>OZ005738.1:23180695-23780695 GCA_963930755.1 Eudasyphora cyanicolor
AAACTACCAAAACATTTGGGATTTTTGACCTCTATAAAGAACCTTATTACATTTAAGTGTTACAAGGTGAATTGTGGCACCGTAGGTCCACGAATTTCTCATAGGAATCGAGTGTCCATTGTAGCACCGCAGGTCCACGAGCTTCTCTTCGAAACTAGTTAAGGCGATTTATGAATTGTTTGAGCTTGATGCTTCATCAATGCTTGGAAATCAAATAGATTTCCAAGCATCCGAGCCACAGTATCCCTATTAGTATATCTATTAGTATATATCCGGTTAGGTCTATCTTGAAATGATAGGTACTGTTATTGGACTCAAAATAGGTTCGAAGAATATATCAACAAATGGAATTTTAAACCTATTCGACTATTGCAAGGCAATTAGGCAGTTGCAAGCATGTATTAACTCCAATATTTTCGAAATTTAAGAAGGATATGAATCGTGCGCTAACAGCGTTTTTAAATAAAATTCAAAGTTCCCTTAGTATTTATTTATTTGAAAATCATGAATTGAACTGTGGAATGTTTTGCGGAGACTTTTTAGATGATGGTGCTAGTGCTCTTGTTGTCCTTAAAATGTCACCAGACAACATCAATGTCGCATCCACAAAGATTGCTGGTGAGCATCCACAATGTACTGCTGTCTGTCTGTCCGTTTCGGCGATTCGTCGCATAAAGTTGCAGAAAGAAGGAGAAATATGATATGTTTGTACGTATAACTTTTTAATCTAAGTTTTTAATATACAACTGTCAAAAGTAAGACAAGTATTTTCCAGTCTCTTTTTGTTTGTCCTTTTTTTCGCATCGCAACCTCCAAACCACTTCAAATCACACACACACTACGACTCACATTCCCATCCTGCCACATTAGTCCAGCTTCATTGTAGTTTTGACTGTGCATGTAGGAGTGAGACTGATATGTGGGAGTGTTTGTCATTCGGTGGGAGGCACAAAAGCAATAAATTTAAAAAAATAAAAGAAAGTTGTAAAAATGGAAATTAAAAGCAGCGCAATAACGATAAAAAATGTTTTGCTATAGCTTGAAATGATTTTTAATTTTTTTGTTTTCGCTTTTTATCGATGTTATAAAATGTACGAGTATATGACGATTTTGCGGTGAAGGCGTCACCTAAAAAGTGTTAAATCGTAAAGCAAGTTTTTAAAATGAAAGGAGATTATCCAAGCACTGAAACCAAAAAAAATGCTTTTAACATTTTTTAGAGGTTCGCATGTTTTGGGGTAAAAATGACACACATAGGTCCCGCATATGATATTCAGGATAAGGAATTTTCCCAAATAGATATACTCATTTAGATAATAACTTTCCCAAAGAAGATTTTCAATAAATTCGTACATTTTGGGATTAAAAGAAATCAGAGCAGCTCTAGATATTTTAGAAAACATTTTAGAAGCCACAATATGTAGTACCTTAAATTCTAAAATAAATTAAAATAATTTGTCCTCAATTTTTCAACTTTAAACCTCTAGATTTCATCTGTCTCCCTATTTTTCTAATTTGACCAACAACATAGTTATTTGAAATCTCCCTCTTTCTCTCCCTCTTTCTCTCCCTCAAACCATTATATGCCTCAGTGTGAAGTAGTGTCATATACTTTCTTGCTTCTTTATTAATTCTCAATAACGCCTACAAGTGTCACTTGAGTTCTTCCAAGAATTTAATTTCTGCCACTTGTATTCAGCCTTTCACTGCTCATCATCATCATCATCATCATCGTCAACATCACAAAATAGTCTCTTCAAGTCTGTTTACTTTCAAGACGTTCTTGTACTTTTACACAGCCGAGACGACAAGTGTGCAATTCATAATTCTAAGGACTTAAACCTATAAAAGAATTTGTTTTTCTTATTTTTGAGCTAAGTGGACTTTTTTCTACAAAATAAAAGAAATTGAAAAGAAAAAAAACGTTTTTAGCATTTAAAAAGCCCTGAAATGGGATATTCATATAGATTCAAGAAAGAATTTTTAACTTCAATATTTAAACAAAGAAGAGTATACAAATTGGGGTTTGGTGAAAAATGCTGAATGGATTTGCAAGTACAATCAACAATCTGACTAGAAGTTGACCCATTTTAGTTTACTAATTTTAAATTATAAACTGGCATAATTTAGTATTTATAATAGAAATTCTGTTCTAAAAATTTAAACGTATACGTTATTTTATTAAATGGCAGTATCATACGCACCATGAGTCGTGGTCAAAGCATGCGAACGTATGAGTTATTTGATTTATTTAACAACAGTTATATGCATCTAACGCCGATAGTCTTCTACACGAAGAAACTTCATGATTTATATGTTTTATAACGCTTTAGATTTTTAAAATCTACTATCATAAATTTTCTATAAATACAAAATGTAAAAGAAATTTTCTATAAAAAATATTTCAAACAAATTTTCTTTAAATAAAAAATTTTAAAGAAAGTTTCAATTAACGAAAATTTCAAAGACAAATTTCTAAGAAATCTTTATTAAATACAAAATTTCTAAGAAATTGTCTATAAATACGACTTTCTAAGAAATTTTCAGTAAATACCAAATTTCTATAAATAAAAAGTTTCGAAGAAATTTTCAATAATTAAAAAATTTTATAAAATATTTCTATAAATACAAAATTTCTAAACAATTTTCTATAAAAAAAATATTCCATGAACTTTTCTATAAATTAAAAATGTTGTAAAATTTTTCTATAAATACAAAATACAATTCTCTAGAAATACAAAATTTTCTATAAGTACAAAATTTCTAAGAAATTTTCTATAAATACAAAATTTCTAAGAAATTTTCTATAAATACAAAATTTCTAAGAAATGTCCTATAACTAGAAAATTTCTAAGAAATGTCCTATAAATACAAAATTTCTGAGAAATTTCATATAAACACAAAATTTCTAATAAATTTCATATAAATAAAAAATTGCTAAGAAATTTTCTATAAATACAAAATGTCTAAGAAATTTTCTATAAATACAAAATGTCTAAGAAATTTTCTATAAATACAAAATTTCTAAGAAATTTTCTATAAATACAAAATTTCTAAGAAATTTTCTATAAATACAAAATTTCTAAGAAATTTTCTATAAACACAAAATTTTTAAGAAATTTTCTATAAATACAAAATTTCTAAGAAAATACAAAATTTCTAAGAAATTTTCTACAAATACAAAATTTCTAAGAAATTTTCTATAAATACAAAATTTCTAAGAAATTTTCTAAAAATACAAAATTTCTAAGAAATTTTCTAAAAATACAAAATTTTATAGATACAAAATTTCTAAGAAATTTTTTATAAATACAAAATTTCTTAGAAATTTTCTATAAATACAAAATTTCTTAGAAATTTCCTATAAATACAAAATTTCTTAGAAATTTTCTATAAATACAAAATTTCTTAGAAATATTCTATAAATACAAAATTTCTAAAAAATTTTCTATAAATACAAAATTTCTAAAAAATTTTCTATAAATACAAAATTTCTAAAAAATTTTCTATAAATGCAAAATTTCTAAAAAAATTTCTATAAATACAAAATTTCTAAAAAAATTTCTATAAATACAAAATTTAAGAAAATACAAAATTTCTAAGAAAATACAAAATTTCTAAGAAATTTTCTACAAATACAAAATTTCTAAGAAATTTTCTATAAATACAAAATTTCTAAGAAATTTTCTAAAAATACAAAATTTTATAAATACAAAATTTCTAAGAAATTTTTTATAAATACAAAATTTTCTTAGAAATTTTCTATAAATACAAAATTTCTTAGAAATTTCCTAGAAATACAAAATTTCTTAGAAATTTTCTATAAATACAAAATTTCTTAGAAATATTCTATAAATACGAAATTTCTAAAAAATTTTCTATAAATACAAAATTTCTAAGAAATTTTCTATAAATACAAAATTTCTAAGAAATTTTCTATAAATACAAAATTTCTAAGAAATTTTCTATAAATACAAAATTTCTAAGAAATTTTCTAAAAATACAAAATTTCAAAGAAATTTTCTATAAATACAAAATTTCTAAGAAATATTCTATAAATACAAAATTTCTAAGAAATTTTCTATAAATACAAAATTTCTAAGAAATTTTCTATAAATACAAAAATGTTGAGCGCCCCAGTAGGTGAGTTGGTAGCGTACTCGCCTATGAGTTTAAGGGTCGTGGGTCCGATTCCCACCAGAGGCTCTGGTCTGTCGCTGCAAAATCTAGCCACATGGTCTTTGTAACCTGGCTTTTCCCTGGACCGTAAAATTAGAATATAAATTTACTTTGTATTGTAATTCATATAAATAAATAAATAAAATATTTCTAAGAAATTTTCTATATATAAAAAATTTCTAAGAAATTTTCTATATATAAAAAAATTCTAAGAAATTTTCTATAAATAAAAAACTTCTAAGAAATTTTCTATAAATAAAAAATTTCTAAGAAATTTTCTATAAATAAAAAATTTCTAAGAAATTTTCTATAAATGTCAAATTTCTAAAAAATTTTCTATAAATAAAAAATTTCTATAAAATTTTCTATAAATAAAAAATTTCTAAGAAATTTTCTATAAATAAAAAATGTTTAAGACATTTTTAATAAATAAAAAAATTCTAAGAAATTTTTTATAAATAACATATTTTTAAAAAATTTTCTATACATAACAAATTTCTAAGAAATGTTGTATAAATAAAAAATGTCTAAGAAATTTTCTATACATAAAAATGTCTAAAAAATTTTCTATAAATAAAAAATGTATAAGAAATTTTCGATAAGTACAAAATATCTTAGAAATTTTCTATAAATAAATTTCTATGAAATTTTCTATAAACACAAAATTTAATGGATAAATTTCTAAGAAATTATCTATAAAATATTATTTAAAGAATACTTTATAAATAGTTTTTATTTATAGAAAATTCGTAGAAATTTTATTAAAATTTATTTTTTTATAGAAATTTTGGCGGAAATTTTTTAGGCTTTTTAATTGTAAAAAATGTGAAATTTTTATTTTTTTTTTAAATATTATACAAATTTTCTGAAAATTTCGTAAGAATTGTTTTTATGCAAATATCATCGGATTTTTTGTGGAAAATTCTTTATATATATTTGTTTTACTTATTGACAATTTCTTAGAAATCTTTTATTTACAAAAAATTTAGGTTTTTTTTATTATAAATGTAAATAAAAAGTTTCTAAAAATGTCTACGAAATTTTCTATACATAAAAAGTGTATACATAAGATGTATAAGAAATTATTTATAAATAAAAAAAATTCTATGCACATTTCTACAAACAGAAAATGTTCTAAAAATTAAAATTTTCTATAAATACAAAATTTGATATCAATAAAAATAAATTTGCTATTAATAAAAAATTTCTTAGTCATTTTAAGTATATCACAAATTTTGAGAAACTTAAATACATTTAAATATATAAATAAAAAATTCTTACTGAATTTTCTATAAATAGAAAATTGTATGGAAATGTTCATTTACTGTATTTTTTAGAAATTTTTTATCTAATTTGAATATATAATTGTCGCAAAATTTTTCATTTATTTTAATTTTTGAGAAATTTTTTTATCAATTCAAAATTTTTCATTTACAGAAATAAATTTCTGTTAACATCTTTATTTATTCAAATTATTTATTTTTAGAAAACTTTATATATTTTTTTCTTTCTAGAAAATTTAGACAAAACTTTTTATTTAAAAAAATTCTTAGATTTTTTGCTAGGATTTTTTATTTATACTAAATTTTGTGAAATTTTTCATTGTTGAAAGTTGTATACAAATTTATTTGAAAATTTCATAAGAAATTTTTATTTATTAAATTTCTTAGAATTTTTTTTGGAACATTTTTTTATTTATAAATGTTTCATGTATAGAACATTTCTTAGAAATTTTTTATTTACAGAAAAATTCTTAGAAAAGACATTTCTGTTTATAAAAAAATTATAACAAATGTTATATAAATACAAAATTTCTATAAAATCTTTCTTTGTATAAAAAATATTCTGTATTTTATGATTCCCTAAGAAGGGAGGTATTTCCAACGCCCGAACTTTTCATTGAACAAAATTAATTTCAAACGAAACCGTTAATTCTTTAAACAAATTTATTTAAAATGTTGAGCACGCAAGACAAGGCTTCCTCCATAAATATGATCGCAATTGTAGCATCCATTCCGCTCAGTTCTGCACAAATTAGTTGAAATGTTTTTCTTATATCAATGCAGCACCAATCTTCTATACAAAAAGTATCGTGAAAGGCCTAAGAAAATTTTCCATTTTACTTATTTTATATTCACCGCAAATGGTGACCCTTCAAAGTTTGCGGTCACAATAAAATAACCATAAATGATTAATGAAGACCCAATTTTATGGGACAACAAAGTGAAGATTTTTTTAATAAGGGGAAAGGAAGATGCAGAAATGCAGAGGTTGAACCTAAGGGGACAGGATGACCTAATGGGTTGTGTCTAGCACAGGAGTTGGATTCATGCGAATTGATTTCGTTTGATGATTTGAATTTCATTTATTTGATTCCATTCGATACGATTGCTTGTTGTCATTACATAAAAATACTTTGTCAAACAAAGCGAATTATATGCAAATAGATATACACCAATAATTTCCGAGTCTGAAAGAGTCCTTTTCAGCTTTGAGACTGTCATAATAAACAGAAGAGATAATAAACATTTACGGGGTAAGCCATAACAATCAATAAAATTGCGGTGCTACTGAGGAGGCCAGTGCCTGAACGAGGCTGGACTCGCCGTATGGTGGCGAGAGAAATAGAAATATCGACAACTGATACTTTACATTTGAATAGACAATTCAAATTATTAAAATTAAGCTATATTTTTAATTCAATGGGTGACCGGGGGTATCTATACTCCTGCATTGCCAGATAGCAACGAACGCTTTTATAAAAGATATTTGCATAGAGATAATTTCATTTTTATAGAAAATAAATGAAAATAATTTGCCGCTTTGTCGGTATCGTCCGAAAATGCGAAATTGTCATGACTTTAATGACCGGTGGTTTGGCGAACAACAAATAGAAATTGATGGAGGAGGGTGTAGAAATTGTGGTAAATGAAATCGGAAATAATTTTCTCTATATAAAAAACTTCTAAGAATTTGTCTAAAATTAAAAAAAAAAATTCTTTAAAATCAATTTAAGATTTCTCCCAAAAAAAAAAAAATGATTTTGTGTATAAATTTTTTATTTATAACAAGATATTTTTATATATATCAAGTTTATGATTCTAACTAGGATACTCTCCCGGCTTCAAGACCATTTTGTTTCTATATTATTATAGAAATAAGTATTTTATACATGGCGGTGTATAAGTATGTATTAAAAATTGGCAGCACACATACTGGATCATGATTTCTGAGCCGTGACACTCGTTATCAACAGTTCTGCTGCAATTGTATGGTTTATAAATAAAAAATTGTTTTAAAGATTAATTTATTTGTACGAAATTTTGCAACAAAAATCTAAGAAATTTTTTAAAAATAAAAAAGTTTACGAAATTTTCGGAAAATAAATAACTGAAATATCTCTATGAATATAAAATTTCAGAGAAATTATCAAGTAAATTATCAATAAGTAAACAAGTCTAAGAAATGTTATATAAATTGATAATTTTTAAGAATATTTCTATAAATTGAAAATTTCTATAAGTTTAAAATTTCTAAGAATATTTCTTTAAATATAAAATTTCTAAGAATATTACTTTAAATATAAAATTTCTAGGAACTTTCTATAAATACAAAACTTCAAAAAAACTCTGTAAATATAAAAAATCTTAGAAGTTTACTATATATACAACATTTCTACAGAATTGTCTATAAATGCAAAATTTCGAAGAAACATTTTATAAACACAAAAATTTCTATAAATACATAACTTCGTTAAAAATTTCTATATATGTATACAAAATGTCGATGAAAAATGTCTATAAATATAGGGAGCATCACGAAAAAGATACATTTTAAAACTGATATAAAAAGAGGGATACATATTTTTGAAATGCCTCAACATTCCTGTCAATTATGGAACAGCACTTCATTTATATGGCTGCCGCGGATGGCCTTGCAGAAGTCCATTCCTTCGAATCAATTTTCCAACAGATTTTCGATTGTGCGGCCATCTATGGCTGCAAAGAGCAACCAATAGATGGGCCACTAATTACACAGTTTCCAAGAATTTTTCTATAATTAAAAAATTTCGAATAAACACAAAATTTCTAAGAAATTTTCTATAAACACAAAATTTCTAAGAAATTTTCTATAAACACAAAATTTCTAAGAAATTTTCTATAAATACAAAATTTCTAAGAAATTTTCTATAAATACAAAATTTCTAAGAAATTTTCTATAAATACAAAACTTCTAAGAAATTTTCCATAAATACAAAATTTCTAAGAAATTTTCTATAAATACATAATTTCTAAGAAATTTTCTATAAATACAAAACTTCTAAGAAATTTTCTATAAATACAAAATTTCTAAGAAATTTTCTATAAATACAAAATTTCTAAGAAATTTTCTATAAATACAAAATTTCTAAGAAATTTTCTATAAATACAAAATTTCTAAGAAATTTTCTATAAATACAAAATTTCTAAGAAATTTTCTATAAATACAAAATTTCTAAGAAATTTTCTATAAACACAAAATTTTTAAGAAATTTTCTATAAATACAAAATTTCTAAGAAAATACAAAATTTCTAAGAAATTTTCTACAAATACAAAATTTCTAAGAAATTTTCTAAAAATACAAAATTTTATAGATACAAAATTTCTAAGAAATTTTTTATAAATACAAAATTTCTTAGAAATTTTCTATAAATACAAAATTTCTTAGAAATTTCCTATAAATACAAAATTTCTTAGAAATTTTCTATAAATACAAAATTTCTTAGAAATATTCTATAAATACAAAATTTCTAAAAAATTTTCTATAAATACAAAATTTCTAAAAAATTTTCTATAAATACAAAATTTCTAAAAAATTTTCTATAAATGCAAAATTTCTAAAAAAATTTCTATAAATACAAAATTTCTAAAAAAATTTCTATAAATACAAAATTTAAGAAAATACAAAATTTCTAAGAAAATACAAAATTTCTAAGAAATTTTCTACAAATACAAAATTTCTAAGAAATTTTCTATAAATACAAAATTTCTAAGAAATTTTCTAAAAATACAAAATTTTATAAATACAAAATTTCTAAGAAATTTTTTATAAATACAAAATTTTCTTAGAAATTTTCTATAAATACAAAATTTCTTAGAAATTTCCTAGAAATACAAAATTTCTTAGAAATTTTCTATAAATACAAAATTTCTTAGAAATATTCTATAAATACGAAATTTCTAAAAAATTTTCTATAAATACAAAATTTCTAAGAAATTTTCTATAAATACAAAATTTCTAAGAAATTTTCTATAAATACAAAATTTCTAAGAAATTTTCTATAAATACAAAATTTCTAAGAAATTTTCTAAAAATACAAAATTTCAAAGAAATTTTCTATAAATACAAAATTTCTAAGAAATATTCTATAAATACAAAATTTCTAAGAAATTTTCTATAAATACAAAATTTCTAAGAAATTTTCTATAAATACAAAAATGTTGAGCGCCCCAGTAGGTGAGTTGGTAG
Organism: Eudasyphora cyanicolor; assembly: GCA_963930755.1. Lineage (NCBI taxonomy): Eukaryota > Metazoa > Arthropoda > Insecta > Diptera > Muscidae > Eudasyphora > Eudasyphora cyanicolor. The sequence continues at coordinate 23,190,384 of OZ005738.1, forward strand.
CGTACTCGCCTATGAGTTTAAGGGTCGTGGGTCCGATTCCCACCAGAGGCTCTGGTCTGTCGCTGCAAAATCTAGCCACATGGTCTTTGTAACCTGGCTTTTCCCTGGACCGTAAAATTAGAATATAAATTTACTTTGTATTGTAATTCATATAAATAAATAAATAAAATATTTCTAAGAAATTTTCTATATATAAAAAATTTCTAAGAAATTTTCTATATATAAAAAAATTCTAAGAAATTTTCTATAAATAAAAAACTTCTAAGAAATTTTCTATAAATAAAAAATTTCTAAGAAATTTTCTATAAATAAAAAATTTCTAAGAAATTTTCTATAAATGTCAAATTTCTAAAAAATTTTCTATAAATAAAAAATTTCTATAAAATTTTCTATAAATAAAAAATTTCTAAGAAATTTTCTATAAATAAAAAATGTTTAAGACATTTTTAATAAATAAAAAAATTCTAAGAAATTTTTTATAAATAACATATTTTTAAAAAATTTTCTATACATAACAAATTTCTAAGAAATGTTGTATAAATAAAAAATGTCTAAGAAATTTTCTATACATAAAAATGTCTAAAAAATTTTCTATAAATAAAAAATGTATAAGAAATTTTCGATAAGTACAAAATATCTTAGAAATTTTCTATAAATAAATTTCTATGAAATTTTCTATAAACACAAAATTTAATGGATAAATTTCTAAGAAATTATCTATAAAATATTATTTAAAGAATACTTTATAAATAGTTTTTATTTATAGAAAATTCGTAGAAATTTTATTAAAATTTATTTTTTTATAGAAATTTTGGCGGAAATTTTTTAGGCTTTTTAATTGTAAAAAATGTGAAATTTTTATTTTTTTTTTAAATATTATACAAATTTTCTGAAAATTTCGTAAGAATTGTTTTTATGCAAATATCATCGGATTTTTTGTGGAAAATTCTTTATATATATTTGTTTTACTTATTGACAATTTCTTAGAAATCTTTTATTTACAAAAAATTTAGGTTTTTTTTATTATAAATGTAAATAAAAAGTTTCTAAAAATGTCTACGAAATTTTCTATACATAAAAAGTGTATACATAAGATGTATAAGAAATTATTTATAAATAAAAAAAATTCTATGCACATTTCTACAAACAGAAAATGTTCTAAAAATTAAAATTCTCTATAAATACAAAATTTGATATCAATAAAAATAAATTTGCTATTAATAAAAAATTTCTTAGTCATTTTAAGTATATCACAAATTTTGAGAAACTTAAATACATTTAAATATATAAATAAAAAATTCTTACTGAATTTTCTATAAATAGAAAATTGTATGGAAATGTTCATTTACTGTATTTTTTAGAAATTTTTTATCTAATTTGAATATATAATTGTCGCAAAATTTTTCATTTATTTTAATTTTTGAGAAATTTTTTTATCAATTCAAAATTTTTCATTTACAGAAATAAATTTCTGTTAACATCTTTATTTATTCAAATTATTTATTTTTAGAAAACTTTATATATTTTTTTCTTTCTAGAAAATTTAGACAAAACTTTTTATTTAAAAAAATTCTTAGATTTTTTGCTAGGATTTTTTATTTATACTAAATTTTGTGAAATTTTTCATTGTTGAAAGTTGTATACAAATTTATTTGAAAATTTCATAAGAAATTTTTATTTATTAAATTTCTTAGAATTTTTTTTGGAACATTTTTTTATTTATAAATGTTTCATGTATAGAACATTTCTTAGAAATTTTTTATTTACAGAAAAATTCTTAGAAAAGACATTTCTGTTTATAAAAAAATTATAACAAATGTTATATAAATACAAAATTTCTATAAAATCTTTCTTTGTATAAAAAATATTCTGTATTTTATGATTCCCTAAGAAGGGAGGTATTTCCAACGCCCGAACTTTTCATTGAACAAAATTAATTTCAAACGAAACCGTTAATTCTTTAAACAAATTTATTTAAAATGTTGAGCACGCAAGACAAGGCTTCCTCCATAAATATGATCGCAATTGTAGCATCCATTCCGCTCAGTTCTGCACAAATTAGTTGAAATGTTTTTCTTATATCAATGCAGCACCAATCTTCTATACAAAAAGTATCGTGAAAGGCCTAAGAAAATTTTCCATTTTACTTATTTTATATTCACCGCAAATGGTGACCCTTCAAAGTTTGCGGTCACAATAAAATAACCATAAATGATTAATGAAGACCCAATTTTATGGGACAACAAAGTGAAGATTTTTTTAATAAGGGGAAAGGAAGATGCAGAAATGCAGAGGTTGAACCTAAGGGGACAGGATGACCTAATGGGTTGTGTCTAGCACAGGAGTTGGATTCATGCGAATTGATTTCGTTTGATGATTTGAATTTCATTTATTTGATTCCATTCGATACGATTGCTTGTTGTCATTACATAAAAATACTTTGTCAAACAAAGCGAATTATATGCAAATAGATATACACCAATAATTTCCGAGTCTGAAAGAGTCCTTTTCAGCTTTGAGACTGTCATAATAAACAGAAGAGATAATAAACATTTACGGGGTAAGCCATAACAATCAATAAAATTGCGGTGCTACTGAGGAGGCCAGTGCCTGAACGAGGCTGGACTCGCCGTATGGTGGCGAGAGAAATAGAAATATCGACAACTGATACTTTACATTTGAATAGACAATTCAAATTATTAAAATTAAGCTATATTTTTAATTCAATGGGTGACCGGGGGTATCTATACTCCTGCATTGCCAGATAGCAACGAACGCTTTTATAAAAGATATTTGCATAGAGATAATTTCATTTTTATAGAAAATAAATGAAAATAATTTGCCGCTTTGTCGGTATCGTCCGAAAATGCGAAATTGTCATGACTTTAATGACCGGTGGTTTGGCGAACAACAAATAGAAATTGATGGAGGAGGGTGTAGAAATTGTGGTAAATGAAATCGGAAATAATTTTCTCTATATAAAAAACTTCTAAGAATTTGTCTAAAATTAAAAAAAAAAATTCTTTAAAATCAATTTAAGATTTCTCCCAAAAAAAAAAAAAATGATTTTGTGTATAAATTTTTTATTTATAACAAGATATTTTTATATATATCAAGTTTATGATTCTAACTAGGATACTCTCCCGGCTTCAAGACCATTTTGTTTCTATATTATTATAGAAATAAGTATTTTATACATGGCGGTGTATAAGTATGTATTAAAAATTGGCAGCACACATACTGGATCATGATTTCTGAGCCGTGACACTCGTTATCAACAGTTCTGCTGCAATTGTATGGTTTATAAATAAAAAATTGTTTTAAAGATTAATTTATTTGTACGAAATTTTGCAACAAAAATCTAAGAAATTTTTTAAAAATAAAAAAGTTTACGAAATTTTCGGAAAATAAATAACTGAAATATCTCTATGAATATAAAATTTCAGAGAAATTATCAAGTAAATTATCAATAAGTAAACAAGTCTAAGAAATGTTATATAAATTGATAATTTTTAAGAATATTTCTATAAATTGAAAATTTCTATAAGTTTAAAATTTCTAAGAATATTTCTTTAAATATAAAATTTCTAAGAATATTACTTTAAATATAAAATTTCTAGGAACTTTCTATAAATACAAAACTTCAAAAAAACTCTGTAAATATAAAAAATCTTAGAAGTTTACTATATATACAACATTTCTACAGAATTGTCTATAAATGCAAAATTTCGAAGAAACATTTTATAAACACAAAAATTTCTATAAATACATAACTTCGTTAAAAATTTCTATATATGTATACAAAATGTCGATGAAAAATGTCTATAAATATAGGGAGCATCACGAAAAAGATACATTTTAAAACTGATATAAAAAGAGGGATACATATTTTTGAAATGCCTCAACATTCCTGTCAATTATGGAACAGCACTTCATTTATATGGCTGCCGCGGATGGCCTTGCAGAAGTCCATTCCTTCGAATCAATTTTCCAACAGATTTTCGATTGTGCGGCCATCTATGGCTGCAAAGAGCAACCAATAGATGGGCCACTAATTACACAGTTTCCAAGAATTTTTCTATAATTAAAAAATTTCGAATAAACACAAAATTTCTAAGAAATTTTCTATAAACACAAAATTTCTAAGAAATTTTCTATAAATACAAAATTTCTAAGAAATTTTCTATAAATACAAAATTTCTAAGAAATTTTCTATAAATACAAAACTTCTAAGAAATTTTCCATAAATACAAAATTTCTAAGAAATTTTCTATAAATACATAATTTCTAAGAAATTTTCTATAAATACAAAACTTCTAAGAAATTTTCTATAAATACAAAATTTCTAAGAAATTTTCTATAAATACAAAATTTCTAAGAAATTTTCTATAAATACAAAATTTCTAAGAAATTTTCTATAAATACAAAATTTCTAAGAAATTTTCTATAAATACAAAACTTCTAAGAAATTTTCTATAAATACAAAACTTCTAAGAAATTTTCTATAAATACAAAACTTCTAAGAAATTTTCTATAAATACAAAATTTCTAAGAAATTTTCTATAAATACAAAACTTCTAAGAAATTTTCTATAAATACAAAATTTCTAAGAAATTTTCTATAAATACAAAATTTCTAAGAAATTTTCTATAAATACAAAATTTCTAAGAAATTTTCTATAAATACAAAATTTCTAAGAAATTTTCTATAAATACAAAATTTCTAAGAAATTTTCTATAAATACAAAATTTCTAAGAAATTTTCTATAAATACAAAATTTCTAAGAAATTTTCTATAAATACAAAATTTCTAAGAAATTTTCTATAAATACAAAATTTCTAAGAAATTTTCTATAAATACAAAATTTCTAAGAAATTTTCTATAAATACAAAATTTCTAAGAAATTTTCTATAAATACAAAATTTCTAAGAAATTTTCTATAAATACAAAATTTCTAAGAAATTTTCTATAAATACAAAATTTCTAAGAAATTTTCTATAAATACAAAATTTCTAAGAAATTTTCTATAAATACAAAATTTCTAAGAAATTTTCTATAATACAAAATTTCTAAGAAATTTTCTATAAATACAAAATTTCTAAGAAATTTTCTATAAATACAAAACTTCTAAGAAATTTTCTATAAATACAAAATTTCTAAGAAATTTTCTATAAATACAAAATTTCTAAGAAATTTTCTATAAATACAAAACTTCTAAAAAATTTTCTATAAATACAAAACTTCTAAGAAATTTTCTATAAATACAAAATTTCTAAGAAATTTTCTATAAATACAAAATTTCTAAGAAATTTTCTATAAATACAAAATTTCTAAGAAATTTTCTATAAATACAAAATTTCTAAGAAATTTTCTATAAATACAAAATTTCTAAGAAATTTTCTATAAATACAAAATTTCTAAGAAATTTTCTATAAATACAAAATTTCTAAGAAATTTTCTATAAATACAAAATTTCTAAGAAATTTTCTATAAATACAAAATTTCTAAGAAATTTTCTATAAATACAAAATTTCTAAGAAATTTTCTATAAATACAAAATTTCTAAGAAATTTTCTATAAATACAAAATTTCTAAGAAATTTTCTATAAATACAAAATTTCTAAGAAATTTTCTATAAATACAAAATTTCTAAGAAATTTTCTATAAATACAAAATTTCTAAGAAATTTTCTATAAATACAAAATTTCTAAGAAATTTTCTATAAATACAAAATTTCTAAGAAATTTTCTATAAATACAAAATTTCTAAGAAATTTTCCATAAATACAAAATTTCTAAGAATTTTTCTATAAATACAAAATTTCTAAGAACTTTTTTATAAATACAAAATTTCTAAGAAATTTTCCATAAATACAAAATTTCTAAGAAATTTTCCATAAATACAAAATTTCTAAGAACTTTTCTATAAATACAAAATTTCTAAGAAATTTTCTATAAATGCAAAATTTCTAAGAAATTTTCTATAAATAAAAAATTTCTAAGAAATTTACTATGAATACAAAATTTCTATACAATTTTCTATAAATACAAAATTTCTATACAATTTTCTATAAATACAAAATTTATAAGAAATTTTCTATAAATACAAAATTTCTATGAAATTTTCTATAAATACAAAATTTCTATACAATTTTCTATAAATACAAAATTTATATACAATTTTCTATAAATACAAAATTTCTATACAATTTTCTGTAAATAAATTTTTTTAACAAATTTGCAATAAATACAACATTTCTTAGAAATTTACTATGAATAAACAATTCTACATATTAAAAAATTTAAATGTTATACAAATAAAGAATTTTTAAGAAGCTTATTTTAAAGAAAGAATTTCTAAAAAACAAATAGAAAGTTCCAATAAATAAAATATTTAAAAAAAATCAAGATAATTGTCTATAAATACAAAAGATTTTTTATTATAAACAACAATTTCAACGAATTTTTTTAAAGAAAAAAACAAGAACAAAAACACGATAAAAATAACTTCTAAAAAATGTCTTTAAACACAAAAGTTAGACAAAATTAAAAAAAAAATTCTAAGAAATGTTATTAAAAATTCTACAAAATTTGACTAATTTCCTCGTCTATGCAGTTTTCCGTAAATACACTTTTAATAAATAACAAAAACTTTCTGAGAAATGTTCTTAAAAATTCTACAAGTTTTTTTAATTTTCCGTAAATACAATTTTAATAAATCGGGTTTATTTTGGAGTCGTCCTCACTCAAATTCGAATTCTCTTTGCAAAATTTTGAATGTTCTTATCTTCTTATATAAGAGCCCTAGAGAAAAATGATATATACAAAATTTCGAAGAAATTTTCTGTAAATTCCAAAATTCTAAGAAATTATCCAAAATACAAAATTTCGAAGAAATTTTCTGTAAGTTCCAAAATTCTAAAAAATTATCCAAAATACAAGAAATTTTCCATAAATAAAAAATTTCGTAGAAATTTTTCTTAATTACAAAATTTCGAAGAAATTTTAATTTTCTATATACAAAATTACTAAGAAATTTTCTATAAATACAAAATTTTCTACAAATACAAAATGTCTATGATATATTCTATAAACAAAAAAATTCTAGAAAATTTTTCTCAGTATAAAAAAATGTTATCCAAATAAAGAATTTTTAAAAAATCATCCTCACTCAAATTCCAATTCTCTATGCAAAACTTTAAATGTTCATATCTTCTTAATTAAGAGACTTAGGGAAAAATGGTTATAGTTTCTCAATAACGAGTCATAATTTGCATGTTCTTCCTAAAATTCCAAATAGTCGTAACTTCTTAGAAAACAGAATTGGAGCGAGATCAACGTTGTTTGATATTACCCTTTTTGGGACAAAATTTTTAATTTTCTTTAAATTTAGTACTTTAAAAAGCCATAACTTTTTGAGATATTCAATATTCAAGTCAACATTCCAATAAATGGACCTTATTTCGAATCACTAATTTTCGCGTAAAAATTTTAATTCTTTCTGCAAAATTTTAAATGGTTGTATCTTTTTAGATAATAGATCACCCAATTCCGGGACATAATCTAAATTTTATTTTCGCATCTACAGTACAATAAATGGACATTATTTGGAATCATTTATTTTATGTGAAACTTTAAATGTTCGTAACTCTTTAAATAATAGATAAACCAATTTCGGGTCATAATTTCAATTTTATTTGCAAAATTTTAAATGAACCTTATTCTCTAAATCGGATCCCTAGAGCGTTGTTTTTGGATCTCTTGTGATAGGGTTACAATTTTATTTTGTTTGCAAATCTTTAACGACCATAACTTCTTAAAATTTTAAATATCAAATTTTCTGGTCAACATTTGAATGTTATTTTGAAATCAGAAATTTTGTGGATCAAACTTCATTTCAGGCCATAATTTTCTTTGTTTCTGAATTTTTAGAAATATTGTTTTTATAGGAATATTAAAAGGTTCCCAACAACTTTTTTAGTTTTTATGGATAATTTCTTAGGGCCTTATTCATAAAAAGTTAAAGAAGGTTTGAGGAACGCTTTAGCAGTGTTAAAGCGTTCTTCAAACCCTATCACAAGAGATCCAAAAACAACGCTCTAGGGCTCCGCTCTAGGGCTCTAAGGCCCTTAGATACTTTTATTTAAAAATTATTTTCGACATTTCTTTTAGAAATTCTTGTATTTATCAAAAATATTTATTAAATATTTATACCCTACACCACACTGTGGTACAGGGTATTATAACTTTGTGCATTTGTTTGTAACACCCAAAAGGAGAAGAAATAGACCAATCGTTTATTATACCGATCGACTTAGAATCACTTTCTGAGTTGATTTAGCTATGTCCGTCTGTCTGTCTCTCCGTCTGTGCTTGTATTCTTGTAATCAAAGTACAGGTCGCAATTATGGTCCGATCTCGACGAAACTTTACACATATCTTTTTTTTGGCCCAAGGACGATCCCTATTGAATTTGGTTAAAATCGGTTAAGATTTAGATATAGCCCCCATATATATGTTAGCCCCGATTTGATATGTAAGCGCTGTAAAAACTTTATTTTATATCCGATCAGTATGAAATTCGGCAGAAAGAGGTTTCTTATTATATGGATGAACACTATTAAATTTGGAAGAAATCGGTTCACATTTAGATATAGCCCCCATATATACGTTACCCCCGATTTGACATGTAAGCGCTGTAGAGACTGTATTTTATATCCGATCAGTACGAAATTCGACAGAAGGAGGTCTGTTTACATGAATAAGTATTCAGGGAAGATCGGTTCAGATTTATATTAAAGATCCATATATATGTTCCTCCTGATTTGGTATCAAACCGCTATAGAAGTTGTATTTTACTTCCGATCATTAAAATTTTCCAGAAAGATGTTTCTCACTTTAGGAACGAATATTGCTTAATTTAGCGATTATCGTTTCTGAATTAGATAATACGTTTCTACCCATTTACCAATTATTCCAAATTATTATGGCAATGGCCCTTATCGCATTGTTAGGGAAGTGTAGGGTATTATATAGTCGGCCCCGCCCGACTTTCTGTCTTTCCTTACTGTTTTTTATTTATAGAAAACTTTTTAATTATAACTTTTTTTTTACAAATTGCTTATATTATGAAATGTTCATATAGTAAATTTAATAGATATTATTTATACCCAAAAAAATCGCTGCAAATAAAATTATATTTCCTGGAAACATATTTCTTTTTGGGATATTAACTTTTTTCTAAAGGTCAGAAAACATTTTCCCATTTTTATACCCTCTACCATTGGATGGGGGTATATTCACTCTGTTTTCAACATCTGATACCCCAAAAATTATATATATATTATCAATGTCCGTCTGTCGGTCCGTCCGTCCGTCTGCTGTAATCACGCTACAATCTATAGTACTTATACTTAAGCTATGTGGCTGAAATTTGGTACATATACTTCTTATCTCTGCAGATATATTGCGATTCAAAATGGGCAATATCGGTACATTCTTTGATATAGCCCCCAACGTATAGCATCTCTCCGATTTGATTTCTAAACGCCACAGAGACCACAAATTTCAACTGATCGGGCTGACAATTGGTATCTAGAGTTTATTTATACTCGGAATCCTTCACATGAACAACAGTATTCATAGGTCCATCTTTTTGATATAGCCCATCTTTTGATATAGTTTAAGTTAATCTGTATTGGAAAGCAGCAAAAATTCTTATTGATAAAAAAAGATATTGAAACATCTTTTTCGGTATGCAAATATAAAGTATTTGCACAAAAATATATTTTTTATTCACATTTCACTCTCAAACATATTTTGTTTTTTCTACGTGTATTCAGCAATTTACACATTTCTAGTTATTCATATTTGTATTTTATATTTCTAGAAAATTTTTGAAAATTCTCAAATTGTTAAACTCCACCCCTCATTCGAAATCTAAATCGCCTATAGTCCAACCATTCGTTTTGTGAACCTAAGCCTTCATTATACTTATTCAGAGACCCATTCATCGGAACACTAGACACACATATTATAAAAATGCACAAACACAATTACCCTCAGCGACAAGTATGTACAAATACTCAGGACACTACTTGTACTCTGCACGAGTGAGTGTGAGTATGCGTGTTCGAGTATGATTACATATTATAGTCATCAATATGGTTATTATTGCTGTCAATATTATTATGAAACAAAACAATAATAACAACGGGAACAGGAATAGGATCCGGAATATAAAGCCACAAAGGCACAGCGACAATGGCGATGACGACGACAGCTATGAGGCAAATGACGACGATGAAAACAACGGCAGCAGCAACAACAATAACTACAACTATAATTCCAAAGAGAACAAGAACAATGGCAGCATTTTATTGCCAGCAAAACACAATATGTTTTTAATAATGGTTGCTAACACCAAAACATATCATTGACACAGATAATACTTAAAATAAATGATGCTCCACTCAACTCTAATACCATCTATTGAAATGTTAACACGCACACAAATATCGACATTGCTTACACATACATACATACACCCAGCTCTTTACATACTCTAGCAAATAGAAACGGACATAGACATTACAGAGATCCATAATAGCACATACGGCGAGGATAATAAATACACAATAATATCCTTTTTCACACCATTTTATTGGAGGTATTGTTATTGGTCTCGGTATTGTTTTTGAAAAGAATTGATAAGAGATATTCAATCAAAAGATTAGCAATACCGCGGGTGAATAGTATAATTGGCTTTTTGTATTGATGTAATCACAGAGGTAACTTGACATATTTCTTATAGAACATATGGCAATAGAACAGGGTGCACAGTAGGGCGTTTATATTATAGTCTCATCGATTTTGAATATCGGATAAGTGAAACAAGACTAAAGGCATTAAATATGAATAAAGTGAACTATAGAGTTTAAAAAGTCGAATCGAGTGGAACCTCTATGTTGAGTATATATCAAATCTCAGATCAAATCATCGATTTTGAATATCGGATAAGTGAAGCAAAGCTAAAGGCATTAAAAATGAAAAAAGTGTACTATACAGGGTAGCTGATGTGTAATGCAACAAAGTAAAGCGATATATTTTTTTAATTTTTTTTAAATTTTATTGTTCAAAAGCATAAAATGTCGGAAATAACATAAAATTTTAGAAACAGTTTAGATTTGTTCGAATTATAACCTTCACACGGCCGACAAAGCCATCACACGCTGCACGAAAGTGGCTCTGCGGTATTTTGTCCCATTCCCGGCGAAGCGCCGTCTTGAGATGATCGATAATTTGGTATTTTTTAGTGGGAACCTTACTCTCTAAAATGCCCCAGGCGCAAAAGTCCAACGGATTGAGATCCGGAGATCTTGGTGGCCATTGTGCGGTAGAAATGAAGCGAGGAACCTCCTTTTTAAGCCATTCTTGGTTGACGCGTGCTGAGTGCGATGGTGCTGAGTCCTGTTGGAATGTCCATGCTCTGCGGCCGAAATGTTTGTCTGCTCAGGGCTTCAATACTGTCTTTAGGACATTTTCCCGATAATATTCGGCATTTATTTTGATCCCATGGTCGATGAATACGAGCGGGGAGCGACCATCGGCCGTTACGGCGGCCCACACTATTACCATCGGCGGCGCTTGAGTTCTGGTGGCCAATCGAAGGTGTACATTTCCAGCTGACCTCTTTGGCAAGTAAACCCGATCATTTTGTTTGTTCACAAACTGCTCTATTTGGAATGGCTTCTCATCGGAGGAAACCAAAATCGGTAACTGGCCACTTTCGTGCAAGCGAAGCAACTCCTTGGCTCTTTCCAGTCTAACTTTTTTTTGTGCATCGATGAGCTCTTGCACTTTTAGGAACTTCAATGGCTGTAGTCCAAGCTCATTTTTTAATATGTGTTGTATGTGTTCTCGCGATATGTTCAGCTCACGAGCAATTTTTCTACCACTACGGCGGGGATTTCGATCAAATCTGGCTTGCACTTTTCGGATCATTTCTGGTGTTGTTAGCGTTTTTTCCCTCCACTTTTTGGACGCGATGCAACACTTCCAGTATCACGGTAACGAGCAATGGTACGAGAAACAAAAGATTTATTCACATTTAAATGCTGGAGGGCTTTAACGATAGCCACTTGTGTTTTTCCACCCAAATATAAAGCAATCACACTATCACGCTTGAATTCCATCACGAATAACTTTTTTTCTTAATCTGAAGATCAAAATGCTTTTGTAAGCTTGTAAACAATAAAATGAACTGTCACTGAAATAAATCTGTCAACTATCAGACTAGCGATTTAGAAATGATAGCAACCTGAATTTGGTTGCAATACATATCAGCCACCCTGTAGAGTTTAAAAATCGAATCGAGTGGAACCTCTATGTTGAGTATATATCAAATCTCAGACCGATAAGATCCACAGTTATTTACATTAATTTTAAGCCAAATCCTTTGAAAAAATAAATTTCTAGGACGTTTACCAGACGAATGGGAAGGGATCTTTATATAATATCTTTAAATGGGTTCTATATCAAAACGTGTATTGATAAGTTCGATTATTACCGGAAGAAGTATAGTGCCATATAAGGTAGAACCTGTCAAACTTCAGACAGATCTGTTTAAAAATTAATTATACATAGTCGTCGATGTATATTGATCGTAAATCGAAGGAAGTCTCTGTAACAATTTTCATTGTAGTCGATGGAGTAAGAAAATATTGATAGACTAGACACAATAAAAATTTTATTTGCAGAGCTTTAAATGATTCTAGGTTAGATTCGATTGAATAAAAGGACACGATTTTACGTCTCATGTCCAGATATATAGGGTCTTTCATTATGTGATTCTATCTTTAAATTTAAATAACACAAAGTGTATGTGAGATATCATCGAACGAATAAAGTTCGACGTCATTATGATTGGAAAATAACATCGCAAAAATATCCACTGTGGCCTTCCTGGGCGTCGCGCATGCCTAATATCAAATTGTCCATGACTCTGGTACCCGCAAACGTTGCTCTTGAAGAATTATGAACCAATGACGACCAATTTCGGGATGCACTGGACGCTCTTGGATCTCATGTGGATTGGCATCGTCCCAAATTCTATAATTTTGCCATTCATCAAGAAATGTGACTCACCGCTGTTTAACTTGGGAAGTCTCTTTTGGAAGACCCTTTACATGTAAGTTTTAGCGTCCTGTCAGAACACTCATCATCTTACTAGTTTTTGCTTTGTTTAGTTTCAGTAAACTACTTGTTTTGTGCTAATTTTGGGTCACTCCATAGTATCATTGTTGTTTAAAAAAAAATGTTATACTTTTTCAGAAACCTAGTCGCCATTAGTATTCCAGTATAAAAATGTGTTTTGTCGTTTTTGACTTCACCTTCACCAAATTTCAGTTATTTAAAAAAAGTTCAAATCAAAAGTAATACAGGGTCTCCCATATTCGACGGACCCATCTGGCAACGCCATAACTTTTGACAGAGATGTCAGATCGCTTAATGACATACCGCGTTTGAAGCGTCAGTCCAAGCAGATTTTTACCATGGAACAATACACGCCACGCGAGCGCTCTGAAATAGTTGAAATTTACATTCAACAGAAGAAGTCAAGTCAACGTGCTTTTAAAATATTAAAAAATGTGAGAAGTGCGCCTTCTAAGAACACCATTAAGCGTTTATACGAAAAATTTTCGACTGGTGAGGCTCTTTTTAATCCGAAGAGGCCAAATAAAAGTCGACCAAGGCGATCGGCCGAGAATATCGCTGCCGTACGAGCCAGTGTTGAGAGGTCCCCAAGAACATCCCAAAAACGCCGTTCTCAGCAGTTGGGCATGGCTCGGTCCACTTTACAACGGATTATTCGCGTTGATTTGCATTTGTTCCCGTACAAAATTCAATTGACGCAAAGATTGTTGCCTGCGGACAAGCCTCGTCGATTGGAATGGGCCCAACGAGTCCGTGGGTCCGTCGAATATGGGCAACCCTGTATATGTAGATGTATTCCAACACTATATGCATTTATAACTAACATTATGTTCGCAGCACTCTAATGTGCATAGGTATGAAATGCTTGTTAACAAGAATAATGCAAGCTGGCGAACTTGTTCTAATGGAGAACACCCCACCTACAACTATTCATAATAATTTTAATTGCAGTTGGGAATCACAATGACAATACATAATGAAAAAAAAACCTATAACTGTCGCCACTATCTAAATTTGGCCAATAAAACACATCCTTTTCATACTGATATTTTGGACACAATATCCTCAAAACTAAATCTATGTATTTTTGTTATTCATTTATTATACTCAATGATATGGCACAATGCGGGTATTGGTGGTGGCCACATGATGACGATGTTGAAAAGTAATAACAATTTCTTCATTGTAATGTTTCAAATAACAACTCCACGTTTGCAGCTATCTATTATTACTACCATATGTGTCACATTCAGTAAATATTAATGGCTATGGGTCGTCGTTTTTAGTAGCCTTAGATATCTTCACTCCTCAGAGAACGTTCAATTCTGTTTAGTGTTTGATAATGATTTTCTGTGTTCAGTAATAATATTTACACTTTTGACACTTGTATCCCATAAATGGGATATTATTATGATTATGAAGTAAACTCTTTCTTTTTATTGTCATATCATTAGTCACTTTGTTGTTATTTTATTAACTTTGGAACGCAAGAGGTGGGGTTGGATGATACTACTGATATCATTTCAGGCCTTGGGAGAGGAGGGTAGGAAATGACAAAAAAGGACATCTATTTTCACTGCAAGTGATAGAAATAATAAAAATCAAATAGTTCAAATGTTTTTATAGGTTCTTGTAATTTCTCTGTAAATGATTTTTTTAATGACTTTATAAAAAATAAAAATATTGTTGTTTTTAATATCAAATAAAAATGAGAGAAAAACAAATAAATTTACTTGTTTTTCTATGTCATCGAATACAAGGTGAAAATAAATAGATATGCCAAAAAATAGCCATGAAGATGAGCCACTGTAATTATATTAATGTGTTGCCAGGATAAGAGAGTGCCTAATAAAATTAAATGTAACCCCATAAATTATCAATGATATCACAAAACAAAACGTTGCTATAGGAAATCTATAATCGAAAAATATATATAGCCATGACAATAAAAAATTAACTCCCTCTCCTGTGACGTTTCGTTTTCCCTCAGCCTGGAAAAACTACATAAAAAATAAAATCTAATAAATATTAGAGAGAAAAAAATCCTTACAAAACTACAATATTACATCACTTGGTCGTATTGTTTTCATGGATGTTTACTGGTTTATGGTGAATGTGACTCTGACTATGGCTATGACTGTGGCTGTTCTTTACGGCCTTATTGGGCCGTAAAACCCAAAATAATGATGGTATTGACACTATACTTTTACACACATCAAAAAAAAAAGAAAGAACAATTTATGTAAAATAGCAATAACTGCTGCCGGTAGAAGCAGGCGTTGTAGATGTAGGAGGATGAGGGCCCGGATCAAAATTCAGAATGATGAAAACAATAGAAAACTAAAATTCCTATAAAAATATTGAAAAATGGCAAAATGTGTTATCAGACACATGCATACACACCCAAACACTCTTTGTCTAAGTCAGGAGTTAGTAGTGTCACATGAATACTTTCATATGGCGAAGGCACATTTAAATTCACACTCTTCTAGTTTTCAGCAAAGTGTGTGTTTCACTATACATATATACACAGGATAAAAAAGAATCTGAAATTTGTCTGTGTAGAGTTTTTTGTTAGTAGTTTGTGTATTTGTGTGCGTATGCTGTTTTATTTTTTATGACAACTTAGAAAACAATAATATCAGCACTACAACTATGATACGTAAACGAGTAGAAAAAAGGCTAAAGGGAAGCATAAACGACTATAGGATGACCTATAGGATATAAGAAACTCCTACATTAATCGAGAAAGTGTACCAAATGAATCAATAATTTCCAGATGATTGGTGCCATGGTTCTCAAGATATTTCGTTTTCAGAAATCGGGACGTTTGGACATGGCCATGACCATTTGATGACTTCTCGTATTGTCACTTTTTCGGCCTGTGAGTTTCTGGTAGTCTGTGGGCTATGTATATCAAGATTATGTTCTTTACAGTGCCACCTGTTTCACAGTTCAAAATTTATGTTATTATTACCGTTTTCTAATTAGGTTAGGTTAGGTTAGGTTGAAGAGAGGAGACGTTTAAACGTCTCATGTCCATGGACATACACTTAATCCAGTGGTTCGGCCTGTTGTGCGCTCCTTATTTATGATCTTTTTATACCTCACGAGTTACAGAAAATCGGTACTAGACACGAATTTTCTCAGTATCTTCCAGACATATTCTCTGAGATGAGTCAAGTCTGGTAATATGTCGGACCCGAAATGTTGGGATCTTGCATGTGTGAAAGCCGTTTTCTAATTAAAACGCATGGATTTAATTAAAATAAAATATAAACATCTAAATTTCAGCAGTATTCCTCAAAAAATGTTGCCTATAGATTTTAAAGAATTAAAGTCGAAAGTGAATTTTATTTGAGGGCCGTAGTAAATCGTGGGCCATGGGTTCTTCTTACCTTAAATCTCGTACACACTTTATGATGACCAGAGTTGCTATACACTCACCTAAAAAAAAAGAAAAAAATATTTTAATCAAAGTAAGTTTCAAAATTTTAGAAATACAATTAATAAATATGATTCTCTTCATAGTTAGAGAGCAAAACGGCAATTATCATTGATACATTTTGACCGACTATTTGCAAGAGATCGAAATTCACTAGACGGGAAGTCAGTGGACATTAACAAAAACACAATTAGCATTGGAAATGAGCCAATGAATACCGGTAAATAATGATGAGGCCATTGAAATTTGCCAGAGATTATTGACATTTGAAAAGAGGTTTTTGGCAATTGACAGGATGTACAAATGTCACCGACACTGTGTCAATGGTATTTGACCCTTCGTCAATATCATTGACCCATTGTCAGTAGTCATTGACGCTCTGTCAATAGTCTTTGACCATCTGTCAATAGACATTGACCCATTGTCAATAGACATTGACCCATTGTCAATGGTCATTGAGTCTTCGTCAGTGGTCGTTGACCCTTTGCCAATAATCATTAACCTCTTGTCACATATCATTGACCCTTTGTCAATGGTCATTGACCCTTTGTCAATGGTCATTGACCCTTTGTCAATGGTCATTGACCTTTTGTCAATGGTCAATGACAACCTGTCAATAGTCATTGACTTCCTATCAATTGCCATTGACCTCCTGTCAATGACATTCCACATGGGGTCAATGACACACATGGTCATTGACCCTTTGTCAATGGTCATTGACTCTTTGCCAATGGTCATTGACCTTCTGTCAATAGTCATTGACCCTTTTTCAATGATCATTGACCTTTTGTCAATGGTCATTGACCCTTTGTCAATGGTCATTGACCTTTTGTCAATGGTCAATGACAACCTGTCAATAGTCATTGACTTCCTATCAATTGCCATTGACCTCCTGTCAATGACATTCCACATGGGGTCAATGACACACATGGTCATTGACCCTTTGTCAATGGTCATTGACTCTTTGCCAATGGTCATTGACCTTCTGTCAATAGTCATTGACCCTTTTTCAATGGTCATTGACCTTTTGTCAATGGTCATTGACCCTTTGTCAATAATCATTAACCTCTTGTCAGTTATCATTGACCCTTTATCAATGGTCATTGACCTTTTGTCAATGGCCATTGACCTTTGTCAATGGTCAGTGACCCTTTGTCAATGATCATTGAACTTTTATCAATAATCATTGACCTTTTATCAATAGTCATTAATCATTTGTCAATAGCCATTGACCGTTTGTCAATGGTCATTGACACTTTGCCAATAATCATTAACCTCTTGTCTTTTATCATTGACCCTTTGCTAATGGTCATAGACCTTTTGTCAATGGTCATTGAGCCTTTGTCAATTGTCATTGACTCTTTGTCCTTTTGTCAATAGTCATTGACTTTTTGTCAATGGTCATTGCCCTTTTGTCAATGGTCATTGACCTTTTGTCAATGGTCATTGACCTTTTGTCAATGGTCATTGACCGTTTGTCAATGGTCATTGACCTTTTGTCAATGGTCATTGACCTTTTGTCAATGGTCATTGACCTTTTGTCAATGGTCATTGGCCTTTTGTCAATGGTCCCTGACAAATTGTTAATGGTCCCTGAAAATTTGTCAATGGTCATTGACCCTTTGTCAATGGTCATTGACCCTTTGTCAATGGTCATTGACCTTTTGTCAATGGTCATTGACCTTTTGTCAATGGTCATTGTCCCTTTGTCAATGGTCATTGACCTTTTGTCAATGGTCATTGACCTTTTGTCAATGGTCATTGACCTTTTGTCAATGGTCATTGACCTTTTGTCAATGGTCAATGACAACCTGTCAATAGTCATTGACTTCCTATCAATTGCCATTGACATCCTGTCAATGACATTCCACATGGGGTCAATGACACACGACAGATGTCATTGAGACTTCAGTTATCATTAAGCGGAAATCAATAAACATTGTTTCGGGGCTAATGAACATCCACAGAAAGTCAATGCCAGGGAATTGATTAATTGGAGGACATTTTGGATCATATTATATTTCCGGTAAAACAGAGCATCCACTAAAAACATCTCTAAGTTAATTTACCATCCAAAAATTATAGCGCACAGGTCATAAATAGCACAAAACTGATTACACGCATATTTTCATAAACCATTCCAATCCAGTGTGTGTAATGCCAGAACATGTTCGAGGTTTTGCTCTACAGTTTTTTTTTCGTTTGTGATCCGCTTGCTCCTTTTTCCCGAGACGAAGAAATAAAAACTAAGGAAGAACACAACACTATACCAAAACATATCAACACTAGTTTCGTTCAATTCTTCTTTATTGCCATTGGTGTGCAATAAAATCTTGGTGTTATCTTTTTTGCTCGTTTGAGCGATAGAGTGAGAGTCGCTGGATGGAACAACAACATTCTAAATAATATTGCTTTGTTTGTTGAAAAAAAAAACAAGTAAAAAAGGAAAAAGAGCTGCAGACAAACGGACGGACGGAACTAGAAACGGATGGATGAACGGACAGACAGACAGCCAATATATTTCTGGTAGTAACAATAAGCCAAAAATTTAATGCGTTCGAGTTTAACATAACCAAAATAGTTGTGTTTTCTCACACACCGAACCATACACACACACTCATGTCCTGGTGTTTACAATACATTCACACCAACACCCGAGTATCCTCACATAAGCCGTCACCCATTCTTGTTCACAACCAAATGAAATATTGAAAGTGTCTGAATGGTTATGGGCTAAGTCTGTGTATGAGAGTTCGTGTGCGTGTGAATGGGCAAGAGTTGGTGTCACTGTGGGTAAGCAGCCGGCCCAGTTGCCTGCCCGGGAGGGGTGTATGAGTTAAAGTTATAATAAAAAACACTTTTACTGCCACTAACTCCGGCAATACAACAAGAACCCGCTAGAAAACACTTAAGCGGCTGCGAGGGGACTAAAAAGGGCGATCTATAACCCAATAGTACCTCAACCAGGAAGTCAAACATGGACAGGGGGTCAATGACCATTGACCGTTAACTATTTACTCTTCACTATTCGTAAGAGATAAATTA
The DNA here is from genome assembly GCA_963930755.1 of Eudasyphora cyanicolor. Lineage (NCBI taxonomy): Eukaryota > Metazoa > Arthropoda > Insecta > Diptera > Muscidae > Eudasyphora > Eudasyphora cyanicolor. Next base: position 23,210,088 of record OZ005738.1, read on the forward strand.
ATTTTGACAATGGGCCAATTGACAAAGCGTCATTGGCCATTGACAAAGGGTCAATGACCACCGACAAAGGGTCAATGAACATTGACAAAGCGTCAATGACCATTGGCAAAGGGTCAATGACAATTGACAAAGGGTCAATCACCATTGACAAAGGGACAATGACTATTGACAAAGGGTCAATGACCATTGACAAAGATAATAACCATTGACAAAGGCTTAATGACCATTGACAACGGGTCAATGACCATTGACAAAGAGTCAATGAACATTGACAAAGAGTCAATGACCATTGACAAAGAGTAAATGAACATTGACAAAGAGTCAATGACCATTGACAAAGTTTCAATGGCCATCCGAGAAGGGACAATGACTACTGGCAATGGTTCCATGACCATTGACAATAACCAAAACAAAGGGTCAATGACCATTGACAAACGGTCAATGACCATTGACAAAGGGTCAATGACCATTGACAAAGGGTCAATGACCATTGACAAAGGGTCAATGACCATTGACAAAGGGTCAATGACCATTGACAAAGGGTCAATGACCATTGACAAAGGGTCAATGACCATTGACAAAGGGTCAATGACCATTGACAAAGGGTCAATGACCATTGACAAAGGGTCAATGACCATTAACATAGGGTCAATGACCATTGACATAGGGTCAATGACCATTGACAAAGGGTCAATGACCACTGACAAAGGGTCAATGACCACTGACAAAGGTTCATCGACCATTGACAAATGGTCAAACACCATTGATAAAGGGTCAAAGACCATTGACAAGGGTCAATCACCATTTACAAAGGGTCAATGACCATTGACAAAGAGTCAATGACCATTGACAAAGGGTCAATGACCATTGACAAAGGGTCAATGACCATTGAGTCAATGACCATTAACAAAGGGCCAATGACTACTGACAAAGGGCCAATGACTATTGACAAAGGGTCAATGACCATTGACAAAAGGGTCAATGGGTACTGACTTAGGGTCAATGGTTATTGACAAAAGGTAAATGACCATTGACAAAGGGTCAATGACCATTGACAAAGGGTCAATGACCATTGACAAAGGGTCAATGACCATTGACAAAGGGTCAATGACCATTGACAAAGGGTCAATGACCATTGACAAAGGGTCAATGACCATTGACAAAGGGTCAATGACCATTGACAAAGGGTCAATGACCATTGACAAAGGGTCAATGACCTTTGACAAAGGATCAGTGACCATTGGCAAAGGGTCAATAACCATTGACTAAGGGTCAATGACCATTGACTAAGGGTCAATGACCATTGACTAAGGGTCAATGACCATTGACTAAGGGTCAATGACCATTGACTAAGGGTCAATGACCATTGACTAAGGGTCAATGACCATTGACTAAGGGTCAATGACCATTGACAAAGGGTCAACGACCAGTGATAAAGGGTCAATGAACATTAACAAAAGGGCAATAACTATTGACAAAGGGTCGAAGACTATTGACAGAAGGTCAATGGCAATAGGTCCATAAACAATGGACCTATTGCCATCAGTAAACAATGACAAGGGTCAAAGATTTCACAGAGGGTCAATGACTATCGATAAAGTATCAATGACAATCCGAAAAGGGACAATGAATTTTGACAAAGGATTAATGACTATTGACAGAGTCACCGACCATCCGAAAAGGGTTATTGACTGGCAAAGGGTTAATGACTATAGACAAAGGGCCAATGACTATTGACACAGGGTCGAAGACTATTGACAGAGGGTTAATGACTATTGACAAAGGGTCAAACACTAATGACAAAGTGTCAAAGACCATCGACAAAGTTTTAGTGACCATTGACAAAAGATCAATAACTATTGGCAAAGTTGTCAATGGCTATTGGCAAAGTTGTCAATGACTATTGACAACGGATCAGTGACTATTGGCAAAGGGTCAATAACCATTGACTAAGGGTCAATGACCATTGACTAAGGGTCAATGACCATTGTTTAAGGGTCAATGACCATTGACTAAGGGTCAATGACCATTGACTAAGGGTCAATGACCATTGACTAAGGGTCAATGACCATTGAGAAATGGTCAATGACCTTTGACAAAGGCTCAATGACCATTGACATAGGGTCAATGACCATTGACAAAGAGTTAATGATCATTGATAAAGGGTTAATGACCATTGTTAAAGGGTCAATGACCATTGTTAAAGGGTCAATGTCCACTGAGTCAAAGGACCAGTCAATATGCGTCACAGGGGGTCAATGGTCTTTGAAATTGGACATGAAATCAATGTTCAGTGACAGAAATGTAATTATGATTTTCAGAATTACAATGACTATTATGATGATGAAAGGCCATTCAATGGTCAATAGTCTCTGATATGAGGTCTATAATATTTTCCAAGGGCTCAGTCTGCTGTACCTAAAAGTCAATGATATTTTTCAAGACGTCAATGTCAATTTCAAAATGACAATTATATTTGGTAAGTGGCCAATGACCCCTAGATATTTCATAAGTTTACAAATATGTTAATAACTCCCTCTCTCTAACTGCGTAGGTTAACCTCTTTCTAGACCCTGCGTCAGACCCCCATTAGACATGTTTAAGCATAAATATGAAAACTAACTAAGCGAAAACACGACCATAACCATTGCCATACCGTAACATCGACATATGAGAAAAATTGTTTTTCAGTCGTTTTGTATTTTTTGCCGCTGTAGTAGTTGTTCCATCCACCCCCACTTGGGGTGGTTGTTGTTATTGTTGTTGAGAACAACAACAGTAGAAGGGAAAAAAAAACTATGAGTGCTCATCAAAAATTAGAACATCTCGAGCTGAAAATCTCAACTTTATTCCAATCTACGCCATGTATGCGGGCCTCAAGTAGGCGAGAAAACAAAACAAGCCCTCACCACATACTAGTAGACCGTAGGCAGAAATTTGGTATTTTACAACAAAAAAAAACACAGAAACAATAAGGCGTTAAAATATTATATAAAACTTGTTTGCACACACACATCTTTGCATATATATTCATATAGGCTTGACAATACACATGCATACAACCATTTAGATTTGTTTGCTAAATGGAGCACGTTATAGACAATTGGGAACACTTTGCTTATTACAATACGAGGCGATATGAATTTTCCGGTTGAGATCATTCAAGTATGAGACAGGGTATACTATGTTCATATCAATGCCTGGACAGAGGGTAGATAAAATAGGACTTTAGATTTTAGTAGGAATTTTTAAAATGAAAAAAAAAAATAATTGTAAAAGGGGGCTCTAAGTTAACGTTTTCGACTTCTAAATTCTGTGGCTATACACTTATTTATTTTAGCTTATGTTTTCAAAATATTCGGCCGTAAAGTTTACTGGAAGATTCATAAGGTTTGTAAATTCCGCGGAGAATTATATGCAGATAGGTTCAATATACTCATGTACAATACAGGCCTGAGAATAAAGCAAGTGTCCTTGAAGAATTGTTTCTTTGAAAGCGATCAACCACCATCTCAGATGTAACTCAAATCCGTCAGTAGTCGGTATATACGAGAGTAGTATACTAAATGGCACTGCCGCCGTTATTATGTCTTTCTTGTATGTTGACCAATGTCTCTTGCACTTCTAGTACTATATTATTTCTAACTAACTTTAAGGAATATTCAATGATGGGTTTTTTAGATATAGAGGGGACCTTCAATAATCTAACCGCAATAGTTACGGCTCATGTAACTTCGGTGGTTAATAAGAACACCCGAAATTGGACAGGTTCGAAACCAAACAGGTGATATGGCCACTGAGAGTAGGGATGGGTTTACAGATTGTCTCTATTCTGAGAAAGAATTCGATCATTTTAATATGACATTATCATTGGTGAGGGGGAGAATTGCCACTCTGTGACATAACCAAGTGCTTACCTAAAAAAATATCTACAGTACGTAAACCCTTCACAACTGGTCTCATCTGGACCTCCATTAAGGAAAAGATAACCCAACTGGTCGTCTACTAAGGGGTAGTCAACCCCGATAGCCGCCTACTAAGGAGTAAATAACTTAACTGATTATCTTCTATGGAATATATAACCCAACTGATCATCTAATAAGACGTAGATAACCCAACAGGTGGTCAACTAAGAAGAAGATATACCAACTTAAACCTACTAAAGAGTAAATAACCCAATTTGTCGGGTACTAAGGAATAGAGAAACCAAACGGGCGTCAACTAACCCTAATGGCCGCCTACTAAGATATATAAAGGGTCCGCCAAATAACGTTTTTTTTTTTGAAAATGCTATAAAAAACTACTGAAAACGCATTGGATGGTCAGTTGGCTTCAACTCCTGAACCAATTGGACTTTGTATGGCGTCAAACCAAGGTCTTTATGCAAAATTCGTCTCAATGATGTCTCCGAAATGTTCAATTGTTGAGAACGACGGTGAATTGATGTTGATGGCGCTTCACGCACACTTTCTGCCACAGCAGCAATATTCTCAGGTGTACGCTTTGTTTTTGGCTTTTCACGCTTTGGTTTATCGATGAGGATGCCAGTTTCTTTCACTTTTTTCACAAGATAACGAACATACGGAGCTGACGGTGCTTCTCTTCTTCCAAAATCCGTACGCAATTTTCGAACACATTCTGCAACATTACCATGATTTTCAAAGTAATGTCGCAATATTCGCAATATACACATATTCGTTCAGCGGAAGGATAAAACTAATTATCTGTCAAATCAGACATGAGCTAAGTGTTACCATTCACGAAATAAGCACTAGTTGAAAAAAAACGTTAGATGGCGCACCCTTTATTATCCAAATAAATGGTCGTATACTAAATAGTAGTAGAGGAAATTCTATAACTGGTGAAGTTTTAAAAAGATCGACTGTTAAGTATATTTTTATGGACATGAGACGTTGAAACGTCTCCTATTTTTCAATCTAACCTAAACTAAGAAGTAGATAACACAACAGGTCGTCAACTGGACATTTCCTAAGAAGAATATAACCCGACTTGTCATTTACTAAGGAATAGATAAACCAACTGGTCGTCTACTAATCCAACTAAATAATACATAAGCCAATTGGTCGCCTAACAAGAAGTAGATAACGCAGGTCATCAATTAAGAAGTAGATAATCCAACAGGTCGTAATCTAAGATGTAGATAGCATAACTGGACAGTACTAAGGGATAAATTATCCAATTTTTCAACTAACAAGGAGTAGATAACCCATCTTTTAATCTACTAAGAAGTAGATAACCCATCTGGTTGTCATCTAAGGAGTAGATAACACAACTGGTCGTCAACTAAATATAACTAGTAGATAACCCAACTGACGCTCTACTTGTGGGTAGAGAAGAAGAAGAGCTTAACGTCTACTAAGTAGTAGATAAACCATATTGTTTTTTTTGTAGTATATAACCCAAAAAATACTCTGCTAAAGATTAGATAAATCAGCTGGTGTTTTATAAAGTAATAGATTACCCAGCTGTTCCTATAGCAAGGAGTAGATAGCCTAACATGCGACATCCAGATTTGCTTTTAACCCTAATGATTTGATGAAATTCTTTATATAAAGTAAACGCACTTAAATAACCATAGGATATACACGCGAAGTTAATTCTAGATATAATGCCTGACTTTCAGGGCATTCTTGATGACCGAATAAATTTGTTGACATTGAACTTATGTACAGACGTTTCCAAACTAAACAGATAAGTGGGGCAGAACTTAACCACAATGGTGGACTTCTAAGCAAAATGTTAGGAAAAAGACCTACAACAAGCTGTTCAATAAAGCCAATTATACTGCGGTCACTTATGACAGGGATGCCGATATAGAGAAACCCAAGATATATAAGAAGGAGCTTAGGAAAGCGCAAAGACGTTCTTGGTGTCAGTTGGCGCATAGCTGAGGAAGATACTATCTGCTACACCCTGTACAGTTGGTTACATGCAGGATGTTGCCACCAATTGGACAAAAACCTGTTCGACACACAAAAACCTGGGGACTCACCAGCAGAACTCGAAGAACACCAGGACCAACCAGAGTGCGAGCGGACTACAAGCGTCCCTGTTCTGTTGACTGAGGAATTCAGAATTTTCTGGGCGATAAACGACTTCGAGCCCTTTAAATCACCTGGACAAGACGGCATTGGCGCAGCACAAACGCAAAGAATTATCCCCTGACTGGAGAAAATGTATGAAGGTTGTATAGGCTCTCGGTTATGCCCAATCGATGGAGGGATACGAAAGTGGTATTCATACCCAAAACGGGAAAGTATCACACATAAGGCCAAAGGACTTCAGACCAATAAGCCTATCCTCCTTCTTATTGAAAGTCCTGGAAAGACTTTTAGTTTTTTAAAATTAGAGAAAACCTGAAAAAAAAAACTCTTGTCCGGGAAGCCACATGCCTACAACAAGGAAAAGTCTACAGAATCTGTCTAGCGCACTATCGACATCGTCCCGACATTTCAATGAATTTCTTAACACCAAACGGGGTTTAAAAAACATACACTCGGATGTAGATAATTCCGTGGCTGTCACAGCTGAGGGTAAACTCTAGCTTGATTAGATTAAGTATTAAGCCTACTCAATAGATGACATACAACAGCAAGTCTTGGGTCCACAACTCTAACACTGTTTGTGAACAGAGGGACTCCACAAGAAGGAGTACAGTCTCCAATAATTTGGAACCTAGCGGTGAGAATATTTGGAACCTAACAAAAGAATAATTTGAGTTTTACTTTTTAACTACCAATCTAAATTCTATCTTTCTTTTCTGACAGCCCTTTCGACGTACATACATTTTTCACTTGTCTCAAAATAAGCAAATGGTTCAAGGAGAAAAAGTGCTAGTGACTGTTAGGCTATAAAAATATAAATTTTATTTTTACGTCATTTCTATCGCAATTTCAAAGTACTTAAAATAAAATGCTTCGTTGAAATTTTCCACTCGAATTTGAAGGGATAATTTCGTGAAAATCGCTGAGAAGTTTGAAAAAAAAATACATTTTCGCAAAAATGTCAAATAATATTTAATAAAATTTTTAATATTTTTTGTTTATTGTTTTATTTTAATATTTTTACTTTTATTGTTTCTGTATTTCAATATTTTTCCAACATGACTTTCCTGGCTATTTCTCTGGGATTTCCACCAAAATTCCATTAAAAAATTATTTTGAAAGAAAATTCATTTTTATTTATTTAAAATAATTTATGTGACTCCAGGGAATTGTCGGGTGTATGCATACTCATCAATTTGTCATGAATGGTCACAAACATATATAAATATACCATATTTTGTTGTATATATTTTGTATGAATTATAACTATAAATACTATATATAAAATAATATGGTAAATAATTCATTTGCACTCACACATACTCATACAAGCACAGACAAATAGTTGTGAACCCACCAGGCCAACATTTCGATAGCAAGGAAGGTTTGATAAAAGGGAACAAACGCGCGAGGAAAAACACAATTGTCCCAGAAGTTGAAAAATATTAAAGAAAAGTCATCCTTAAAAATTGGTCATAATATCCATAGATATTTTCAGAATGATTATCGGGCACAAACGGAGCAAGAAAGGGGCATTTTCTGACTAATTTGTGATAGTCCATATTTCCTATATAAGTTAGAGAAAAAATTCAAGCCAGAGCCATTTTCGGACACAAACTGAGCAAGAAAAGAGGGCTTATGAGGCCCATTTGCGAGTATCCTTTTCAAATGATTTACCTTTGAAAAAAGTCGATTTTGAAAGCCGTAGGCAAGTGGGCAGCCATACAAACGCTACTGACAAATAATCCATACTTCACAAAACACTCAATTATCCTTTGATAGTTAAGATTGGTACTACGTGTGTGCCCGGAGGGTTCTGGGATTCCCACACACTCTCGCTCAGTAATTGACTGACAAACCGACAGTTTGTTGGCATAAGTAAACGCACATGTATGTATATTTTTTTCAATATCTATAGTTTTTCCCACTGCACTGCCCCCACTCTCTCTCTCTCTGGCTGTTATTGATTACTACTACTATTTTTATATATATTATAAAAACTCATGCGGCCGTACATATTTTAACTTATAAATTATTTTTTATTGACCATAAATTTTTTACAAAACATAAGAATTTTACACACCATCAATTTATTTGATTCTCGGGTGAAAATGACTGCCTGTTTTTGTCTGTCTCAGTGTGTGTGTTGTGTGTGTATACATAAATAAATATAAAATACCAACAATGTGGAAAAATAATAGATATCGACAGATTCATAAGCAATGCATCAGCACATAGCAATAAGGAAGAATAAAAAGGATGCTTGAATGCAGGCTCAAAATTGTTTTTATAAATTTCCTGAGAGTTATAATGTCTATAATGAGAGTATTGAACCTAATTTAAATTTCAACAAAAAAAAAATAAATAGAAAATTCGACTCGAAAGAAGGTTCTTGTTGAATAAATGGAATAAGGAACAGTCTCAACTCCTGAGAAATATAAAATGGAATATGATAATTTTTAGGGATCCGTCAGGTGGAAACGTTTTTGGCCATTATTTAGAAGAATATAGAATATATATTATTTATAAAATATAGTTGGGGCCACATCAACCTAGAATAAACGCAGTTATTGACAAGTGATCACCTGTAATTTTTTGCCGTAAGGGCATTATCTATCAGGAAGAGCTTGCTGGTCACTAGAGTCACGCCCAAATTCTCCAGTTCCCCTGAAGTATATAAGATAGTCGCTTCATCTGCTTTGCAGTTCCCCAATCAGGTGAATATTGAACTGTTCTGTCATCTCATTATAACATCTGCAACAGTCGAGGGCAGTTTTTACTTTCAGGAATACACTTTTCGGAGACTTTATAGTAGCCTAACTATCAGAGAAAATATTAATAGCGACTTCAGTCAGAACTTAAATGTTCAGCTCCCAAATAGTTACAATTTCTGCCTGGCAAACACCACAGTGATTGGGCAGTCTTTTTGCAATGGATCCCAAGTACCTTAGAAAAGACTCCAAAGCCCACTTGGATGTTGAGTTTGGAATTGTCTATATAAATGTTCACGAATACACAATCTTGTGATACGATCATTTCATTCTGATCTCTTAGGTGTAAGAGTGTAAAAAGTGGTTCAGAGACAGCGAAATCAATAATATCACAAAGCTCAGACATTCTGTCCAGATTAACACTATGTCCGTAGCTATTAGCTGACCAGAGTGTCAATTCCCTAAGTCTAATAGCAGTTGACGCGGTATATTTCTAAGCCTTTATGGGGGAGGTACTAGAAGGAGTGGACCAATATGGCCGATCTTCGAACATAGCCTAAGATAGTACGGATTAAGTTCGGCCAGCCCGAATCTTATATTCCCTCCACCATGGATCGCATGTGAATATTTTCGGCTACAAATAAACTAATTATATCAAATTTCAACTCAATTCGAAATTATAAAATTTTAGGTTTTTGTGCCGTTACGAAGTCAAATCTAGAAGGACCTTTGTATGGGGGCCATATCAAAACAGGGACCTATGACTAACGTTGTTCGTGTGATTCCATATACAAATAAAACCCAGTTACCTATTTTCAGACCGATCACTTAACATTTCTGGCCTCTATAACGTTAAAAAGGCAAATCAAGGAGATGCTATAAATGGGGGCTATATAAAAAAATGGACCGATATTGAACATTTTTAATCCCAAGTTAGCTGCAGAAGTATAAAGTATCTATACCAAATTTCCGTCATCTAGCTTAATTATTGTAGACTGTATATACATATAGTGGGTGCAACAGACGGAATATATATGTACTTTATGGGGTCGTAGAACAATATTTAATTTATTTACTTTAACTTTTACAAATGTTAAATCCACAGGATATATCGGTTTTAACTTTGTGCAATTTATTAATGCATTTCGAGAGGCAAAATCTTTTAATATAGGGTTTGGCAAATAGAGCGCTACAAAAGTTTTTTTAAATAAAACAAAAACGGTTTTGGATATCAATGAAATTCTTTATTCCTGTGAATGTACGTTCGATGCCATTATGTATGGGACTCGATTTCTTCTGCATGGCCACCACGGGCACGCTTGCAGAAGTCCAGACGCTGAACCCAATTTTCGACGGTGTTCAAGCATAAATCGGCCGATACTGCTGCAATTTCACGTTCGATATTCGTACGAAGTTCATCAATTGTCGCTGGCTTGATGGCATAGACCATAGACTTGACGTAGCCCCACAGGAAATAGTCTAACGGCGTCAAATCGCACGACCGAGGCGGCCAATCGACTGGACCATTTCGTGAGATAACACGTTCTCCAAACTTGGTTTCCAATAAATTGATTGTGGCATTCGCTGTGTGGCTTGTGGCGCCGTCCTGTTGGAACCACATGTCCTCCAAGTCCATATCATCCAATGGGGGCCAAAAATATTCGGTTATCATTGAACGGTAGCGATTCCCATTCACAGTAACGTGCCGGTCTTGATCATCACGGAAGAAGTACGGCCCAATGACGCCGCCGGCCCATAAACCGCACCAAACCGTAATTTTTTCGGGATGCAATGATGACTCATGGAGTACGTGTGGATTGCTGTCTGACCAATAACGCATATTTTGTTTATTGACGAAGCCATTCAGACAGAAATGAGCCTCATCGCTGAAGATGATTTTTCGATTTTTCGCGCTCTTAACGTTGAGGCCACTGACTCCGAATTTCGGTAGTAAATTTTAATAATTTCGACTCGTTGTTGGCTCGTATATCTTTCCATCATGAAATGGCAAACCTTACTGAAGAGAAATGTGAAAAGAGCGGCAAAAAATATGGCGTCGTTTGCTGTCCCTGACGGTCTACTTTTGTAGCGTCCCTGTTGAAAAACCCTTAGAGTGAGAGAATAGCGAGCTGCCACCAAAAACTCCGCAAGAAAAAACAACCCCAACTGGATGCTTGAAATGGATTGGGCCAACAAAGCAAGGGGTAAGTCATACGAAGTATGTACGTGTGTAAGTATTTGACTAGTGGGAATAGATATCTCATTAATGTTCCACTAATGTCTGTTCCTACTTCTCGCTCTCTTTGTTGGCTGATAGCTTTTCATTGAGATGAGAACACAAACAATTGCTGTGCGCCACATCTAGATAGATCGTCAAAGGTTCGTGTCAAGAATATAAAATCAGTGGTGTAGTTTAGTGTTTCTGTTGTGAATTTTAAAAGGTTTTTGAAAGAGGTGAAATGAATAACGACTACGGAGATTTTGCTTTAAAGCATTTGAACAAATTTAATTGGGTTTTGCAAATTTAATTGGAGGATCTGACTCTTTATCTAGTTAAGGCCGCGGCTCCCGCAAAGCCGTGAGTACATTTAATAAACATATTATTTGGTGATTGTTATATTTAAAATATTTTAATTGATAATTTGTATGCTGCTTTTTACTTTTGGAAATGTCTAAAACTTTAATATTTCTTAAAAATTTCTTTTTTATTTTTATTATTAAAAATTTATTTTTCCAGAAAATTTCTTTAAATTGCATATTTCTAGAAAAAAATTTCGAAATTACAAAAATGCAATTCAACGAGTTTTCTAGAAAAAAATTCAAATTTAAAATAATTTTGGAGAAAAATATAATTTGATAGAAATTTTGTAGAAAAAATTGATTTCAACTTTTTTTTTGTAAAAATTAATATTTAAACAAAATGCAATTCCAACAAATATTTAGACAAATTTTATTATCTTGGTATAAAATTTATATATTCTAGAAAAATTTAATTTCAACAAATTTTTTTAGAAAAATTCAATTCCAAAGTAATTTTAAAAAATACTACATTTTCTAAAAATTTAACGTCACAATCTTTGTTTTTTTTTATAGAGAATAATGTCAAAATTAACTTTTTCTAGAAAATTTCATTGAAGTTGCTCATTTCTAGAAAATATCTTCAAAATGTAATTTTTTTAAAAAATTATATTGGAATTTCATTTTTCTTTAGAATTTCTTCAAGATTTAGTTTTTTTTGAAAAATCAGTTTTTTATTAAAAAATTACGTCAAATTTAAATTTTACTAACATATTTCGTTAAAAATTCACATATCTAGAAAAATTTGATTATAATGAAAAGTTGTATAAAACTGCAAATTTTCATGAAATTTTCTAGAAAAATTTAACGACATTTTTAGGTAAACAAAATATCAATAAAATTTTCTAAAAAGGACTGAATTTTCCTAGAAATTTTCGAAACAGTTGTTTTTTTAATATTTTCGAATTTTTTTTTTTGATTTTTTTTCTTCTTTCTTAATCTATGTCTAAATTAAGTTTTTCTAGAAAATTTCGTTGAAATTGTACATTTCTAGAAAATTTCTTCAAAATTATTCTTTTTCTTTTAAATTTGCCGATAATTGTTTTTCTTTACAATTTCTCCGAGATTAAATATACCAGAAAATGTCCTTCGATTGTTTTTTGAAAAATTTCAACTACAATTTTTTTCGAAATTACAAGTTTTTTTAGAAAAATACAATTTCCAAATAATTTTAGAGAAAAATGTAATTTAATAGAAATTTTGTAGAAAAACTTGATTTAAAAACTAATTAGAAAAATGCATATTTGAAGGAACTTTCTAAACAAATGCAATTATGAACATTTTTGTAGAAAATTTAATTAATATGAAATTTGGTATAGAATTCAAATGTGCATTAAATATTCAAGAGAAATTTAATTTCAACGAAATTTTGAAGAAAAATGCAATACCAACGATTTTTAGGGAAATAAAATATCAATTAAATTTCTAAAAAAAATAATTTCTAGAAATTTTCCTCACAACTTTTGTTTTTTCTAGAGAATTATGAACATTTGTTCAAAATTTAATTTTTTTTTTAAAATTATATCAAAATGTCACTATTCTTTAAGTTTTCTTCGAGATTTAATTTTTTTTTTTGAAAAAAAAAACGTTTTTTATTAGAAAATTATGTCAAAATTAAATTTTACTAACATATATCGTTAAAATACACATATCTAAAAATCAATTAATTACCATGAAATGTTGTATAAACTGTAAATTTTCTAGAAAAATATAACTTCCACGAAATTTTAAAGAAATATTTAATTCCAAATTAATTTTTTAGGAAATCAATTATATTTCGTAAAAAGATCGGATTTTTCTAGAAACAGTTGTTTTTTGAAAATTTTCGATTTTTTTTTTTTTGGAAAAGTTAGTTTTTTCCAGAAAATTATGTCAAAATTAAAATTTTCTAGAAAATTTCGTTTAAATTATACATTTTGTAGAAAATTGGTTCAAAATTTATTTTTTTTTTAAAATTTTGTTGAAATTGAAATTTAGAATTTCTCCGAGATTTAGTTTTTCAGAAAATGTCCTTCAATTGTTTTTTTTACAAATTTTATAATTTTTGTAATTTCAACTACATTTTTTTTTCCAAATTACAAAAATGCAAGTGTAGGAAGTTCCTAAAAAATTGCAATTCCAAATTTTTTTGGAAATTTAATTATGAAATTTTGTATAACATATAAATTTTCATTTAATTTTCTAGAAAAATCTAACTTTAACGAAATTTTGTAGAAAAATACAATCCCAATGTAATTATTATTTTTAAAGAAAAATTTAATTTTTCAGAAAATGTCCTTCAATTGTTTTTTTTACAAATTTTATAATTTTTGTAATTTCAACTACATTTTTTTCCAAATTACAAAAATGCAATTGTAGGAAATTCCTAAAAAATTGCAATTCAAAAATTTTTGGAAATTTAATTATGAAATTTTGTATAACATATAAATTTTCATTTAATTTTTTACAAAAATGTAACTTTAACGAAATTTTGTAGAAAAATACAATTCCAATGTAATTATTATTTTTAAAGAAAAATGCAATTCCAACGTAATTAATTTTTTTTTTCTAGAAAATTATATTAAATTTAATTTCTTTGAAATTGGACATTTCTAACAAATTTCTTCAAAATTTAATTTTGTTGATATTTAATTTTTCCTAAGAATTTCTTCGAGATTTAATTTCTCCAGAAAATTTTTTGTCGAAAATTTTGTTTTTTTTTCAGAAAATTATGTCAAAATTAAGTTTTTTTTGGGAAAATTTTGATGAAGTTGCATATTTCTAAAAAAATTATTTATTTAATTATTATGAAAATTTATATAAAACACTTTAATTTAATTTTATAAAAAAATTTGTATTGTTTAGAAATTTTGTTGAAATGTCTTCGAGATATAATTTTAATTTAATTATTATGAAAATTTATATGAAACACGTTAATTTAATTTTATTAAAAAAAATTGTATTGTTTAGAAATTTTGTTGAAATGTCTTCGAGATATAATTTTCCAGAAAATGTCCTTTAATCGTTTTTTTTTTGAAAAAAGATTCTTCCAAAAATTGTTTTTTTTTTTTGAAAAATTTTCGATTTTTTTTTTGAAAACTTTGGTTTTTTCTAGAAAACTAAGTTAAAATTAATTTTTTCCAGAAAAGTACATTTGTAGAAAATTTCTTCAAAATTTAATTTTGTTGAAATTGAATTTTTCTTTAGAATTTGCATTTTTCTTTAGAATTTCATTTCTCATTTTTGCTGTTGAAAATTTGGGGTTTTTTTTAGAATTTTTTTTTTTGGAGACAAATTTAGATGAAATTGCACATTTCTTAAAAAATTTAATTATTATGATTTTTTTTTATTATATTACAATTTTTATAAAATATTATTTCAACGAAATGTTGTAGACAAATGCAATTTCAACGTAATTTTTTAGGGAAATAAAATATCAATTTTATTTTATAAAAAACCGACTTTTGCTAGAAATTTTCGTTGCAATTGTTTTTTGAAAATTTTTCGAATTTTTTTTTCTATAGATTTATGTCAAAATAAAATTATTCTAGAAAATTTTATTTTTTAGAAATTTTGTTGAAATGTCTTCGAGATTTAATTTTCCAGAAAATTTCATTAAATTGTTTTTTTTTTAATTTTTTTTTATGGAAAATTATGTCAAAATAAAATTTTCTAGAAAAATTTTGTGAAATAGTACATTTCTAGAAAATGTCTTCAAAATTAAATTTGTTTAGAAAATTAATAGCCAATAAATAAATTAATATCAAAAGGTCGAATAAAAACAAATTCTAATATTTTTGTTGATATTGCATTTTTCTTTAGAATTTCTTGGAGATTTAATTTTTCCAGAAAATGTCCGTCATATCCCTCAATCCGCTCATTTTGTAACAAAAATTTCTAGAGAAATGCAACTCAACGAGTTTTCTGGAAAAATTCAATTTCATAACAATTTTGTAGAAAAAACATGTTGTAGAAAATTGCAAAATTGAAGGAATTTTTTAGAGGGATGAATAAGTTAAGGAATTTTCTAGAAGAATGAAAATTTGAAGGAATATTCTAGAAAAATGACAATTAGAAGGAAAAATTTAGAAAAATTTAAATTTTAAAGAATTTTTTCAATACGAAATTTGGTAGACAAATGCAGTTGCAACCTAATTTTTTAGAGAAACGAAATATCAATGATATTTTCTAAAAAAATTGCAACGAAATTGTACAGAAAGATTAAGTTTGGAGAAAATTTTGTAGTCGTATTAAAAAAGAAATATATTTAACGATATTTTTTGGGAGAGGGGCATGACGATTTTCGAGGGAAGCCGTATGAGTGAAAGGGTTGTGAAGCCCTGATCTGAGACATTTTTATTGAATAAAAAATGTTAAATGTTTTAACGAATGTTACTAAACGGCTGTTTTTACGTGAAAGCGAAATTTTAAGCATTAGCAGTTCTCACAAAATTCCTTTAATTTAAAGAGTCTACCGGCTTTACAGCTCATATATAACAAATATGATTCTAATACCAAAGATACCTTCTAAGAAAATAAAAAAATCTAACAATTTTTGCGATTTTTATATTTGTTTTGTTTTTTTTTCGCGCCAACCAAAAACATTTATTTTAAAAAAATTGTATTTTTCTAATTTTTTTAACCACTGTCTCTACGTTAAAGTAATATTTCGAAAATTTTTAGTGCTGGGTAAACATAAAACAAGTGTGTCAACATTTTTTGAAAGGTCAAGATTTTTTTGAATTTTGTTATTAATCTGGTTGAGAATTTGAAAAAAAAAAAATAAAACAATTTGAACCGTTTTGCAATATTTTGAGTTTTTTGCGAGATATGACCTATTAAATTTTTCCGAGTGTGTTTAGAAAACTGCAATTTTCTCCAGTAATATTGAACGGATTCGACTGAAATTTTTGCAGGTCGGTCCGAAACATTTCCTAAAATATAAAACGCATTAATTTTTTTTCTGCGAATAAAGTTCTCAGCATTTGTACAGATAGATTGGGAATTGACGGAGATATTGCAAATTATATATCCACAGTTTGGAAGCTCGCGATGCTGAGAACTTCATCCACCGAAAAAAATTAATGCGTTTTTTTACTCAGAACTAATGAATTCAGCTATTGTGTAAATTTGGGCAAAATTGGTAAGGTCCTCGAGGTCCTGTAATAATGAACCAAAAATATTTTCAAAAAGATAGTGTCCGTAATTCTGGTGGACGTCAATATAGGACGCATTCTAAATATAAAATATTTCAAATTACTGCTCCAGAAAGTGAAATTATTCCCATATGCAAAAAATATTTTGCAATATTTTTCATATGGTCAGTTGGTAATTAAAGTTTATGATATATTTAGATTTTAGGAAATGTTTCGGACCGACCTGCAAAAATTTCAGTCGAATCCGTTCAATATTACCGGAGAAAATTGCAGTTTTCTAAACACACTCGGAAAAATTTAATAGGTCATATCTCGCGAAAAAAAATCCAAATTTTGCAAAACGGTTCAAATTGTTTTATTTTTTTTTCATATTCTCAACCAGATTAATAACAAATTTAAAAAAAATCTTGACCTTTCAAAAAATGTTGACACACTTGTTTTATTTTTACCCTGCTCATAATTTTCTTTAATATAAAGGGTACCATGGCCTTATCGGGCATATATTCCAATAGTATGCCTCAATCTCAATGATATCTCTTGTTGCACAGTGTTATCTGCCGGAAGTACTAATTAATGCAACGTTTTTTTTTGTATGTATAACACATTTAAATTTTTAATGAAAACGAAATGAAGTATCAAGTAAACATTTGACTTGAAGTCCAGGCAAAATAGGCAATTAGTTGGTATTGACACACAACCACACCACCACCAGCAATTTTGTTCACTCAATATGTCATCACCATACCATTATCATCCATCTACATCATCAAACTTTCTTTGTTTGTCGGCCAACCCGAACACAATGTTTTTCCAATGCACAATTCACCCAACGAACTCTGCTGCATTACATTTATAATGAATTTGATATCGAAAAAGAAGTGAATGGTAGTGGGTTGGTATGCGGTGCTCCAGAGTATGAAGTGCTGTCGTTGCTGCTGCTGCTGCAGCTGCAATGTCTATTATAGACTATAGACTGCAATCAATATGACTGACATGGTTTACATACTTAAACATGTATAAAATGTCAACAATTCTGTTTTTACCATATTTTGTGATGTTGTTGTGTGTTGGGGTTATTGTTTTATAGAAGAAAAAAAAAACATTTTTTTTGACTGAGCAAGAAATGCAAAATAAAACGCCCTGCCCCGCCCCTTGTAGATAACGTCATGTTTGACACAAAAAAAAACCAAACAATGTTAAAATCGCCGCGTTCTAGCCGCTCGACATAACCGTTACCGAGAATTGTACGCCATTCTTGATTCAGGTCAATGTTTGTGACACTCTATGTGGTGTCTGTTATGTTATTATTATGGACATCCAATATGGATGGGAATGCTGCCATATACTCGTACATAGTTAGTATACTCTTGCTTCGAAATTTGAAAATTCCTCTAGAAACATGGTGAAATATTATAGTTGTCTCCATGGAAATATAGGGTTATTAAAAAAGAAAGTAATTTAAAAAACAAATATTTAACAAATCCAGAAACGGTTTCTAAAATGTCAATTTCAGGCAAGGAACCATTAGTATCTGGACTAAAATTTTTGAAGTATAAGCCCGGTAGAGACGTGATCTTAAATTATAGAAAATAATGAGGGCTACAACTGTAGGGACTTTCCATTTCAAGTAGTAATAGTGCTATAGTATGTGTCGTTAAAACAATTAGAAAAAATCATATTTTTTGGTAATAAAATAAATATAAAAAATATAACAAAAATCGCAAAAAAAAACTGTTGTTCCACGTTGGGAAGAAAACAAAGCCTTTTTGAAAAAAAGTAAGAGAAATTAAAAAAAAATATTTTTTATTTTGGTAATTTTGTTTAAGAGGTACCAAAGGGGCGTGGAAAAAATGCCCATTTTTCAATAGACAATAGGTACTATAAAAGCATTACACTGTACAAAATTTCAAGTATTTTTACGTGCAGGATTGGAAGTTATAAGCCGGTCACTTTTTGTGCAACATCGTCCATTTGTATGGGAGGTATCAAAAGGGGCGTGATAATAACGCCCATTTATCACGGGACTATTGGTACTGAAAAACCATTATACTCCACGAAATGTTAAGTATTTATATCGACTGGAATCGAAGTTATGAACCGCTAACTTTCTCTGCAAAATTGTCCATATGTATGTGAGGTACCAAAGGGGGCATGGCAACCTCGCATAATTTTCCCAAGGTGATAGCTTCATGGTCGCTAATACCATGTGTGGATTTGTGAAATATTCTGATAAGTAGTGTAGAAGTTATAAAATAATCAATATTTAACAAATTTTTTACACATTGCGGAAAAATAATCTTATTCAAATTATATATAGAGTTTTACTCCGAATTTATGTTGCGATAAGCTCTGCCACTTTTGATATAAAGAGGAACGCATTTTCCATTGTCCTACACATATGGAAAGTAAACCATCATCCAATAGATCCTGAGTGTCTGATAAGAAGTGAGCTACGACTGCTTTTTCCGAAACGAGAGGTCGAGTTACGATTTCGACTTTTTTGTACCTAAAAGTCGATCAATCGATCAGTCGAAAATTGACTCATAGAACCACAATATCAATCGGTAGTAGATGGAGTAAGGCTTGTCGAGACTCTGTCGCTGTAGTCTTTAAAACTCTGCTTTTGCTCAGACAGGCAATAGTCTGAAATTTCCGCAGTTGACTAGTGCTTGATCGCTTATCAGTAACACCACAATGTCGAATGAGAATTTTTTTATATTTTATATTTCTATTAATTCTCCAACATATAAGCTTTAGATGGAATTGGGCCTAAAGTTATTTATTTTTTTTCAATTTTTTAAATTTAAAAAAAAAATCGATGCTAGCCGCTGTGCTCGTGGCTTCGGAATAGATTTTCCACGCCAAAGAACAAAGTAAAGGGGACACTTCAAGAAGTATTTCTTTCAAAATACCCGCCTCCCCTGCTGATCCCCTTACCACTGATAACCTTCCTACAGAGTAACTATATATCAAAAGTAATCGAAATCAATGGATTTTTTAGATGATGTATTCAACAAAAAGATTCCATCCAAAGCTTATATGAGAATTAATAGAAGTTTAAAATATAAAAAAATCGCAAAAATCGGAGAGTAGAAACAATTTAAAAAATGACAATTGAAAAAATATAAAAAATAGCTGGAACCGGTCCACTTCGCTGTCCCATATTTCCGATACCGTCCATTTTTGGACCACTGACGTAGACTGCCAGCAGAACTGCAGTGGAACAAACACACAAACAAACGATGTGCCACGCCCACTATTTGCAATTTTTTTTTTTCAAAACCATCTCGGACCAAATAGCTTTCAAACAAAAGAAAAAATTTTAAAATCGGTCCAGTGGTTTAAACGTCTATAAAACACATACATACATACATACAAACATTTTTCCATTTTTATATATATAGATATATTAAAAAAAAATCTGAAATGTACCGGAAAATACCAAAAACCCGATACACATAGTGATATTTTAAGGATTTTTTAGATAATGATAACATCGTAACGAGTTATCGGGAAAATCTCGAAAAATTCCGCAAAGCGTTTCTTTAGGTGTTCTAAACAATATAAAAAAAATGGGAAAAATCAAAACCGAAATTTTTTTGAAACCGTCGATTTGTCGTGGAATTCCCCATATGTTATGTAAAATGCATATTTGCATATATCGTGCATATGCAAAACATATGCAAACACATTTATGTTTAAAATAGCCGCAAATTCGATCATTTGATCTTGTTCCAATTTCTAACTGCTATTATTTTTCTAAAAATATTATATCAGTGTGTGTCGCCTAAAATCCGTACATGTAACATCGATCTTAATCCGTTCAGTGGCCCTTAAT
This sequence comes from Eudasyphora cyanicolor, assembly GCA_963930755.1. Taxonomy (NCBI): domain Eukaryota; kingdom Metazoa; phylum Arthropoda; class Insecta; order Diptera; family Muscidae; genus Eudasyphora; species Eudasyphora cyanicolor. The sequence goes on from OZ005738.1 coordinate 23,230,414, forward strand.
CCGTTCATTGATCTGTAATTCTTTCAGCGATATCGATTTTTAACCCCTTAACCCTCTCATCGATCATTGAAATGTCATCAAAATTTTCTAGAAAACATTTAATCTCAAGAAATTTTTAAATGCAATTTACACAAAATTTTCAAAAAAACCGCCCACGATTTTTCTGAAAAATTAAATGTCAACAAAATTTTGCAGAAAAATTAAATAGCAGAAAATTAAAAAAAAAAAAAATAGAAAAATGACTGATGATGATTTTTTTCAAATTTTTAGAAAAATTCTAGAATTTTTGTACAAAAATTTTATTATGACGACATTTTCTGTAAATTTTCAATTTTTATTAAATTTTTATAGAAATCAACGAAATTTAAAAAAAAAAATTAATTTCAGCTCAAGTTTTTTAGATTAAATTTTCTAAAATAACGAAATTTCGAACAAATTTCTGATTCAGGGGGCGAACGATTTGTCCACCACCTAATAGAGCCCTCTATGGGTAGAACAAATCCTTCAGTGATCACACCGTTCAAGACTGATCTGTATCACATCAATGTATAATTTTTCAAAAAGTGACTAATTTGATTTCTAAAACGTGGGATTTTCATATAGCGTCGTAGACGACCTCAGTGAAATTGTTGTCATTTTAGTTCTTCTTTAAATAATTTCGAAAATTACCCCTTAGAATTAGAAATATAGGGATCGAAACGTTCTACAAAACTATTCGTCATACATTTACGGACAGAATTTGTACGATTAAGAGAGATTTTTAAGATTTTTGTTTTTATTCTTTTTTAATATCCAAAATTATTTTCAAAATTTGGATAATCACAGATGCCTTTTTTTGTCATTTTCTACAAATAATTCTTAAGTTTTAGATGTGTTATTAGGAATAATAAAATTTCCCTGCGTGGGGCGAAAAATAAAAATTAGCTCCGGGGCGCCAGACCTCCTAAATCAGGCTCTGGTCGTACAACGGTATTGGCCTAACTGCTGCAATTGTAAGAATATCTAGTGGACGATTTTTGGAGAGGGAGTCCCCAACGTGCCCCACAGCTTTCCTACCGTGACATTGGCCTTCTTAAGTCTGAACGAAAAATTTAATTACATAGCTTAGTCTGGATTTGTGTGGCGAGCAGTACAGTTAGCGATTGGTGGCTAGTTTTTCCTCAGCTTTGCAGCATTTGAGGCTTTCCTCACTTCTCCACAGAAGACACACCAAGATCGTCTTTGCGCTTTCCTAAGCTCCTTCTTATAGATTTTAAGTTCCTCTTTATAGGCATACCAGTCACTAGTGGCCCCAGTAGTTTTTGCTTTATGAATAGCTTGTCACAGGACTTTTTCCTAACATGTAGCTCAGAAGCCCACCATTCACCACTTAAAAGTCCCTTTTATATCAAGAAAGTCCACCATTGTGCATTCCTTGAAATGTAGGCACAATTTGATAGTGCTCACCGGTTCATGCAGGGCCGATTACGTAGACTTACCCTTGTTGTAAGCATGTTGGTTTTCCGACAGAGGTTTTGTAGCCAGGATTTCTCTGATGAAATAATAAAAAGGTCTTTCCACATTTTTCAGCAGGAACGATGATATACATATTGGCCTGAAGTCATTTGCCCTCGTGTGTCATATCTTTCCCGCTTTGGGTATGAATACCACTTTGGTTATGAATATCCCTGCATCTGTTGGGGATATACCAGAGCTTAATGTAGCCTTCATATATTTTCTCCAGCAAGGTGATTACGTACGAATACTTCACAATTCTCTGCATTTCTATTGGATATCTCGATCGACAATTTAGCTACATCTGTGGTCTATTCGACTTATTGTTGTCCCTGCAGTTCCTCGAGTTCTGGTAGGGAGTTCCGCGGGGAATGTGTGTCGAGCAGTACCTTTAGTAACTGTTCGCTGTTTTTTGTCCAGTTGTTACCCTCATCCTGCAAATAACCGACTTTACAGGGTGTTGTAAATATGACCTTCTTTATATATATATATGGAAAATATCTCTGATATGATCTTTTCTCATAATTTGTTCACCTCTCCAGAGAAGGTAAACTAAGAATGTGTTTCTGCCTACCTAAGGCCCTTCTTTTTGATTTTGAGTTACTCTTTATTGGTATCCCCTTCTTTAGTCCCGTTAGTGATCCCAGTTGATTTGGCCATATTGAGGAGCTTGCTACAGGTCTTTTTCTTAACCGTAGCCGAGAATTTCACCATTGCGGTTTAGTTTTATGCTTGTAAAGGGTTTTCCAACAAGAGGTGTTATTTTGGTATTCAAAGAAAAATACCAGTTTTTGAGATAAATGATCGGATGTTTATTTCATAATAAAGAGGAAGGTATGCCGTTAATAATGAAAAACAACATCAGCCAAATGGCCACCACGACCACGCTTACAGGCCCATACCCTTTTCATGAAATTTTCCATAACAAAATCTTTGAAGTCTTGAATCGACGCTGAGCTGTTGGCGTAGACCTTATCTTTCACGTGGCCCCAAAGGAAGAAGTCGCAAAGTGTTAAATCACATGATCTTGGTGGCCAATTGTGATCACCTCTTCGAGAGATAACACGGTCCGTCTTGTTGAAAGTAAACGTTGTCCAGATAAATACCATCCAACTCCGACCATAAAAAATCATTAATCATCTCTCGATAGCGAAATCCAGGTTTCTTCAATGAACCATTGCATGATGTAGCTATGTGCTCGGCCAGATAGGAAGGTTGATAGGATAACCAGGCCAAAGGCTAGTGTGCGACATCTTTCTCGCTTAGGGTATAAATAACACTTTGGTATCCTTCCATCAATTGAGAAAATATGAGAACCTGATACAGCCTTCATAAATTTTCTCCCACCTGAGGGAGTAATGCCGTCTGGTCCAAGTGATTTAAACGGCTCAAAGCTGTTAACCGCCCAGCTGATTCTGGAATTCATAATCAACAATCTAGCAACGCTTACTGTCCTCTCAATCTCTAATTGGTCCTGCTGTACCTCGAGCTCTGTCTGTGTAGTTTCGGTATCTGAGACCTTTTCCACTTCTCCACAGAAGGTGTACCAGTCATTAGTGACCCCAGTATATTCGGTCATGTTGAATAGTTTGTTGCCGATTTTTCTTCCTTGACGCTTGGTTTTGGACAAACTTCTTCAAGGGAACTATCGGAAGATGTAGTGATGTGGTCGACCAGATTATCCAGATCGACTTTGTCAGATATTATGAATTGAGGACTTTTTAAAAGTTCTCTCATGGAAGTGTCACTTTGTTTTCTTCGACAGGTGTGATCTGAGAACTCGTAGTAAGTAGTCCAGAACATTCCGCCCAATAATTTGTCTGACTGCAAGAACGCATAGAACGTGACATCGAGTACTTCCTTTCTGTCTACATTTCATTTTTGTAAAGCGATCGATATCCTTTTTGGTTGCAGTTAGATCTACTTATCGTTTCCAAAAGAATGATATTTTGAAGCCACTCAAAATTGCATCTCTGAAACCTTCTTGGCCATCTTTTTCTGCATTTCAAACAATTTTGTTTCCTAAATTCAACTATGTCATAACTATATCGAATTCCAATGATAGAGTGCTTACCTTTGACCTTTTTGCACAGTGTTTAAATACAAAATATGTTTTGTTGCTTCGACTCCATTATTTGTGGCTTTTCAATATGAACATAATCAAAGCTGAATCCATCTTTTATATGGGAGTAGCGCCTTTGTTGCTGTCATTACTATTGTTAGAAATTGTTTTATAGTCAAACAAACAAAAACAGATTGAACTGGACTGGATTGGACTGGTCGCAAACACTATCACAGAAACGATGAAAGGTTCACTAACTACAAGTCAACAGGACATAAAAATGAGTTCATTTTAACAATGCTGATGGCCAAGAATATACAAACACGTTAACACAGAAGCGACATTCCAACAAAGGTCCTCCCATAGATGCATTGGCATGTGATTGTAACCTTTTTAACATATAGCGTTTTTTAAACCTAAATTTATTTTTTTTTTCTTCTTTTTGTTGGGAATATATGTTGACCGTATTTTAACATGGCTTTTAACGGTAATACACTTCAACACTAATACCGTCATCGTACTCCTCGGAGTACAACAAAAGAACGCAACAAAAAAAAACAAACATGTTCGCTTCAATGAATCTCCGATATTCTGGGTTGGGTCCTTTTTTCCAGCCCTGACTCGAGGTGATTTCGTTTTTTTATTGTGTTGATTTTTTAAGTTCGTTTTCATGTTGTTGTTATTGGTGTGGAGTTTTTTATGGATTTCATTTGGTTCATTGGGATATTTTATTATATTTTATGGATCTGTAACATGAACATTACACATACATTGATTTTGTAGCTCCGTCCTGCAGTCCTGCTGACGAAGATGTGGCCATCCGCTACTGTTGCTCAAGTACGGTTGGCGTATTTGTATTTGTTTTGGTTTATGTCAATGTTTCTTAAGAAGGAAACAAAGCAAAAGATGAGGATGCGAAGAAAAGATAACCATAGTCCATGGGACTCCGTTTATGTCTTAGGATATGGACATTAGATAGATATGCAGGTCAATGGAAAAGTTTTAGCAGTTATAACTAAACACTGAGTATTCCTTCAGAATAGATTATAAATTATAGCAATAACAATATTTCATGATTTAATGATTTAATGATTTAATGATTTAATGATTTAATGATTTAATGATTTAATGATTTAATGATTTAATGATTTAATGATTTAATGATTTAATGATTTAATGATTTAATGATTTAATGATTTAATGATTTAATGATTTAATGATTTAATGATTTAATGATTTAATGATTTAATGATTTAATGATTTAATGATTTAATGATTTAATGATTTAATGATTTAATGATTTAATGATTTAATGATTTAATGATTTAATGATTTAATGATTTAATGATTTAATGATTTAATGATTTAATGATTTAATGATTTAATGATTTAATGATTTAATGATTTAATGATTTAATGATTTAATGATTTAATGATTTAATGATTTAATGATTTAATGATTTAATGATTTAATGATTTAATGATTTAATGATTTAATGATTTAGTGATTTAATGATTTAATGATTTAATGATTTAATGATTTAATGATTTAATGATTTAATGATTTAATGATTTAATGATTTAATGATTTAATGATTTAATGATTTAATGATTTAATGATTTAATGATTTAATGATTTAATGATTTAATGATTTAATGATTTAATGATTTAATGATTTAATGATTTAATGATTTAATGATTTAATGATTTAATGATTTAATGATTTAATGATTTAATGATTTAATGATTTAATGATTTAATGATTTAATGATTTAATGATTTAATGATTTAATGATTTAATGATTTAATGATTTAATGATCTAATGATTTAATGATTTAATGGTTTAATGATTTAATGATTTAATGATTTAATGATTCAATGATTTAATGATTTAATGATTTAATGATTTAATGATTTAATGATTTAATGATTTAATGATTTAATGATTTAATGATTTAATGATTTAATGATTTAATGATTTAATGATTTAATGATTTAATGATTTAATGATTTAATGATTTAATGATTTAATGATTTAATGATTTAATGATTTAATGATTTAATGATTTAATGATTTAATGATTTAATGATTTAATGATTTAATGATTTAATGATTTAATGATTTAATGATTTAATGATTTAATGATTTAATGATTTAATGATTTAATGATTTAATGATTTAATGATTTAATGATTTAATGATTTAATGATTTAATGATTTAATGATTTAATGATTTAATGATTTAATGATTTAATGATTTAATGATTTAATGATTTAATGATTTAATGATTTAATGATTTAATGATTTAATGATTTAATGATTTAATGATTTAATGATTTAATGATTTAATGATTTAATGATTTAATGATTTAATGATTTAATGATTTAATGATTTAATGATTTAATGATTTAATGATTTAATGATTTAATGATTTAATGATTTAATGATTTAATGATTTAATGATTTAATGATTTAATGATTTAATGATTTAATGATTTAATGATTTAATGATTTAATGATTTAATGATTTAATGATTTAATGATTTAATGATTTAATGATTTAATGATTTAATGATTTAATGATTTAATGATTTAATGATTTAATGATTTAATGATTTAATGATTTAATGATTTAATGATTTAATGATTTAATGATTTAATGATTTAATGATTTAATGATTTAATGATTTAATGATTTAATGATTTAATGATTTAATGATTTAATGATTTAATGATTTAATGATTTAATGATTTAATGATTTAATGATTTAATGATTTAATGATTTAATGATTTAATGATTTAATGATTTAATGATTTAATGATTTAATGATTTAATGATTTAATGATTTAATGATTTAATGATTTAATGATTTAATGATTTAATGATTTAATGATTTAATGATTTAATGATTTAATGATTTAATGATTTAATGATTTAATGATTTAATGATTTAATGATTTAATGATTTAATGATTTAATGATTTAATGATTTAATGATTTAATGATTTAATGATTTAATGATTTAATGATTTAATGATTTAATGATTTAATGATTTAATGATTTAATGATTTAATGATTTAATGATTTAATGATTTAATGATTTAATGATTTAATGATTTAATGATTTAATGATTTAATGATTTAATGATTTAATGATTTAATGATTTAATGATTTAATGATTTAATGATTTAATGATTTAATGATTTAATGATTTAATGATTTAATGATTTAATGATTTAATGATTTAATGATTTAATGATTTAATGATTTAATGATTTAATGATTTAATGATTTAATGATTTAATGATTTAATGATTTAATGATTTAATGATTTAATGATTTAATGATTTAATGATTTAATGATTTAATGATTTAATGATTTAATGATTTAATGATTTAATGATTTAATGATTTAATGATTTAATGATTTAATGATTTAATGATTTAATGATTTAATGATTTAATGATTTAATGATTTAATGATTTAATGATTTAATGATTTAATGATTTAATGATTTAATGATTTAATGATTTAATGATTTAATGATTTAATGATTTAATGATTTAATGATTTAATGATTTAATGATTTAATGATTTAATGATTTAATGATTTAATGATTTAATGATTTAATGATTTAATGATTTAATGATTTAATGATTTAATGATTTAATGATTTAATGATTTAATGATTTAATGATTTAATGATTTAATGATTTAATGATTTAATGATTTAATGATTTAATGATTTAATGATTTAATGATTTAATGATTTAATGATTTAATGATTTAATGATTTAATGATTTAATGATTTAATGATTTAATGATTTAATGATTTAATGATTTAATGATTTAATGATTTAATGATTTAATGATTTAATGATTTAATGATTTAATGATTTAATGATTTAATGATTTAATGATTTAATGATTTAATGATTTAATGATTTTGTTTACGCCGAATGCGTGAAAATAAAGAAAAATAAATAAAACACGAAAGTTTAGTTTTTTCTATAATAAATGGCAAGGGAGCCAATAAGTTTTATTTATAAGGTTTGGTTGGTTGTGGTAACGAAGTTTTACCTTTAAGTTGGATGGTACAGCAAGGGTACTTATCAAGCGAAAGTAGATTTTAATCTAAAAATGGAGAAAGGTGGCGCCGTCTGTCCTATTTACTCGTTACTCGTTGAAATCTGTAAGCTCATCTTACAAGGATGTAACAAGGAGGAGCAGGCAGACTTCAACGAGCAAGTAGGTACGAAAATTGGGTCAATAGATACACCGAAAGAAATTATATGCTAATGCAAATCTATAAACATTCAGAACTAAACATTGCCGGCCACCTTGCAACATCAGGGATGTTGTAATTAAAACTAAGCTTAAAATATAAATAATGGCAGGTATAGTGCAGTAGTTCATTGGTGAGCATTAATTTATTCCATCTTAATTTTCTTTATATTTATCTAATTAAATCTATACATTTTTTTCTAACAATATACAATAGGATAAGGTAAGGACAGGACCTTTGAGGTGCCTGTGACGGGTCATAGAGACCACGAGCGAGGGCCACGAAGGCTCCCACCAAAGGACAGGCCCATTACGGAACCTGTGACGGGTCATTAGAGACCGCGAGTGAGGGCCACGAAGGCTCCCACCAAAGGACAGGCCCATTACGGCACCTGTGACGGGTCATTAGAGACCACGAGTGAGGGCCACGAAGGCTCCCACCAAAGGACAGGCCCATTACGGCACCTGTGACGGGTCATTAGAGACCACGAGTGAGGGCCACGAAGGCTCCCACCAAAGGACAGGCCCATTACGGCACCTGTGACGGGTCATTAGAGACCACGAGTGAGGGCCACGAAGGCTCCCACCAAAGGACAGGCCCATTACGGCACCTGTGACGGGTCATTAGGACCACGATTGAGAATCAGAAGGATCCCCACACTACACGTTACATATTCCAGATAGAACCCAGCCAAAGATGGTGTACTGGGCTACTGGCATTCCGGGAGTGGTATATACGCGGCTGGTGACGACTTGGGCGTATACCTCTGGACCGAGTACCAAAGCTACCCGGCCCTTTTTGTAAAACTGGGGGTCCGCAAGAGGCAACCCGAGGTAGGAATCCTTCACCCGTTCTGGTACCGATTCCGGGGGGGTAAAAACATGCTCCAAGTTGGACACTCTAGCCGTCAAGGTAAGGCGTTGTTGGTGGTCGTAGGCAGACACCACGGTAAGGCGGCATAACGGCACTCCATCGAGCCACGAAAGAGGAAGACCTGCGTTTTCCACAAAGGCCGAGCAAATTTTACTTTGTTTGCCACATGGATCGAGTACCGCTCGCACCGGGATGGGAACTTCATGGCATCTCACTTGTACCACTAAGCTTGGGGACAATGAAATCACGCTAACTAGGGGTAAGGTTGCCAACGAACTGACTGACGAGCTGCTAGGACATAGCTTTTTTCCGGACGGACCTGGAGCGGAACTTGGACGCGGACGGGACTTTTTGGACGGATTGGATTTATTAAACGGACGGATGTTGGACTTTTTCCCGGGCTGAGACGGTGTTGGTCCCGAATGAAGCAAGAGGTGGTGGTCTCCACCACACTTTCTACACCGGCCTTTGCTGCGACAATCTTTGGTCCGATGGGACAGGGCCAAGCAGCGTGAGCAATACCCATGCTTCACTACCGCTCGAAGTCGTTTTTCTTCGGGCATCTGCAGGAATTGGACGCAAACGCGTAGCGGATGCCTACCACCACAAACACGGCACCGAAACCGTAACTGACCCGAAGTTGCGGCCATTTCTTTCGAGGGGGGTTTGTCCGTCGACACAGGGTCGCCATTCGATAGAGGCTCGCTCTTCGACTCAGTCGCCGTCTCGTTTTTCTCCACAGGCGGTTGTGGCGGTTCCTCTAGCGAAACTGCGGCGACTTCCTCGACGGGGACTTCAACTGCAACCGGCACGATCGGCGGCAGCACCACTGCAGGCGCAGCACCAGGACAATTTCCCTCTTGCGACAACTCCATCAGTTCGTCGAAATCCTCCAATTCATCGTCGAAAAAGGTAATTTTATCCATAGTACTGCGAAGGAAAAAATATTTTACATTGTAGTCGAAGTTGAGTCGGTCAGAACGACCAATTTGGCTACAGGCCGCCTTACAACGCCATTTTCCGTTCGAACGTCCACGACGCGAACATGACCGTCAGTGCCCGGATGCACACTCTCGACTCGACCTAATTTCCACGAGGTCTAATTTCCACGAGGTTGGCGGAAGCTGTTCATGACGAATGACAACAATATCATCGATTGTTACTTCGTGTTCCGGAAATTTCCATTTATACCGTTTATGTAGATTTTTTAAATATTCTTCCTTCCACCGTATGCAAAATTGGTGGGCAAGGGCTTGAACTTTCCTAAACCGATTTACAATACATAAGGGTTCTTCCGTTATTAGGGGTTCTGGTGGAGCGAGAAGAGGAGCGCCGATTAGGAAATGGCCCGGGGTTAACGCGACTATATCATGTGGACTATCAGACATTGTACAAAGAGGACGAGAGTTCAGGCAAGCCTCGATTCTAGCTAAAACAGTGGCCAATTCTTCAAATGTGAATCGGAGGTTTCGAGCTTGTTTGCGAAAATGAAGTTTAAAACTCTTAACCCCTGATTCCCAAAGTCCACCCATATGTGGAGCACCAGCAGGAATGAATTGCCACGACAGGCCTTGATGTGCAAACGTAGAGGAAACAGAATCGCAACTTTTTCGAATAAACAACCTAAAATTATTTTCGATTTCTCGCGACGCACCTACGAAATTTGTACCGTTGTCCGAAAATATGGAACTAGGACAACCACGACGAGCAATAAAACGGTGAAATGCTGCTAAGAAATTTGCGGTGGACAAATCTGATACTGCCGGTTGTTGTAAACGCCCTATTAAGTGTAGTTCTCTCTGGAGGGAGAGCAGCCATAAGTTGACTGCTGGCGCGTTTCCTTTCCAAAACACAAATCCTACATTGATGTACAACAGACCGAATCAGAGTTTTCAAGCGAGGTATCCAATATTCAATACGAAGGATACGCAACATTAAAAGATTTCCTCCATGCACGGAAATCAAGTGGACGAATTTTACCAAAAGCTTAACGAAACGACAATTGTATGGCAGAATTATGGGATGCCGCTCGGTATAGGAAAGTGTAGGGGAACGTGACAATCTACCGTTCATTCGTATAACACCACTTTCGTCTAGAAAAGGATTTAAAGTCACCAAGGGGCTTTTAGAAGGTATCGGTTTCCTGTCTATTAAAGCCTGATACTCATCAGCGTAATTAACTTTCTGAGCAAGCACAGTCAAGCGAGTTCGAACTTCCTTGATTTCCGAAGCAGAAACACAAGAGTTCGAATATTGGTAATGGCTCCTGTAAGTGGGATGAGTTCTTCGGAAGAACCTAAACATGTAAGAAATTACACGAAGGGCACGATCAAACGATGAAAATCTCTCAAGCAAATCATCATACGTCGAGAAAAATGAGGCGTGACTCTTCACCGAACGAACTTCAATATCCGTTTCAAGGGAAGTTAGGTCTCGAATAGACCACTCCGTTTTGTCTCGACTAAGCCAATGTGGTCCATGCCACCATAGGGGGGAGGCAGCTAAATCTTCCGATTTCACGTGGTACCAATTTCTTGAATGCGACACACCCTATTCGCCACAAACGTAGTCCACGTTGAAGGAGTCTTTCTCAACCACGAAAGAACTATTGTTGAGTCTGTCCAACAATATACCTGGCGAAATTCCAAATCAATTTCCCTAATTATGGTCTTCAAAAGTTCCGAAGCTAAAACCGCACCACAAAGTTCCAAACGAGGCAACGATATTGATTTTATTGGGGCTACTCTGGTTTTTGAGGAGAGCAAATGAGCAACCACTTTTCCGCCTGGACATTCAATACGAATATATACTACCCCCGCGTATGCCTTTTCCGAGGCATCCGAAAAGACATGCAGTTCAGCCGGAAATCCCGGGGAGTACTGAACCCATCTTGGAATTCTAATAGAATTCACATCGGGGTGATATTCTACAAATCGTCGCCATTCAGTTGCAGTGGTTGACAAAAGTGGATCGTCCCAGCCGATATTATCCAGCCATATTTTCTGCATAATCATCTTAGCGGTAACCAGCACAGGACCTAACCAACCGATGGGATCGAATAATTTAGCGATGGCCGAAAGTACTTCTCTTTTGGTGTAGCTAGCTCTTTTCAAAATAGGCTTCGCATCGAAATAAAATGAATCTAATTGTGCATTCCACCTGATCCCTAGAGGTTTGGAACTACTAGTCTCCACGAAATCCAAGACTTTAGCATCTACTAAATATTCAGGGGAAAACTGATCGAGGATGGCTTTGTCGTTGGCAGTCCACTTCCGAAGTTCGAACTTAGCTGAATCAAGCGCCGAAATTAATTGGTCCCTAGCTGCCAATGCGGTCCCGAGATCGTGGGTCCCCGCTAAAACATCGTCCACATACATGCATTTCCGCAAAATATGCGCCGCGAGTGGGAATTCCGACTCCGTATCGTCAGCTAACCTCAAAAGCGTCCGTATGGCTAAATATGGGGCACAATTAACACCGAATGTCACCGTCTGTAACTCATAATCCCGGACCGGCTTTGTCGGAGAATCGCGAAAAACAATTCTCTGAAGAGGTGTATGTCTCGAGTCCACGCGAATTTGTCGATACATCTGGGTAATATCTGCATTGAATACGAATCTAAATGTCCGCCAACGGAGTATTAACAGCACTAAATCCAACTGCAAGGTGGGACCAACATACAGGATGTCATTCAAGCTATTCCCATTGGATGTTATGTTTGAAGCATTGAACACTACGCGGAGTTTAGTTGTCTGCTTGTCCGGATTTATGACAGGGTGGTGAGGCAAATAGCAAGCCAAAGTATCCTCCGAGGTGGGGCGTACTGGCCTCATATGGTCAAGCTCCACATATCCATTTAAGACGCTGTCATAAATTGTCTTGATATCAGGTTTCCTTAACAATGACGACTCGTTGCGGAAGAATTGGCCTAAAACGTTACCACGAGATTCTCCTAGACATCTATTCATATCCAATTCAGTCTTAAGCGGAAGCGTCACAACGTATCTACCGTCTGAATCCCTACTTGTAGTCCTAACATAGTTTTCCTCACAGTAACGGTCAGAAGGCGACATGATGTTTCTCTTGGGAAATTCCTCCAATTCCCAGAAACGCAATAGAGTTGTATTCAGATGATCCTCGTCCGATATCGTAATAGTGGCAGCAAATGTTCGAACTTGGGAAACTGGAACAGGACCAGTGACTAACCAACCGAAGATAGACTTGCCCTCCAACAAAATTCTTGGGTACAAGTCGGCACCTAACAAAATATCGACTGGACGAGAATCGAACAAATTAACATCTGCGAAACGAAGATCTGGCATCTGAGCCTTGAAGTCCGATGTGACTTGGAAAGAAGGTAAATCTCCGGAAATGGAGGGTAAAACTAAAGCAGAGGTCTCTAAAGTAACCGAAGTGTCGAGAGGGCTTCCAATCTTCAAGGTGCATATTTTCCTGGATTTGGCCGAAACTGCGCAATTAACACCTGAAATTGTAGCATTGGTGGAAAACACTGGAAGATTCAAGCGGTTTTGTAGTCGCTCTGTGAGAAAAGAGGACTCAGAAGCTGGATCAATCAATGCCCTAGCGGGATATGAGACCCCATGGTGGACGATATTCACCATCGCTGTTCCCAAAAGAACAGCTTTGTTCTGCGCAGCATGAAAAACTTGGCGCGAAACGCATCCAGCTGACGTGGATGGCTCACAATGTTCAAGTGGAGGAGCAGTAGGATTGTTTGACCTAGGTCTATAATCTGGAGGATTTGCGCGGGCTGTGTTTGCCACTAGAGCCGAAGTACTCGTAGTGGGCTCGTCGCGATGCAATAAGGTATGGTGGTTTTTATTGCATTTGGAACAACGACGTTTACTATCACATTTTCTGACCTCATGGCCTTTGCGAAGACAATTAACGCACAAACGATGGCGCTTGACCAGAGCGAATCTATCAGAGGATGTGAGATTTGAGAACCGAGGGCAAGCATAAATTTTGTGTTCTTGGTTCGGGCATAAGACACAACCGGATTTAGAAGAAGAACGAGAAGATTCGGACGCAGCCGCGTTTGAAAAATGGGATTGGACCTTCCTGGCGTTCGAGTGCCTTGGCGTTTCAATTCCCCTCATACCGTGAAGGCACATAAGAGTTCGAATTCTCTCTGTTAGGAAATCATCCAAATCTTTCCACGTGGAAAGGGAGGATTTATCCTTAACGCTTTGCTCCCATAACGTCTGGGTAATTTTGGGTAACCTTTGCAAACAAATAAACACCAGGATCGGATCCCAATTGTCCGTGGATACTTCGTAAATGGACATCGCCGAGAGACATCCATTTATACCACGTTGTACGGACTTAAGTCCCGTACTACTTTCGCTTTCAATCGCTGGGAGCGCGAATAAAACCTTCAGTTGGTTGTGGACTAAAAGTCGTGGATTGTCATAAGTATCCCGTAAAGCTTTCCACGCCAAGACAAAACTGCGATTAAGTAGCGGAAACTTTGAAACAATCTCACGCGCCTCCCCACTTGTTTTTCGCACGAGGTGACATAAACGCTCAATATCGCTCAAACGAGAGTTGTTGATATAGACCGCCGTAAACAGATCCCTGAAAGTGGGCCACGATAAGAAATCGCCCTCAAATATGTCGGTGTCACACGGCGGCAACGAGAGATTATTCACACTATCACTCGCAAGGTGGTCGATATTCATGCGCGAAATCGAGATGTTATTTTGAGAATGTGAGGGAGGCGGACAATCAGCTTGAGTGCTCATGTCGCGAGACGCATGAGTCGACGCACTCATGTTATGTAGATGGTTAGAATTTTGCGTCTCCTCCTGATCTAATGAAGCCGAATCACCGACCGAAGAAGTCAAGGACGATCGACGAGACCGTTTGAATTGCAACAGTTTTCGATTAATTACTGTTAGGGAATTCATATATGTTTGATGCGTTGCGTCATATTTGCTATCTGCCGCGTCAATGTCATCCTTAGTTGCGTCATGAAAAAAGTTGAGACATTTCTCAAACATTTCTTGGGCCTTTGCCCACAATTTGTTTAACTCAGCAGATCGTATTTCTAAACATGAAAGATCAAGTTCATCATCTTTTAACTTGCTGAAATGCGCATCGAATTTTACCAGAGCATCCGAAGCCCTAATAAAAAAATCAAGAGGTGTGATCGGCATTTTAAAGTATACAAAGTAGGACTGTATTCAAAATTCGAATTGAGGTCGCTAGGGAGATACCACGAGAAAAGGTACTAAAAAACGAGCGAAACAAAGGTATGGTTGAGTAAAACTCGGAAAACCAACGAGAATGATCTAGTAACACGAATATGGTAACCTCAATTTGCACAAAGAGTTCCGAACCAGCACGGATATACAATTTTCTTTCAACAAATTTCCAGAAAATTCGATCAGTCACGTATAAATATTGAAAAGTGTTTAAATATTTTGCAACAATTCGTCCAAAATATTCAAACTTGATAAGCCGCACTAAATATTCAAAATATCTCAAAAATGTATCAGAAAATATATAAAAACGAAAGTTTATATAAGTGGTAAAGCATGTGCGATTTCAAAAAATTCTCGCGTTACACCGAAATTTTAAATATTTACTTTATTAACTATTTTCTTTCGAAAATAATGAAATTTACAGGCCGAATACGAAAACTAACGATTGTAGTACTTCTGTGTCGAATTATTCACAAATGTAACGACCGTTCTCGAAAATTTCAAAACAAAAGAAATATTTAAAAAGCTCGAGCCAAATAATTGTTCCATCAACGGGTGCACGTCGATTAAGTGCCGAAAACCCGTCGAAAAATTATATTATTCGAGTCGAAAACGAAAAAAAAAATCAAAAAATCACACTTTTATTTAAAAAAGTCGTATTGACTTTGCTTAGGGTGCACGCGAATTTAATTTTCTTTTAAAAAATTTAATTTTCAAAATGCACAGAATTACTTGTTATAGCTGAATTTATTATTTTGACGTGTATGACGTAAAGTGCGTTAGCGCGACGTAAGTGTGACGTACGAAAACGAGTAACTCGGGTTAATCAACCGCAACCCTGACAACCGATAACACAATAATCGAAATTGACAGCTGTCGTTGTGCGATCGATATCGAAGCAATCGAAAGAACAGATGTTCAATAAACGCCAATGACACTGTGTTTTATGTAAATGAATATTTATTTATACGCGAATTTATATACTTTTTTATATATTCCGCGGGAGAATCGAAACTATGTACTGGAATTGAATGTATTTTGTGGTGTGTTAGTGTGTGTTTGTTTTCCCTTCAGAAAAACAACAAATCAGTGGAAATCAATCTGTGGAGTTGAAGCTACCACCGGCAAAATGAAACAAATGCGTTGACAAAAGAATAATTCGTCACACACACAAAACACAATCGATTTCCAGATACTCTTCGCGCATAAACACTTTAATTGAAAAAGAAATAAATATTTTTTTCGATTTAGGTATTTTAGGCTGCTGCATACGACAGGCGGACGGACGTATGTATGCAGATGACACGAACAAGACGCGGGGAGGGTTGATACCGAGACGTTGTAAGACAACCTGAGACACGAAACACTTGATATTTATTCACTGTTTTTCGCGATGCTCATTTAATGTAAATACTGCACTATACATACCTGTTATAACTTTAAATGCAAATTTAACGTAAAATGGTTTGTTATATCGATGTATGAGGTTGATGGATGGATGGATGGATGTTGATGAGGGCTCTAAGGATGAAGAGAACACCGTGGTTAATGGAATGTTTTTCCGAGGTTATGGTTCTCGAAATCCGGTTCGATGCGACCAATGTTTACGCCGAATGCGTGAAAATAAAGAAAAATAAATAAAACACGAAAGTTTAGTTTTTTCTATAATAAATGGCAAGGGAGCCAATAAGTTTTATTTATAAGGTTTGGTTGGTTGTGGTAACGAAGTTTTACCTTTAAGTTGGATGGTACAGCAAGGGTACTTATCAAGCGAAAGTAGATTTTAATCTAAAAATGGAGAAAGGTGGCGGCGTCTGTCCTATTTACTCGTTACTCGTTGAAATCTGTAAGCTCATCTTACAAGGATGTAACAAGGAGGAGCAGGCAGACTTCAACGAGCAAGTAGGTACGAAAATTGGGTCAATAGATACACCGAAAGAAATTATATGCTAATGCAAATCTATAAACATTCAGAACTAAACAGATTTAATGATTTAATGATTTAATGATTTAATGATTTAATGATTTAATGATTTAATGATTTAATGATTTAATGATTTAATGATTTACTGATTTAATGATTTAATGATTTAATGATTTAATGATTTAATGATTTAATGATTTAATGATTTAATGATTTAATGATTTAATGATTTAATGATTTAATGATTTAATGATTTAATGATTTAATGATTTAATGATTTAATGATTTAGTGATTTAATGATTTAATGATTTAATGATTTAATGATTTAATGATTTAATGATTTAATGATTTAATGATTTAATGATTTAATGATTTAATGATTTAATGATTTAATGATTTAATGATTTAATGATTTAATGATTTAATGATTTAATGATTTAATGATTTAATGATTTAATGATTTAATGATTTATTGATTTAATGATTTAATGATTTAATGATTTAATGATTTAATGATTTAATGATTTAATGATTTAATGATTTAATGATTTAATGATTTAATGATTTAATGATTTAATGATTTAATGATTTAATGATTTAATGATTTAATGATTTAATGATTTAATGATTTAATGATTTAATGATTTAATGATTTAATGATTTAATGATTTAATGATTTAATGATTTAATGATTTAATGATTTAATGATTTAATGATTTAATGATTTAATGATTTAATGATTTAATGATTTAATGATTTAATGATTTAATGATTTAATGATTTAATGATTTAATGATTTAATGATTTAATGATTTAATGATTTAATGATTTAATGATTTAATGATTTAATGATTTAATGATTTAATGATTTAATGATTTAATGATTTAATGATTTAATGATTTAATGATTTAATGATTTAATGATTTAATGATTTAATGATTTAATGATTTAATGATTTAATGATTTAATGATTTAATGATTTAATGATTTAATGATTTAATGATTTAATGATTTAATGATTTAATGATTTAATGATTTAATGATTTAATGATTTAATGATTTAATGATTTAATGATTTAATGATTTAATGATTTAATGATTTAATGATTTAATGATTTAATGATTTAATGATTTAATGATTTAATGATTTAATGATTTAATGATTTAATGATTTAATGATTTAATGATTTAATGATTTAATGATTTAATGATTTAATGATTTAATGATTTAATGATTTAATGATTTAATGATTTAATGATTTAATGATTTAATGATTTAATGATTTAATGATTTAATGATTTAATGATTTAATGATTTAATGATTTAATGATTTAATGATTTAATGATTTAATGATTTAATGATTTAATGATTTAATGATTTAATGATTTAATGATTTAATGATTTAATGATTTAATGATTTAATGATTTAATGATTTAATGATTTAATGATTTAATGATTTAATGATTTAATGATTTAATGATTTAATGATTTAATGATTTAATGATTTAATGATTTAATGATTTAATGATTTAATGATTTATTGATTTATTGATTTAATTATTTAATTATTTAATGATTAAATGATTTTATGTCATTTTGTATACAAAACTTCCCCAGTAAACCTCGTGCCTTTAGAGGTCGTTTATTTGATTTCGTTGCCATAATTCTTCGGTTTACTGCATATGTATGAGTATCTATGTATGGATTTATGAGTATATGTTTGTGTTTATCAATGTACGTACCATTGTGTACACAAGTACTTATGTGTCTCACCGAGAGTATCTCTGTGTTTGTGTGCATGTTCCAGTGTCTGTATTTGTATTCCTTTGCGCTTGACTTAGAGCATCTGAAGTAAACAAATCAAAAAATCATTTACAACAACAGATATGCGGCCAGACATTGGGACATAAAAATGATCCAGCGTTAGATACAGTAGCTGCAGCTTTTCTTTCTGCTTCACAAGTCAGCAGAATAAAATCAGAAAATCATATAAAAATCAAATAAAAATTTAATCGTTTGGAAAATTCTTCTTGTTTCATTTTTTTTTTGGTTCTATCTAAACGATATTACAAAAGTATACACATTCATTCATTCATATGAGTTGCCATAAAAGGAAGTGATAACAAGGATTGTTCTTTAAAATTGTATTTAGAAAATAAATCTAAGACAGAAGTTTTTATGGAGCTGTGTCAAAGTGACATTTGTTGAAAGTTTGGATAACATTTAAACAAAGGACATAATTCTTACTAAATGTATAAAAATAATAGTATTGTGACCAGGTGACTCCCATGGATTAAAATTCCAGAATAACCCTTTCAAATTCTGTAATTTACTATAATTGAATAATACAAGAAATGTTAAAAGTTCTAAAACATATTTCATATAAGTCTAATCGTGTGAAACATTCTATAAATTTCTCTAGAATAACTTGATTTTATCCGAAGATAAGACAAATACAAATATTACATCCAGCTATTCAGTGCTAAATCTGTGCAGATAAGACAACATCCATGTCAAAAAAATATTCAAATGAAAATATGTTCAAACTGATTTTTATTTGACAACAATTATTCTCAAAGTGGTTTTGGAATATTTTCAAACAGTTTCTTTTAATGCGAATAAATAAAAAATCGAAGAGACAGAGATTGACAATTTTCATGAGCAAATATTTGCAACAATGTAATCTGTAGTTTTGTTTAATCTTTGTACAAGTTGATAATTAGAAAACCGCATACTATTTAAAAAGATAATTGCTCTAACGCCACCCCATTCATACTGTCATTTACGAGAAACCGAATACATTTAACGACACTATTGTAATTCATTCCCATCTTCAACATTGTCTGTCGTTCTCTCAAAAAATTACATAGATCCACAGACATATGTGTGTACATACAGGAATTTGATTTTTACAGTGCAGATGTTGAAATATATTAAATTTCTAAATTATAAAAAATTCTTGATATCAAAAAAAAAATATAGGAAAAAAAGACGTTTTCAAAGTCATCAATTAGGGTACTCAACAACGAAAAGCTTTTCAGGCTTCAAAATTATGAGGTCAGAGGTCGACTCTAGTATAGAGGAAGACCTCAGAGGTCGACTCTAATGTAGAGGAAGACCTCAGAGGTCGACTCTAATGTAGAGGAAGACCTCAGAGGTCGACTCTAATGTAGAGGAAGACCTCAGAGGTCGACTCTAGTATAGAGGAAGACCTCAGAGGTCGACTCTAATGTAGAGGAAGACCTCAGAGGTCGACTCTAATGTAGAGGAAGACCTCAGAGGTCGACTCTAGTATAGAGGAAGTCATCAGAGGTCGACTCTAATGTAGAGGAAGACCTCAGAGGTCGACTCTAGTATAGAGAAAGACCTCAGAGGTCGACTCTAGTATAGAGGAAGACCTCAGAGGTCGACTCTAGTATAGAGGAAGACCTCAGAGGTCGACTCTAGTATAGAGGAAGACCTCAGAGGTCGACTCTAGTATAGAGGAAGACCTCAGAGGTCGACTCTAGTATGGAGGAAGACCTCAGAGGTCGACTCTAATGTAGAGGAAGACCTCAGAGGTCGACTCTAATGTAGAGGAAGACCTCAGAGGTCGACTCTAGTATAGAGGAAGTCCTCAGAGGTCGACTCTAATGTAGAGGAAGACCTCAGAGGTCGACTCTAGTATAGAGGAAGTCCTCAGAGGTCGACTCTAATGTAGAGGAAGACCTCAGAGGTCGACTCTAGTATAGAGGAAGGCCTCAGAGGTCGACTCTAGTATAGAGGAAGACCTCAGAGGTCGACTCTAATGTAGAGGAAGACCTCAGAGGTCGTCTCTGGTATAGAGGAAGACCTCAGAGGTCGACTCTAGTATAGAGGAAGACCTCAGAGGTCGACTCTAGTATAGAGGAAGACCTCACAGGTCGACTCTAGTATAGAGGAAGACCTCACAGGTCGACTCTAGTATAGAGGAAGACCTCACAGGTCGACTCTAGTATAGAGGAAGACCTCACAGGTCGACTCTAGTATAGAGGAAGACCTCAGAGGTCGACTCTAGTATAGAGGAAGCCCTCAGAGGTCGACTCTAGTATAGAGGAAGCCCTCAGAGGTCGACTCTAGTATAGAGGAAGCCCTCAGAGGTCGACTCTAGTATAGAGGAAGACCTTAGAGGTCGACACTAGTATAGTATAAAGGAAGACCTCAGATATAAAGTATAATTAATTGTTTACTTATTTTTGTACTTATATTGCATGTCGTATTAACGGTGTAACTCGATAACTATGGCGGAATAACCGCCATAGTACTCAAGTTTTTGAAATTTTATACAAATTACTAAAACAGAAAAAAGTTATTTAAAAATAATTATACCGACCACTCATTTAAAATGTAAAAATATAAAAATGTCTCACCCATTTTTTAGAAGTGCGAATTTTTGTTAATGTAGATTACACTCTTTTATTCATCTGTCGTTCATCACTTTGACACTGCACACATACAATAAGAAAAACAGAATATAACGCTCATTCTAAGATACATACAAGTGTGAGTATAATTTTCTTATCTGCATACAACTTTGTTGTTATATTAATGTCACACAATACAACTTCAATACTCGACGAATATTATCGTCGTACTCCTTATGCAAAATTCGTATAGACACTTACATGCAAAGTTGTGCATATAAATAGGGATGTATGCAACTAACAACTCATGCCCTTTGACAAACAGTTATACGAACGTATATGTATAAATTTCAGTAAACCATACAACACTGGCCTACAAAAACTTTATACTATTCACTTGGATGGTAATAATAAATTTGTGAGTGCCTTGCGGGCTTATAAACTAAAAATTAAGAGAAAACATATAAAAAGAACAAAGTTAGGCAGCCGAAATATTCCAAGTCATTTCATAAAATTATAAAGATTCATAAAATAATATTAATTTCATTATTTCTTCTGATAGCAGAAGCTACAACTTAGACGGCATGTGCAATTTTCTCTATACTTTGGCATCCTTATCGAGCACTGTTCAAATTTTTGCAATTAATTATTATTATTTTTTCGTAATTTATTTACTTTCTTTCATGACTAGCAAAATATTATTTTTGTTTTTATTATTTCTTCTTAAATTTAGAAGCTCAAATACATTGAAAAAAAAATTCTGTAGACTAGTGTAACAATTTAGGGTTTGAGCTTGAAAGATATATATGTATATGTTTGAGTTCGATTGTGTATGTACGAGATAATAGAAAATTATGTGTACGTGTGTTTGCTTACATGCATTTAGGAAAATGTCATTGCAATTTATTCATATGTGTATATACACACATATATATACGAAAATTTATTAGAGTTCCTCAGAGGATTAAAAATTATTCAAATAAGTGTATCTTTTCTAGAGCAATTTCAGAACATATTTTTCTTTGAGAAAATTTTTTCAATGTGGCAGAATTGCGATCTTTGTATGTCTATATATATGTAGTTATAATGCCAAAAAGTTAAAATTATGTTACATAAAGTTTTGTTGATATTATTGACAATGTTTGCTAATAACCAGCAGAGATTAGTCACTTCCGCCATGAATTTGAATTAGAAACCTTTGAGATACACTTCTCATAGCTGAAAATAAATTTATGGGACCTCAGGACAGATATTTTTAAGAGACTCAACTCTCTATCGCGTTTCATTACCTTCAAAAAGAATACCCGTCAAACATTCTTATATAAAACAAACAAATTATCAATTTATGATAGTTTAAGGATTACACAGATCAGTTTCCCACACATTCTGAAATTTAAAATTTTTTCATCAACCCTCAATACAATTTTTATTTGATAATAATTTAAATATTTTTTCTGTTTCACTCTAATATTCTCCCTCTTTGGTCTGTTTTCATATTATGAAAACTATTATCAAATATTTTAGTGATTTTACACTCGTACATAACTTTTAATTGCTTTCATTATGGTTTTGATTCGAATGTTTTGTTTTTTTGCTTTCTTATTTTCTTTTTGCTTCCCTTTGAGTTCTCTCTGTTACGAAGTCGGGGTTGTGTGGCAGGATGTCATGATATACAATAGAATGACATTTTTCAACAGAAACATCTTCAGGGCGTACTAATTTAGAAAATTGTGCCACAAAATGTCAATGTTGCCTTTGGTAGAAGAGATTGCAAAATAAAGCAGAGTTTTTCATGTTAATTGAAGCTGTGTGAAAGGAGTTGTGTATATATTTTACGCTGATGATTGAGGTTATAATATTGCAAGAGGCCAATACCGTATTTAATATCACTCCTCTCTTGTGTAGACAAAATTACGGCGGTCGCCTCTATTAAAGAGGAAGACCTCAAGGGTCGACTCTAGTATAGAGGAAGACCTCAGAGGTCGACTCTAGTATAGAGGAAGATCTCAGAGGTCAACTCTAGTATAGAGGAAGATCTCAGAGGTCAACTCTAGTATAGAGGAAGACATCAGAGGTCTACTCTAGTATAGAGGAAGAGCTCAGGGGTCGAGTCTAGTATAGAGGAAAACCTCAGAGTTCGAATCTAGTACATAGGAAGACCACAGAGGTCGACTTTAGTACAGAGCAAGACCTCAGACGTCGACTCTAGTATAGAGGAAGGTCCAAGAGGTAGACTGTAGTATAGAAGAAGACCTCAGAGGTCGACTCTAGTATAGAGGAAGACCTCAGAGGTCGACTCTAGTATAGAGGAAGACCTCAGAGGTCGACTCTAGTATAGAGGAAGACCTCAGAGGTCGACTCTAGTATAGAGGAAGACCTCAGAGGTCGACTCGAGCATAGGTGAATTCTCAGAGGTCGACTTTAGTATAAAGGAATACCTCAGAAGTTGACTCTATTACAGAGAAAGACCTCAGTGGTCAACTATAGTATGGAGGAAGACCTCAGAGGTCGAATCTTGTATAGAGGAAGACCTCAGATATGACTTTAGTACGAAAGAAGTCCTCTGAGTTCGACCCTAGTATAGAGGAACCACTCACATTTTGACTTTAGTGTAGAAGAACACCTCTGAGGTCGACTCTGTTATAGCAGAATACCTCTGAGGTCGACTTTAGTATAGAGGTAGACTTCATAGGTCGACTATAGTATAGAGCACGACCTCAGAGGTCGACTCTTGTATAGAGGAAGACCTCAGAGGTCGACTCTTGTATAGAGGAAGACCTCAGAGTCGTCTTTGGAATAGAGGTAGAGGAAAGGTATTCTAGATATATTTTAATGACATCTGCAGGAGTTTGAAAGATTCAGTTATGGAAGAAAAACATCATAAATTCCTCACCAGATCCTTCTACAGGAGCACTGCAAAAAGTTCTGAGAAATCGTGTTACTTTCAGTTACCTACAATTTATTTACCGCATTTTCTTAGAGAAGTCTATATACCCAGCATTTATCAGCAAAAGACCCGAAGCATAATACATTTCCAGCAAAATTCTTTAAAGGGAGCACTGCAATGGTACTGAGAAATCAGTTGATACATTCCAAATTCTTGATATGCTTTAACTACTTTCGCAAGAACTCATTTCTGTTATTGAAGGAAGAACATCATAAATTCTTTAAAAGATCCTTCCTAAGAAGCACTGCAAAAACTACTGCGAAAAAGCGTATTACTTGCAGTTAACCATATTTTATTTACAGATTTTTTTCCAAAAATCTGTTATTAACAGATTTCTATCAAATTGTCGCTACCAAAGCTATTTACCAGAATTTATCTTCAAGATATTAGAAGTATATCTGCTATAATTTTAAGATAATGTTACGAGCATCCCACTTTGTCTTAACAAAAGCTTTCCCCAACATAAACACTCTCTCAGTCGCAATAGAAAATGCTCACAGATAAATAAAGGTTTCCCACTCTCATGCTCTCCAGCATTTTTACTGTTCAAAGTTAACAGTCTTCATTATTATATTCTTCAAATCAGCTCTCTCATACATACATTTTATGTATGTATGTTAACCCTTGCTCTGTTAAAAATTATTTATCTCAGCGGATGCTGTTTACTCCTGTTGAGTTCTGCTGCCGCAGCTATCTCCGCTCGCCACTGTTACCTACTGCTATCACTCATTTGGGTATTTGGTGTGTTTGTGCAGCGGTGTGTGTTAATTAAACCAAAGTTAATGACGATAACAATGATTGTTGTTACATTATTCCGATGAGATGCTAGACGAGGCAATGGCGAGCGAGCCAATGCGAGGCGATGCGATGTGATGCTTTGCGATGTGTAATGCGAAATGTGAAAGAGCAACAACGTCAACAAATGTAGAGCATAACAATGTCACAAGAACAAAAACACCCAAAACAAATTGAATGAATGCGAAAATGTTGTGTGTTTTGTTGGTGATGGTTGTTGGTTGATGGTTGATGGTGATGCTATTGCTGCTGCTGCCGTTGAGTGGAGCTGAACCCATTGACTTACATACATTTCGTTGTTGTTCAAACTATTTATGTGTAAAAACGCACATGTAGATATACATATGTATGTGTGCCTAGTGTACCCTGAAGGTGATGTATGTTTGTGGAAGGTGCAAATTAAATGATGGTATTAATTAAATTTGATTTAATTTCAATGCTCAGTAAATTTACTAAGGGCCGTGTAGATACAATGGTTACTAAATAGGAATATTTTCAAAACATTTTGTTCTGTTTAAAAAGTAAAATGCCAGATCAAATAATATTAGTATTATATTGTCTAAAATTCATTATTTGTAACATCACATTTCTGGAGGCGTTATACATAATTAACTATGAACCAAAAGGGTAACAAATCGCAGAAGTGACCTTAGCCTCTAAGAATGTTTGGGGGAAAACCATTCTATGATTTTAAAATAATTTCAGGTATATTCGTCTGTGTGACTGGAGCGCACTATAACTCTTGAAAGGAGTTTGAAAAACTATATGGAAAAATTCCAACAGGTCGAACAGTGATGTGATCAAGCCAGGCCTAGGACGAGTCTGACCTTTGATTGTTTTTAATACTCATTGAGGGAATAAATCGTCTACCTCCACCAGATCTCTTTTTTTTGCGTTGTAGCAACAATAAATTGTTATACCCTACACCACACTGTGGTACAGGGTATTATAAGTTTGTTTCACGGCAGATGTTTGTAACACCTGAAAATAACACAGCTAGACCCACCTTAAAGTATACCGATCGACTCAGAATCACTAGCTGAGTCGATTTAAGTATGTCTGTCCGTCCGTCCGTCCGTCTGTCCATGTAAAGTTGTTCGTCGACTACAGGTCGCAATTTCACTCCGATCGTTCTGAAATTTTGCAGTTTAGAGTATTTCGCAGCTGTTAAGATCGCTATTGAATTTGGTTGAAATCGGTTCAGATTTAGCTACAGCTCCCATATATATGTTTCGTCCGATTTGGCCCTTTAGTCCTATAGAAGCTGTATTTTACATCCAATCGTTTTGAAATTTAGAATGGTAGCGTTTCTTGATCCATGAACTAACACTACCGAATTTGAAGAAAATCGGTTAAGATTTGCTATAGCTCCCATATATATGTTTCGTCCGATTTGGCCCTTTAGTCCTATAAAAGCTGTATTTTACATCTAATCGTTTTGAAATTTAGAATGGTAGAGTTTCTTGATCCATGAACCAACATTGCCGAATTTGAAGAAAATCGGTTAAGATTTAGCTATAGCTCCCATATATATGTTTCGTCCGATTTTGCTCTTTAGTCCTGAAGAAGCTGTATTTTACATCCAATCATTTTGAAATTTAGAATGGTAGAGTTTCATGATCCATGAACCAACACTACCGAATTTGAAGAAAATCGGTTAAGATTTAGCTATAGCTCCCATATATATGTTTCGTCCGATTTGGCCCTTTAGTTCTATAGAAGCTATATTTTACATCCAATCGTTTTGAAATTTAGAATGGTAGAGTTTCTTGATCCATGAACCAACATTGCCGAATTTGAAGAAAATCGGTTAAGATTTAGCTATAGCTCCCATATATATGTTTCGTCCGATTTTGCTCTTTAGTCCAGTAGAAGCCGTATTTTACATCCAATCATTTTGAAATTTAGAATGGTAGAGTTTCTTGATCCATGAACCAACACTACCGAATTTGAAGAAAATCGGTTAATATTTAGCTATAGCTCCCATATATATGTTTCGTCCGATTTGGCCCTTTAGTTCTATAGAAGCTATATTTTACATCCAATCGTTTTGAAATTTAGAATGGTAGAGTTTCTTGATCCATGAACCAACATTGCCGAATTTGAAGAAAATCGCTAAAGATTTAGCTATAGCTCCCATATATATGTTTCATCCGATTTGGCTCTTTATATCCAATCGTTTTTATACCCTACACCACACTGTGGTACAGGGTATTATTTAAGTATAAAATGTCCCAAAAGTAAATTTATGTAAACAATTTATACATGAATTACAAAATTTATATATCAGAGTTATTCAATATTACGCGAGTGGTGGTATTCAATATTATATAGTCGGCCCCGCCCGACTTTAGCCTTTCCTTACTGGTTTTGTTTGAATTTGTACCAAAAAAGATAAATTGAAATTGGACATAGTTTAATAAAAGAAAGGGATTCCTCATGCGACTTTGACCTGGAGAAAATATGCACTTGAGTATGTTACTTCCACTCATCGAGGGTTTTAGTTTGGTGGTTAAACCCATACATTGATTCATTGAGTTTTTTTCAAAGAAAAATAGGCTTCTTTGGATTTTCCGATGAAAAATTAAATTGACATCTACAAATTACACCTTCTATGTATGTTCACCTTTTGAAGGAACCACACTTAAATTAAGGGGAAACATTTCTGAATAATATTTGAAAATTCAGATCTTACATTTTCCGTGCAATTTTTTTTTTCAAAATTTAACATATATTTTAATTTTTGATTTATATTGAACCGAATTTTGTAACAAAAACTGATGTGAATATTGAGGTCGAATTCGACCTGCAAACCTATTCATTAGAACTTTTATAATACTCACCTAAGACTACCATTTGGAGAAGTAATCTTCATGGCCCAAATATTTTGATTGCTTATGTTGAAAACTGTAGTTAGTAAAACATTTGTTTTTATTAAAATCATCTGTAGATACACGTATAGTAGTAGCTCTTAATTCCTCGCTAACAACACTCTAATGATATTATTATTTATTAATATGAATTATAATACAAACTAAATTTGTATTGTAATTTTAGGGTTTGGGAAAGCCGAGTGACAAAGACTATGTAGCTTGTTATATTTTTTTATCGACAGACCAGAGCCTCTTTTGGGAATCGAACCCACAACCCCTAAACGCATAGGCGAGTACGCTACAAACTCACCAACTGGGTCGCTCACTGTAATCTAAACCAAACTTTCCACTAGTAGCTGGGGTAAAGTAATTGGGTGTCCAGGGTAGTTATAAACCATTTATATTTACAGGAAAACGAGAGATCAGATACAAATTTTCGTTTCTGATCGCTATTATTAATATACGCCTATGTCCATCGCCAACACGAACGGTTGAGACAAGAACCACTACTCCTGATGATCACACTCTCTTATAACACTATGCAACAGTGGAAAAAAATACACGGACTTGACAGTATAGGTTCGATTCTACTATCAAAGGGTAGTATAACCCTATACTCGGTTTGGCGAAATTGGTGACTTATTTTGTTTTATAGGCCTCCAAAGCTTCTGAAAAGCAGTGGGCCCCTCGAAAAAGGTGTCATCAGCTTTTGTCCAACAACTAATGCAGGCTTCGTGACACCGCTTAACTATATTTGGCAATAATGTAGCAAAGAATATGCTGAACAGTCTCTTAAAATTTTTTGCGAAAAAACTTCCAGGGACTCGTAATTTTTCAATAACAATGGTTGGCAAAATTGTAGCCAATGTATATCTGAACAACTTTTGTGAACAAGCTGAACATGTCTAGACACCCTAAATAGCTCAAATAACCACATTGTACCCCAAAAATTGTAGTACTTCACTATTATGTAACAAAAATATATTTTTTTGGTATAGGGTATATTTAGCAAATTTATAGAAAATATTAAGGCCAATAGTTTTGTGGAACATATTAATCCTCTAGCTCCCCCACATAACTGTAATTTTTGGCCCCCATTTTAACAAATCGTATAAAATACGCCTTAAAATGGGGAGGGCGGGGATGAAATGTTCTAGAAAAATTTTGGCCATACAATTTTACTATATGTGTCAGAACACACCAAAGCCCAAAACTTAACACAAAAGCCAAAAAAAAACGGTCAAATTCCAGTCAAAAACTCTCTTTACTGGTATTATTGCTTCGACCACTTAATCGTATGACAACATTGTTGCACGAACAGGAATTTGGCCTTTTTTTGGTGTTTGTGTTATGTTTTGAGCCTTGGTGTTTTCTGACACATATATCAAAATTGTATGGCCAACATTTTTGTAGAACATTTCATCCCTACCCTCCCCATTTTAAGGGGTGTTTTTTGAGATTTTTTAAAATGGGTCCAAAAATTATAGTTATGTGGGGGAGCTAGGGGGTTAATATGTTCCACAAAAATATTGTCCTTAATATTTTCTATAAATTTGCTGAATATACCCTATACCAATAAATATATTTTTGTTGCATAATAGTGAAATACTAACCTTTTTGGGGATCAATGTGATTATTTGAACAATTCAGGGTGCCTAGACACGTTCAGATTGTATTGATATGTTCACAAAAGTTGTTCAGATTTAAGTTGGCTACAATTTTGCCAAGCATTGTTAGCGAAAAATTACGAGTACCTGGAAGTTATGCTGAAAAAATGAAAAAAATATTATTTTCCTTTACTTTTTCAAAAAAAAGTACCGAAAAAATTTTTTTTTCGCAAAAAATTTTAAAAAGCTTTTTTCAGCGTATTCTTAGCTACATTATTACCAAATATAGTTAAGCGGTATCACCAAGTCTGAAGTAGTTGTTGAACAAAAGCTGATGACACCTTTTTGAGAGGCCCACTGATATTCAGAAACTTTGGAGGACCATAAAAAAAATTGGTCACCAATTTCGCCAAACCGACTACAGGGTTATAGTACCCTTTGATAGTAGAATCGATCCTATACTGTCAAGTCCGTGTATTCAAAAAGTGTTCATTTGCTGCATAGTGTAATTTATCACACAATAGTCCCGTATACGGTTTGGTTTGAGTTCGAAGATCAACTCCTCACTTAACAGTCCAGTTTACGATCTAAGCTTGTATCTGAGTTTGAAGATATACTCCTCTTTCAGCAGACACGACCAAAGAACTAGCTTGAGGGGTTCGCAGATCAACTCTTTAATCTATAGTCTAGTCTACGACCAAATAATTGGTTCGAGCTTGAAGATCAACTTCTCCCTCGATCGTCTAGTCTTCGGTCTATGTTAGGGTATGAGATCGAGCATCAACTCCTCACTCAATAGTACAATCTATCTATGTATGTATACATATACACCCCTGTTCTGGTACTCACTTCACATTCATCTCACTTCTCACCTTTACTTCACAGGACGAATAGCGAGGTGTCTGGCAACTGCAGACAGTATTGGCTGCCTAACTTCTGCTTAAATAATGCCTAACATGTGATTTGCCTTCCATGCCATACGGTTTTCAAGCGTGATAGCGATTTTTAGAACACCTCTTTCTTAAGACATTTCACGTGAGATACTCCAAGTGAGTGCCAGAACATACCCGATAATCTTAAAAAGAGAATTTTGAACAAAATGTTCTCTTTGCTGCTGTTTCGCCATTGAAGAAGGGAACTGATTGTCTTAATACCACAAGAGCACTTACGATAACTGCTGCACACTCGTTGCAGGTCCTGCTTCGCTTAGCCAAGATCGAAGTGCTTCTCTCTGTGGATGGGCAGAATGTACGGTCGTATTATGATATAGGAGAGAGATGCGTTTAATAAGAACAAGTAAAAGCGTTAAGTTCGGCCATGCCGAATCTTATATACCCTCCACCATGGATAGCATGTGACCTCACAAAATAACTCAAAAATACAGAAAATATCACCGAAAAACGAAAAATATAGTAGATGAGAACAGTAGGAAACATATAGTAGATGAGAACAGTAGGAATCAGAGCAAGTTTGATGCTATATATGGGGGCTATATCAAAACATTGACCGATATGGCCCATTTGCAATCCCAAACAACCTGCAACTATAAGAAATATTTATACCAAATTTGATCAACCTAGCTCTATTATTGCGGACTCTAGCGTGATTACCACAGGCGGACGGACGGACAGACGGCCATGGCTAAATCGTCTTAGAATTTTACGACGATTAAGAATATATATACTTTATGGGGTCTCAGATCAATATTTAGAGGTGTTACAAACGGAGTGACAAAATGAATATACCCCCCATCCTATGGTGGAGGGTATAAAAACATAACAAGAGCCCCGGCAAATTAAGTGTGGATAAGAGGAAAATATAACAGGAAAAATAAGAGGAAAATAAATTTTGAATGCCCAGGTATAGGAATATCCCCCGTGCTAGCAACATACCACCTATGAAGAAATAATCACATTTTTTCTCAGACAATTAAAATCTCAAAGGAAGAGTTTTGTCTTTGGTCTTCGCTGCAATGAGCTAATCCCAATCAAATGTCTAGCATGTTGTGATTATATCTAAGTAGCAGTTAAGTTGTTGTGTCTATGAAACCCTAATATCGTGATCAAAACGGAAGTGCTAATCCACTCAGAGAGTCAAGTTGGCATAAAATACAAGGTGGCGCAAAAGTAATCCTCCTATCAGAAAATGCTATAAATTTTGCGATTGGCCCCTAATGTCAGTTCTGTTTTGACATTTGTGTAGTAAACACATGCGAAATACACGTCAATAAACAATGTTACGCTACACTGTTCCAGAACGCGGAATATTGCTGACTATTTATTTGACCAATAATCGGTCGGTGACTTTGGCACAGATTTCCTGGCCGTCCATCGCCTACTGGTGAAACACTACGACGTTTAGCCGCTTGCCTCGAAGAGACTGGCACAACACGAGATGCTGCCAGGCGTGGCAGACCCCGGAGTAGCCGTTCTGCAGAGAATATTGCTGCTGTAGCCGAGGATGTCATGGAAGCGCCGTCGACATCGACCAGACGACGTGCCACGCAAATGGGTATCAGTCGACGGTCTCTACAGCGAATTTTGGTACCAGATTTGAAGATGTTTCCGTACAAAGTCCAGACGGTGCATCAGCTCTTAGCTGCTGACCGCCAATCGCGTCTAACATAACATCGAAAGGTTACTTTTGCGCCACCTGCTACTTGGATGTGATTTTTCTAAATTTAAGAACAGCCAAAAACTTTCATAGAGATGGGTAGAGAGTTTGATATACTCGTACATATACCCAAATTCAGTGTCGGATCACAGGAATATAAGCATATCTTGCTCATCTTGCAAGCAACAGCCAAAATTGAGGCGAACAGATGATTGTTTGGACACAGCCTAATGGGGACATATGTAGGTTAGGCTAGGATAGGTTTGGGTGGCAGCCGTATTTTTTTACAAGCTCACATAGACCAGTTTAGGTCCCTATTGTTACCACGGGCTAAAATGCCCGTCATCGAAACCAACCTGTTTGGGGGACACATGTATATTCGAATGCTTGGCATCGAGACTGATGACCACTACAGAAGTTGTAAGGACGAGATTCTGGTTAGGTTCGATGAGGATAGCAGCAAGCTGTAGATGCCTAGCAATCCCTAAGACGATTTGTGAGATGGACGGAGATGGACACACTTACGGTAGCTAGACAAATCTGGCCAATATACGGCCGGAGAAAATCAGAATATCTCCTCACACTAAAGGTTTTCAATAACTTCTGCTGAATCTGTGGAAATGATTGACCACCTGCTTTGTTTCCGTACCGCATTGAGTATACGACATCTGGGTACAATGGGGTCGGCCATTCTAGGAAGTTTGACAGATCTGGCCACTACCGATGTCAAGCAGATTGGTTCCGACGAGGGACAACTGGATAACACTAGAGACCTGAGTTTCTCTATATGAGCTGGTAACTCTGGCTACCACTCTTAACTAACCTAACCTATGGGATCCATTGTGCATTTTAGCAGACTTAATGAATACATGTGGAAATCTCCCCAAAATCCACTTTAAACCCAAACTTCGCCTTTTCTCATCAAATGAACAATCCGTTCTACTTTACGGCTCTGTATCAAGGAACACCTCAGCCAACGGCATACAGGCTCTGCAGGTGTTCATTAACCGGTCCCAGCGAAAGATAGTGAAAATATTTCGACCGAACTTTATCTGCAACACTGAATTTTGGGCAAGAGCAGGACAATTTTCAATCCGTATCTAAATTGTCAAAGGAAATGAAATTGGATCTGTCATATCGTAAGGAGACCGCCTAATCACGTAGCGTAAATGGCAATATCGTGGAATCCTTAAAGCACCAGAAGAAGGGTAGACCTGCCAATACCTGGAGATGGCAAACAGAAGCAGAAGTTGGCTTAGTGGGTGCGACTTGATCGGAAGTGGTGCTCTTTGTTTCACACTGGAATCATAGGAATATATATGTATAATGAACGATAACATTTTGGAAGGGTCCATTTCCCTAAGCTTCCTCAATTCCTGAAATAAAAAGATTAGCGATATAGGCGGGTAGACATTCGCAACAATCAAGTTGAGGATGTAACACCTTTCTGCGCTAGTTGAATTCTCTCCTACACTTCGATGGTTCGGTTCATCTAAATAAGTTCGGACTATGCTATGGTTTGAAGATATCTAGAAATATTGGGATCGGATTTATACCAACATCTGTGGACCGTAAATAACATCCTCTTCAACATGCTTTAGTGCATTACATCATTTGCTACACATAGAAGAAGTGGCCTAAAACCCTAAGTATGTTCGAAAAATTCCGTTTCAGAACATATTAAGTCAATTGAGCAATGTCCGTTCCTCCGTCTGGCCACGCACGATAACTCTCCAGTGCAGTGACCAATTGACTTCAAATTTGGTATGCCGTAATATTTTCCTTCATCTCAGGCTAAGTTCGAAGATGGGCCATAGTGGCCCACTCCTTCTAGTACCTACTGCACAATTGGTTGATTCTGCAATAGCTTCTAAACTTCCTATCCGAATAATCTTCAATTCCACACATGGTGATAGTTTATCTGTCACAATAACCTTGAGAAAAATGGGCTATGTTTCCCCACCCTATTTGATAAAGCCCAGATCGCTCTCTGATTCCACCGACTGAGATTTTACACATTGTCTTTTTTATGGACTGTCCCGTGAAGTCCAAGTAAACGACGTTTTTCAAGGTACAGAGTTCTAAGGCTCTTCAATCGATTGTATCGACGAACAGTCCACGTATTGCATGTGTTCTGCTAGTGCTTTCCGTTCACAGCCAATATACTGTTAACCTATTAACCATACCGTGACTTATTGGCAGCAGCTGCAACTTCAGGTAGACTAAGAGGCGGTTTAAGTAAAGCTTATTGCAGAGAAGACAAAACCAAGTTCTTCCATCGAGTTTTGAGTTGTCTAAGTAAAAGGGCAGGTATTTCCTAGCTGCCGTGTACCTTTCTACTATATTTCATTATAGCAGCTACTATCGAGGTGTAGTTCTTATTAAACCGGTAGATGTTAAATTACAAATTATTACAAAAATAATCTCTTGCCCAATTTTTCTAAGTCCTTCCACTTTTTTCCGACCTTCAACTCTTATCTCTTCCCACTTAACTCGTGATATATCCTATCAGTTCATTAATTCTTAGGGTAGGTCCATATAAAAAATAGCCAGGTTTTTTTCTGACAGCACAATAACAGTGAACTAAATTGTGTACGTCATAAAAGTAATTTGACTTCTAGGTAAAATTAAAGTCAAAAATACTTCAAAAGGATTGACCCAAAAACATTTTCAAAAACAAAAATCTTCTCTATGCTGTTTAAGCGTACAAAAATCATAAACTTCAATGACAAACAAATTAATCGGCAGCCGAAAAAACTCAACGCTTACAATGTAAACAACAAAGTGTAATAAAATGTAATAGAGGAATTTTGCACACTCTTTTTCAACATATTTCTCCCTCTCTATCTCTCTATAGAGAAGAAAACGCAAATTCTCACACTCTCTATAAACGCCTATACTCTCGCTTTTATAAACAAAAACATTGGAGTCCTAAAATGTTGGCTTTTCCAAACATATTTTTTGTCTTTCTCTTTCTGGGAGCAACATTTTTAAAACATTTCTCATTTTCATTTTTACAAATCGTTTTTCAATATATTTTTCTCTTTTGTCGCCTTTATCCTTATGATTATACATATATGTATCTTTATGAGTAGATTAATTTCTCTCAGTTTTCTAAAGAAGATTTTTACATCGAACTCTCATTTAAAGCGATTTGGTTAGGTTCTCATGTATTTATTTTTTTTCATCTATATTAGTTTAACTCTTCCCAGTCTCTCTTTTTCTCTGTATTTCTCTCGGCAAACCGAGATATATTTGTTTTTTTGAGAGCAAGATTTTTCTCTGGTTGTATCCCGTTAACCTCGTTTTTCATTCGCTTTTTATGCGGAGTTAGTTTGCCTTCGTAATGTTATGTTTCTCACTGTTATTACATATATTCTGTCTGCAGCTTCCTTCATCTCTGTGGAAACGTAATTTTGCACACACAACCACAATTACTTTGCGGTACATGAGAGTCTGGCATCTGGACTCTCTTTCTCAGACAACAGACCAGCATAGGCATAGACATTCACACTCCCGGCGTGTTGCAATTAATGTAAACTAACATAAAGTTAAGGTCTCCAACACATCATAACTGTTCTCTGTTCTCTATCCTTTCTGTTTGGAAAATTGCTATGGTCTCTAAGTGAGAGTAAGAGTCTGGAGTGTAGAGAGAGTTTGTGTGTGTGTGTTAGCTTGCTTATTTGTGATGTTACGACAACGACGATGATGATGACGAAGATGCTTTTGTTTTGTGCCTTTAGTCTCGGACTAAGCGGAGGCTTGTGTGAGCGTGTGTTTGTCTCTCTGTGTATGTAACAGTGGCTCATTTGTTTGGGTGTTACTGCTCTTTGCCATTTTACAGTGGCACACAGATGATTATGATGATGTTGTTGATGTGCCTGTGGCCATCTCTCCGAGTGTATGAGTGTGCGTTCGTGTGAGTGTAGTATGTGCGGTTTTGTTGCGAACAAACGAACGGCATATTCATCTCTGTCTTCTGTATCATAAAATTTTGTATTTAGTGAGAGTTTGCGATCCCGCGGGTACGGTCGAAATATACGGGATACCATTCCGACTGTCTGTGTGAGAGTGTGCGAAATTTTCAACCGAAAAAATTTGTATTACAACAAAAACAAAAAATCGTATAAGGTTTTACATTGGTGTTTTGGTTTTCCTCCGAAAAAAAGAGGAAAATGCCTAAAAATTTTAAGGACATTTTATAAATATTACAAAAATTTATTTTAAAATCCTCCAAAAATATATTAAAAAAAAAAAATTATTTAAAAAAATAGACAACGAAAGTCTGCCTTGAGAGCGTGTGAGAAAATAGTCAAGTGTTCGTTGTGAATCCTTTCGTTTATTTTTTTTCTTTCGGTTTTTTTGTTCTCGTCCTGTGTGTTACACCAAATAAGAAAACCTAGCATTTGTATATTTTGCGAAAAACCCGACCAGAAAAATTCGTAACCGGTGTCGTAAACGTTCGTTCGTCGTGTGTTGCGTGGCTGCCGCTCCAGCTTCAGCTCCGGCTCCTTGTCTCTTTTGGTTTGCTCGGCAGCAAAACAAAGTGAATACGATTTTTCTTTCAAAACACCAATAAAAAAGCAAATGCCAAAAAATACTAAGGCGAAAAGTTACTAAGAATACAAATACCAAAAATAAAAAAAGAAACGAGTGAAGTGCTGCTGTGTGCATACTTGTTTGCATACGAAATACGAAAAAGCGGAGCTAATCGCAAATAGCGAATTTGCAGCACGAGAGGAGAATAATTGAGAAAAAGTAATCATCAAATTTTTAGTAAATATATCTATAGTTTTGTAAGGATTTTCACAAAAACTGTTGGACTTTTTTAACATACATACATATACAAACAAGAAGTTTATAAAAAAAAGGTGAAAAATCGACAATTAAGTATAAACAAAAATGAATTTTTGTACAATTTTCCCTTGGCAAGTTTTTTGTACAATTTTCCCTTGGCAAGATTTTTGTAAACATTCACCAGCTCGAAAGGCCATCAAAATTATTGGATAAAGTGCCAAATATATCATACAAATTGGACTATAAACAAAAATTGGACTATAAGCATGAAAAGGATTATAAGCAAAAATTGGACTATATGTATAAAAGCACCAAAATCTATAAATATGTATATATATATATTTATTTATACATACTTGTGTATAAATATCTAATCCTTAAGTGTATGTGATCACAACTTCCAAGGGAAGCTAACTCAAATTTATAAAATTCGCCAAAAATTTATACAATAAACAACAAATATTTATCCCAGAAAAGGACAATTAATATGGAAAGATACAGAAATACTCAAAAATAAAAACAAAACCAAATAAATTAAAGCTAAACTTATGAATATGGACAGTATAATTATTAATATATTATCAAGGATATGCCTTATGAATATAGGCAGTATAATTATTAATATATTTTCAAGGATATGTTTTCAAAATAAACAATTAAGAATGGTGGTAAGTTCGGTGGAGCCGAATCCTATATATATATATATATATGTATATACCCGCTGCCATGGGTTGCATTCAGTTCTATAAACGGAAAAGAGAAAATCTGAAAAATTTCAGAAAAATCTACCGGAAAATTTAGTCTTTATGGCATAAAGAATATAACTTAAAGAGCGACCTCTATATGTGAGTCTATATCAAAACACTGATAGATGAAATTCTCCTTTGATTTGCTAAATTATTGTTAAACAAATGTTAAACGGTTTCGTTTCAGCCAAATTTGTTTGAAAAATGTGGCCTATATCACTTAGATAAATATTTTTAAGAGCGACCTCTATATGTGGAGGCAATATCAAAACATAAACCAATATGGTAAATTTTCCTTGTGCAGAATTTCAATATAAATAAAAGACAAACTACTAAATATTAGAAAAATCCACTGACAAATTTGGTCTCAATGGCCCAAGAGCTAAGTTTAAAGCGACATCTGTATGTGAGACAACATCAAAACATGCATCGAGGTGGTTCTTTTTAATTGTGAAGATCCTAATTGTGAAGATACGAAAGCCTACTATTTTGTTTTAGCCAAATTGTTTAGAAAATGTACCATATATTGCTTAACTATACCATATTTAAGAGCGACCTCTGTATGTGGAGACTGTTTTAAAGCAAAGAGCCTGAGTGCAGAATTTTAATATAAATAAAGCACAAACTGAAAAACTTCACAAAAATCCATTGCAAAATGTATTCTTTATGGCATTAATGAAGCTAATTGAAGAACACCCTATATATAAGGGACTACAGCAAAACATGGATCGATGTGGTTCTTCATACACACCAAAAAATAACCGCAAAAAAGAAAAACTGAACAATTTCAGAAAAATCTACCGGAAAATGTGGTCTTTATTGCCATAAAAAATCTAATTGTAAGAGCGACCTCTATGTGTGGGACTATATTAAAACACTGATAGATGTAATTCTCCTTTGATGTGCTTAAACAAATGTTAAACGGTTTCGTTTGAAAAATATGGCGTATGTTTGAAAAATATGGCGTATATGACTTAGATAAATATTTTTAAGAGTGACCTCTATATGTGGAGGCAATATCAAAACATAGACCGATTTGGTAAATTTTCATTTTGCAGAATTTTATTATAAATCAAAGACAAACTAAATATAAAAAAAATGCACTTACAAATTTGGTCTCTATGGCCCAAGAAGCTAATTTGAAAGCGACATCTATATGTGAGACAACATTAAAACATGGATCGAGGTGGTTCTTCTTAATTGTGAAGAATTTTTATTGAACTAAACAAATCCTACAGTTTTGTTTCAGCCAAATTGTTTAGAAAATTTACCATATATTGCTTAACTATACCATATTTAAGAGCGACCTCTATATGTGGAGACTATTTTAAAGTAAAGAACGCGAGTGCGGAATTTTAATATAAATAAAGCACAAACTGAAAAACTTCACAAAAATTCATTGAAAAATGTATTCTTTATGGCAATGTATTCTTTATTGAAGAACACCCTCTATATGAGGGACTACAGCAAAACATGGACCGATGTGGTTCTTCTTGCACCGGATAACCGGAAAACTGAAAAATGGCCCAATAAGCTAATTTGAAAGCGACATCTATATGTGAGACAACATCAAAAGAAAGAAAATGTACTATATACATATTGCTTAGCTATACCATATTTAAAAGCGACCTCTGTATGTGGAGACTATATCAAAACATAGATCGCTATGGTATAGTTTCGTTGTGCAATATTTGTATGCAAATAAAGCACAAACTCCAAAACTTTACAAAAATGCATTGAAAGAAGATTTTTGAAGAGCGCCCTCTATATGAGGGGCAACATCATAGCATGGATCAAAGTGGTTCTTCACCCACACATAAACAAATATGAATGTGGTAAATTATATACGCGAAATTCCACGAAATTTTTTTGAATCCATCGATTTGATTTTTGATTTTTTGATTTTTTCCCTTTTTTTATATTTATTAGTACACCTGAAGAAACGGACGAAACATATATGGTAGCTATAGCGTGATCCATTTCGAGGTTCCCTACTTTTTTTAAAGAAAACAAACACAGAAAACTCAAATTAAATGGGGAATGTTTATTATCATTTGAAAGAACATTCTTTGGCATTTATTTTTTGAAGATTATGTCTATCAAATGTTAGCGGCGGCTACGTCTCAGATGGTCCATCCGTTCAGTCCAATTTTCGATGACTCGTTCGAGTATTTCGACTGGTAACTGGCGAATGACACGCGTGATGTTTTCCTCCAAGGCCTGAATCGAAGCGGGTTTGTCCGCCTAATCTTTAGACTTAACATATCCCCACAGGAAAAAAAATAACATGGTGGCTAATCGACCGGCCAAAAACGTGAAATTATCTGCTCACCGAAGTGTAATAAATCCATTGATTGATACGATGTGTGGGAAGTGGCGCCGTCTTGTTGAAACCAAATGTCGCCGAGATCACGAGCTTCAATTTCAGACATCAAATAGTCGCTTATCATGGCACGATA
This sequence comes from Eudasyphora cyanicolor, assembly GCA_963930755.1. Taxonomy (NCBI): domain Eukaryota; kingdom Metazoa; phylum Arthropoda; class Insecta; order Diptera; family Muscidae; genus Eudasyphora; species Eudasyphora cyanicolor. The sequence continues at coordinate 23,270,515 of OZ005738.1, forward strand.
ACGGTCGCCATTGAAGGTTACTTTCTCACCGGCATAATTTTTGAAGAAATATGGACCGATGATTCCGGTACGTCGGATGGGGAATCGGTCAATGGCAAAAAGTTAGCTCTTAACGAGAGCTAAAATATTGCTCATGGGTGTCAAGGTAGTGGGTTTTTTTTGGATTTAAAAAAAATTGACTTATCGCAATTAGCGAACGATTATTTTGATAATAAAACTGAATAATTTGTAAACGTTGTTCAGGCGTAAGTTTTTCCATGATGAAATGCCAAACAATACTTAAAAAAAAAAAATGACTGCATGACACGACTCACACGTGATCTGTGAAAAAAGGCTATTTAAAAAAGTATCTCTACTACCTATATATCTAAATCTAAACCGATTTTCTTCAAACTCGGCAATATTTGTCTATGGATCAATAAACTCTACCATGCAAAATTTCAACACAATTGGATGTAAAATACAGCTTCTATAGGGCAAAAGAGCCAAATCGGACGAAACATATATAGGGTCCGCCATCTAACGTATTTGTATTCAACTAGTGCTTATTTCGTGAATGGTAACACTTAGCTCATGTCTGATTTGACAGATAATTAGTTTTATCCTTCCCCTGAACGATTGACTTACAGAAGATTTTACCAAAAAAAATCATCTTTTCAGACGAAGCTCATTTTGATCTTGGTGGGTAAACAAGCAAAATTGTCGCATTTGGGGCACAGAAAACCCGCACGCATACATTGAAAAGCCGATACACCCAAAACGAGTCACTGTTTGGTGCGGATTTTGGTCCAGAGGCATAATTGGCCATTTTTCTTCGAAAATGAGCAAGTGGCCGTTACAGTCAATTGCGATCGTTATCGGGCCATGTTGAACGAATTTTTGTTCACAAAAATTGAAGATTTCTTTCAAATTGGACGATGTTGATCCATAGATAAATAAACTCTATCATGCTAAATTGCAAAACAATTGGGTATAAAATACAGTTTCTATAGAACTAATGGTCCAAATCGGACGAAACATATATATATGAGAGCTATATATAAATCTGATCCGATTTTCTTCAAATTGAGAAATGTTGGTCCAATGATCAAGAAATTCTACCGTGCTAAATTTCAAAATATTTGGATGTAAAATACAGTTTCTATAGGGCTAAAGTGTCAAATCGGACGAAATATATGTATGGGAGCTATATCTAAATCTGAGCCGATTTTCTTCAAATTCGGCAATGTTGGACCATTTATTAAGAAACACTACCATGGTAAATTTCAAAACAATTCGATGTAAAATACACCTTCTATAGGGCTAAAGTGTCAAATGGGACGAAAAATATATATGGGAGCTATATCTAAATCTGAACCGATTTTCTTCAAATTCAAAAGGCTTCTTCCCAGGTACAAAAGTCTAACAACTGCAAAATTTCAGCACGATCAGAATAAAATTGCGACCTGTACAATGCGAACAACTTTAGATGTACAGACGGACCTACGGACGGACGGACAGACATGGTTTAATCGACTCAGATAATGATTCTGAATCGATAGGTATACTTTAAGGTGGGTCTTACAAACTTATAATACCCTGTACCACAGTGTGGTGTAGGGTATAAAAATCGTTAAGATATCACTCAGTGCACCGTGTTTTTGGTCATAACTTCTTAAACTATAGTCCAATTTGAAAATTCTTTTTTTTTAAATGTTGGTATTTTTCGTCACTTTTCAAAATAAAGTATTAAATTTTTTTTTATTAAATTTTTTTTGTATGCAATTTTCAAGTTTTGAAATTTAAATGCTTTGTAATCGCAGATTTTGGCGAATTTTTTGTATTTTGAACTTCTATTAATTCTCTAACATATAAGCTTTGGATGGAAGTGGGCCTAAAATTATTTAAATTAAAAAATTAAAAAAATAAATAGATAATATTTTATGCCAGTTCCATCCAAAGAATATATCGCACCTGTTCCACTAAAGGGTAACAACTCAACTTTATTGATTTTTCTCCTTTTTCATAATAAAAAAACCGTTATGACTCTCTCTGTGTTTTCAGAATAACGTCTTTAGATTCAACTAAAGATTTACATTTTGAATTGTCTCCAAGTGTTTAAGCAAATGGGACCGTTGATTTATCATCTAAAGAGTAATATTTTTAGTTGTCCCATTTTCAAACTATAATCCGAGTAAGATTTTTCAGTTAAAAAGGTACAACTCAAAATAATACCACTATTTATATACAAACTTTTTTCAGGAAAAGAGTAACAACTTAAAAAAGTTGCTATTTTTCTATAATCAATAAAAAAACAATAAAGAAAATAGCGTTATTAATTTTGCTATGATATTTTGTTGCAACGACATATTTTTTTTAATATATCATTAATATTAAAGGAAACTGCTTTTGGCCTCTGCTGAAATTTTTTAAATTTTTAGTTGTTACCCTTTTGAGGAACAGGTGCGATATGTTAGAGAATTATAAAAAAATCGCGAAAATCGGAGAGATCATGCAGTTGAAAAACGACATTAAATTTTAAAACCATAAAAATCGCACACAATACAATTCTTAATATTTTTTCTTTACGAAAATTACTTATGTTTCAAAAGAAGAAATTTTTCAAATCGGACCATTACTTCAGAAGTTATGACCAAAATCCCGATATACTGAATTGACAGTTCAGACGATTGCAAGAAAATCTTACAATTTCATATATGTATTTACAATATATTTTGTAAATATTTATATGCAGAATTGCCAATAAAAATATTTTATAGATAGCTTTGCCAATAAAATGTTTTTCTGACAATTGCCCCATTGTCACATGCATAAACTTCGCACATCTACATGGTTGTACGTTCACAGGGTTGCATTTTTCTGTCAATATTGTCCGATCTGGCAATCGTCTGTACATAGCTTTAGTATATCCCCATCCTTTGGTAGCTGTTAGTATTGTCAGAAATTGCTGATTTTTTTAAGGTCAATAATAGAAAATGATGATTTGACCATTTTTATTTGTGAAATGAAGATTTATAATTATATGAAAAACAAAACTAAAAAATACTTAACAAATTTCTTTCATACTAACAACGATTTCGTTGTAAAATACAGCTGAAACATTTTCGTTGCAATTTTCTCCAAAAACTTGACTTTTATACCACATTTGGAAATTTTGAAATATGACCTACGTTTAATTTGATGAACTACTCCAGTTCCACCTAAAAAAGGTTTTTCAAAAAAGGATTTTTTCAGAAAGTCGCGTGGACTGAGCACATGTTTTTTAGGAATCGAAATCACCTTAAGTCTTTTTATATGTTTGACAATACTTTGGGAATGAAAATGATCAATTTTCGAAAAAGTATACATATGAAAATAAACAAATACAATGATCCTTATCGAGTAAGTAAGGTGGTAAGTTGTGACGGACAGGACTCATGCCTACCCTTTGTCATTGATCGCTTTCAATGTCAGAACAGAAAAAATCTCAGGAATGAATTAAGATACAAAATCGGGAGAAAAAATGCACAGTAAAATTTAATGTGAAATAAAAACATATTTTTTTTTCGCAGTCAGGCTCAAGATTGTTATTGTTGTTTTCAGTATACGAGATGAAATAAAAACTAAATGTTAAAATATCAACTTTAAAGTCTCATTGGCAGAACCTTGTGACTCCTCTGGCGCCAAGAATCCCTTAGTATTGCACTAATGCGAATTAATCAGGTCCACTATTATTCAAAATGATTCCTTGTGAACTATAATGAAAATTATAATTTTTTTGTCGAATATATAAAATTTTAGAATATATATAGAATTATAGCGATGTATAGAATTGTTGACCATTACCGAGTAAAACGAAAATAATCAAACTTTAGTTTTCTCTGAGTAAAGTTATAAAAAAACTGAAAAATTTCAGCCTAATCGGTTGGTAAGGCGTCAATAAGTAAAAACTACTCAGAACTTGTATGGGGCATATATTAAAACAATATACGAGTAATAAATATATCGATACCTCCATTCTAAGCTATGCTAAGTGCAAAAAGGTAGTTTTTCAGGAGAGGCGATCAAAGTTTGATGATTTTTTTAAATTTGTGTGGAATTCCTTTATAATGCAAATCGAATGACCTGTACTGTTTTGTGAACAACTTTTGATTGGGTTGACGGATAAACACAAATTTTGACTGAATATAATTTGGAATACTTAGAAATTACAAATGCAATCTCCCTAAAAACATGCTAAGTCTCTTAGCATTACTATTGTGTGCTGTTGTTTCTGATTGCAACAGACAGACGGACATGAATATAAATTATTACAATATTATGAGGGGCTTTCAGATCAGCATTTTTTGATGTAAACTCCATCTTTGGGATGGCCCACAGAAAATAATCCAAATGCGTTAAATCTGGCGATCTTGGAGGCCAAATTGCTTCAGAGTTTCGTAAAACAAATGCATTGTTTTGTTAGCTGTGTGGAATGTCGCTACGTCTTGTTGGAAATACACATCGTCAATATTCATATCATCAACAATAGGTCAAAAAAAGTTGTCAACATGTCATGGTATCGTAATCCTTTGACGTTAAGCTCTGTTTAAGCTACATGGTGATTGCAGAATATCGGATAACCACGATCAAAAGCTACCAACTCACCTACCTGGTCCCTCCGTATGTGGATAATATAAACTGAGGATACATATCATACACTAAATAAAAATTGTCATAAAATTAAAGAATGGATCCAAAGACGTCATTAGTTTTTAAAATAAGTACAATTTGTACTTAAAATATAGATAATTTCAATAACATTAAGTAATTTACTTAATTTTAAGTAAATTTTCTTAATTTTACTTACAAAATGTACTTATTTTGAAGACTAAGGACGTCTTTGGAGCAATTCTTTAATTTTATGACCATTTTTTTCAGTGTATGTAGAATATTGCACCTATTACTGAGGAAGGCAACTATTCTGTGCTTTACTGAAATGATATCTCATTCAAATTTGTCCATCAATTATTTTTGCAAAATTATTGTCTCTTTATTTTTTTCGATTTGATACAAGGCTAACGATCTCTATTATGTTTAATCCATTCTGTTTTCAGATTTTGTTAAAAAGACTATGTTAAAAAATAAAAGCCTTTTACATTATTTTGTCTTAAATTTGATTCATCGGGAGGAATTCGATATGATTACGATGTGAATTGTGATTTGTAGAGTACTTGGGGTCGTATGGCTATTGTATATAAAAATTATTCATAAGTCACAGTGCTGAGCCAGTGATTTCTATTGTTCTTTGGGTCGTATAACTATTGTGAATAAAGATTATTCATATGTAACAGTGTCTCTGAGGGATAAATGTTTTGTTATGTTATGTTTTATAATGTTATGTTTTATACGTATTACGTATACGCATTTTTCTAAATTTTACTGACAGATAGTTGATGACTTTGTGGGTATTTTTGCGAATTTTAAAGCACTGAATGTACTATAGAATGTACTATATCTACAACTTTGCTTCAGACACAAAAGAGATATTCCGTACGGTATACCGAGAAAAAAATAGAAAAAGTGCAAAAAATCCACCTTGAGCAAAAAAAATCGTATTGCCATTAAATTATTAATTGAGCCAACATGACTAAACGAATGATGCAGAACTTCTTATTTTTGGGGCTACTTTCACATCCAATTCTCAGAATTGAGTCCGAAATTCATGTGTTGTGTTGTGTAAGGGATAACTGAAATTTAATATACTATTAAGGAGGTACGAGTAGATATAAGGAACCTGTTATCCAAATCAAAGTAATAGTTAAATAAAATTACAATAGAGGTTTGCTAATATTTTAACGTCAATTATGAAGACCGCAAAAATAAAAAAAACGACAGCCAATAATTTTAACGTAAATTTCAATGTCCCATGGGAATGCAATTTTTTACATAAAACGACATTAACGTATGGCTTTTGTATTGTTAATTTCACTGCATTATTCCTCAATTTCCCCTGAAAGCACACCATAAATATTTACTTTGTTAATCATCCAATTTCATAATTCAATGTTGACTCATATTTATTATGAGCCTTTTTTGCTTATTTTGAAGCTCATTCATGTTCATGTCTCTGCTTTTTTTTATTTTTATTTATAATTCTGCAACAAATTTATTATTGTTATGGCTTCAACTATTGCCCATAGGCATAACAAACAACAACAAAAAAGGACGAATAACAAGCTATTGTTTACGAGTATGGATGATTTCGTAAAATAATTTGCTGAAAATATTGGTGAAAAATAGAAGGAAAAAATTTCGAAAAAAAACCAATAATTTCAGTAAAATCTGCGATATAGGCGGGCCTAATATTTAATACATTATTTGGAACTGAAATTATATATATGTATATATTATTAGAACTGAAAATGATTAAACTATGTAACACAACAGAAAAACACTATTGCGTATAATTTATATTAATTATGTGAAAAAACGACAATGCGTATGATAAATATTAATTATAAGAAAATTGTTAAGTTAGACATAATACAGAGATTATGAGTGCTTTAAATTTCTATTATATTTGCGGACCTAATAATATGTCATATATTAGGTCCGAAAATATAATAGACATTTTCTCCGATGGATAAATAATCTAAAATGCATAATTTAAAGCCTTTGTAATGGGTACTACAGAAGTTATGGGGAAATGATGTTTATGAGAGCTTTCAATTTGTGCGAGGCAAACCAGAATATATTTGGCAAATACCCTCATTGTGATGTCAACAGTAGACATTTTACGTGTATTGTATTGTCTTAAGAAGTCCTAAAATAGATTTCCGCCAAACCTACATAGGATCTATGTCACTCATTCACTGTGTTACCCTTTTTTAATTTGCGGATTTAATATATATCGATAAATGTATGTATTTATAGAACTACTTTATAAAGTAAATATAATTATAATCACATTCAAGTGGAATAAAATACTTATTTTTTAAAATTCATTTGTAATCCATGCTTTAGTATAATAAATGCTAATTAGCAAAAAAAAAAGAAATTAACTATTGGATTTTATACAAATTTCAAAATCTACATATATGTAACTACATCTGTCATCTGATACATACTCGTAGCATATGGTAGCATGTCATTTGTGGTTTTAGGCCCACAATCCTTGTGTATGAATAATATTAATAGCGCAAAATTATTTTACTAACGAATATCATATTTTCCATCTGACTTAATATCAGTTCATCAAATGTTATGGATGCCGATGTTTTACTTTTAGCAAATTATCGATTTATTAATAAACATTAATCATAGACTATGGTTGCGTATGAGTAATATAAATTAATGAAAAAAATTACCATGCGGGATGTTATAGCACTTATAAGATATCAGCAAAGGTTCTCATTATTACCCGCAACTATTGTAGAGAACGTTGCTTTTTTTATCCGAAACTTATAAATTAATATTAATCATACGCTGTGGAGGCAGTTAAGTTAAAGGTTGCATTAAAACTTCAAGATATCGAAATTTCATCCTAGCGTATGATGATTATAAATAAAATAAATCATCTAATATGATTCTATTCAATTGAAGTTTTTATCTAAAATTCCAGTTATAGATTTTTTCAAATTTAAAAATTTACTCTTTTACTATAATTGATGAAATCAAAAATAAATTGTTTTTCATATCGATTTTTTATTGTATACAAATACTTTTTCTATGAGATTATTAGAGAAATAACCATTGCTTTCGATAAATGGTAGATTTGAAGGAAACTAATCATGCCGTATGACAAATATTAATTGTATGGAAAACCATCATGGCGTATGATAACTATTCATCATATGACAAACCACCATTGCGAATGATAAATATTAATTATATGACAAATTAATTAATAAGAATAATACGAATAGTAGTTTGTCATCTAATTAATATTTATCATATACAATGGTGGTTTTTCAAATAATCACTAAGAAGAAGAAGAGTTATACGGCAAATACACTAGATTAATATTGCCCCGAAAATATTTATTTAAAGAGTCAATTTGAAGGTTACTTATTGCGTATGATTGTTACACGCTGAAAAAAAATCGCTTCTGTAGTATATTGTCCCAAACATATTCGGTTTGCCACATATATATGTATATGTTTAGGGTAAACTCTAAACATATAATACTAGTTGGATCCGGTCCACTTCGTTGCCCCAGATTTAGATTTCCGATCCCGTCCATTTTTGAAAACAAGCGATTTGTCACGCCCACATTTGCGCCGCCCACCTTTTGCTAAATTTTTTTTCCAAAACCGTCTCAGACAAAATAGCTTTCAAACAAAAGAAAAAATTTTTAAATCGGTCCAGTGGTTTAAGCGTCTATAAAACACATACATACATACAAACATTTTTCCATTTTTATATATATAGATTTGGTATACACAAGAGTTAAATATATATGGGAAGATGTTGTTCTAAACAAATTTTTGTTTACTCCCGATTTGTTTTTATTTGGGACTATCATTTCCGAAACAAATAAAACATTTGCATTTAAGTATTCAGAAAATACCTAAATTGTGTCATATTGTTCAGTAATTCAAAGTATTTTTTTCCAGAAATTTTTAATGTTCGTAAAAATAATAAGTGAAATCCTATAATCTTTGATCAAAATAAATATCTTGGTGGATTGACAACTAATAATGACTCGGAATAGTCAGAAATATGAAATGATTGATTTGAAACAGAAGTCAATGCTGCATATGGTATTATAACTGGGAGGTACAATTGGAAACCACGAAAAAATTAAAAATGAAATTCAAAAAAGTCAGCAAAAGATTTGAAAATCTTTTTTTAGATGAAATATTTTTGGAGAAGTTTCTAAACAATAATTCTATTTGTATTTAAACACATATTTTATTTGAGAAAATTAGTTTACAAATATATTTTGTTGTAATATATTAATATATGTGTTCCAAATAGATTTTTATTGATTTTCAAATACAATTTATTTGCTCAGAAATATATAATATTTAAAAATTTGTTTTACAAATATATTTTCAATCGATGCAAACATATCAAAAAAGGCGATTTTGCCCCTTGTACTAGTGTGACTATGATTATTATTTATCAATACTAGTATAAGTCAAAAGTTTCCATTTAATCTCCCAGTTACCGAATTCTTAGATTATAATATCACTGGTATCATTAAATTATTCCTTAAAATAATTTTACTTAAGTTTATTCTATGTTCAAAATGTTAAACAGAAAATAGCTTTTTGAATCGTGTAATTTGTCGTACAGCCATTGCGCATGTTATATATTAATTTTATATGTAATATAGCGTGATCCATTTCAAGGTTCCCTACTTTTTTACAGAAAAAAAAAACACAGAAAATTCAAATTGAATGGGGAATGTTTATTATCATTTTAAAGAACATTCTTTGGCATTTAATTTTTGAAGATTATTTCTATCAAATGTTAGCCGCGGCTACGTCTCAGATGGTCCATCCGTTGAGTCCAATTTTCGATGGTTCGTTCAAGCATTTCGACAGGTAACTGGCGAATGACACGCGTAAACGTTGTTCAGGCGTAAGTCTTTCCATGATGAAAAAAATAACATGACAGCATAACACGACTCACACGTGATCTGTCAAAAAAAGGCTATTGCAAAAAGTATCTCTACTTGGATCACCCGTTATAACATCACACTAATTAATCTGTCAATTTGTTGTCAAAACGTTGCTCAGGCGTAAGTCTTTCCATGATGAAATGCCAAACAATACTTAACAAAAATAACATGACAGCATGACACGACTCACACAAAAAAGGCTATTGAAAACAGTATCTCTACTTGGATCACCTTATATAAAGATTTGTTTACTAACCTGCTTAATAATAAGTAAACAATATGTATAGTATGTAGTAGCTATGATTTAAATCTATATTTTTTTTGGAATTTAATAATTATATTAATAATACGCTATGATTTACATATTTTTATTTAATTAATATTAATATTTATCATACTTAATGCTGGATTATCACATAATCTCTAAATATGACTAATTTGTTAAGACAAATAAACTTGATTAATATTTCATAGAATAATACGTATTTTACCGTTTGGTATATTATTTATTATACTCCACATTTATATTAATGGAACCATTAAAATTGATATTTACAATCTCTAGATGTGCAAGATCTTGATGTCATGATTAATAAAATCCCTAGTATCCTTAAATTATTCCTTTATCAAATTTTATTTAAAGTTTTACTATATTTTTTGAAAATATAATAAAATAATTTGGTTCGTATTGGGATATTTTCTGTTATATATGAGTCATTCCATGACAAACGGGACGATTTTTGACAGCACTATTTTTGATTGCTTTGAAATTTTGTGTATGCATGATTTACCTAAAAATATCTTATACGTATTTCAAGAAAAAATTTTAAAAAAAATTCTTTAAGAGTTATGAGCAATTTAAAGTTGACGAAATTACTTTTTTTCTAAAAGGTGTGTTCATTCTTTTGCTTGTATCTCCTGAAATACGTGACCGATTTTAATGTGCTATACCTTGTTTTGAATGTAATTTCAACTACTACAACTAAGTGGATTAAGCACTGCAACAAATATACAAATTTTTAATGTTTTTGCCCTTTTTGACTTTATATTGCGATTTTCAAAATGATTACACCCTTAAATTTTTTTGAAATTTTAATGTCGTGTTCTTAGATGTCTTTGTTACCTACTGTATGAATTTGGAAGTGGAAAAAACTATTTACATAATTTCTGTGAATGTGCTTTAAATAATTAACAGAATGATAATTTTTAGTCATTAGTTTATTAAACAATACAATAAAACATCTAAGAAAAGAATGACAATTATTAATAATCAGTATTCTAATGTAAAAATAAGAACTATAAAAAATGTATTAGAAAGATTCGAATCAAGTATACTATTAACAGTAAAAAAGAAGAAAATGGGTATAAAAATATTAATCATTGTACACCGTCTTAACACAGTACTTTTCGGTAGTTGATGATGTCTGTCTTTGAATTGTCGAATTGAATTTGAAAAACGGACTAACGAAGTTATTGTATTGTTTTTCTACATCATAAACTGAAACCCAGGTTGCTGTGATTTTAAAAAAATTTTCATCTCAGAGTATGTATAGTTTAATAAGTACTCTCTTATCTTTTGACTCTTGCTATTGTTTAATGAGTTTTGTTTTTTAAATATCAAGTCATCGCTGATTTTTGCGTTTTTGCAAATAATTTTGCAAAATTAATAATATTTATTGTTGTTATTGTTATATTAATAAACTAACGGCTAAAAATTATCATTCTGTTAATTATTTAAAGCACATTCACAGAAATTATGCAAATGGTTTTTTTTATAAAAAATCGTAAAAAATAGTTCCCATCAATTCACCACTTCCAAATTCATACAGTAGCTAACAAAGACATCTAAGAACACGACATTAAAATTTCAAAAAAATCGAAGGGTGTAATCATTTTGAAAATCGCAATAGAAAGTATAAAAGGGCAAAAACATTAAAAATTTGTATATTTGTTGCAGTGCTTAATCCACTTAGTTGTAGTAGTTGAAATTACATTCAAAACAAGGTATAGCACATCACATCGGTCACGTATTTCAGGAGATACAAGCAAAAGAATGAACACACCTTTTAGAAAAAAACGTAATTTCGTCAACTTTAATTGAGCAATTTAAAGAATTCTTAAAGAATTTTTTTTTAAATTTTTTCTTGAACTACGTATAAGATATTTTTAGGCAAATCATGCATACACAAAATTTCGAAGCAATCAAAAATAGTGATGTCAAAAATCGTCCCGTTTGGCATGGAATGAATCATATTTATTATTTGGAAAACCGCAATTGGGTATGATAAATATTAATTATATGATACATTTTAATGATAGATGTTATAGCCATTATGAGTACTTTATAAACGGAATTTAACATTCGGCTTAATATTAAGTGAAATAGTATACAGTGATATTTAGAACCTAATGGTTTGGAATTTTTTAATATATATTAATAAAATTTTAAATTTTCGGCTATAAAAAAGTGCTGAAATTTTTTGAAATTTCCGGTTTTATTGAAAAGTTTGAACTTTGTTTTTAATAATTGAACACAATATCATTCATCTCTTCAATGGCAACTTCGATTTTATGTTTCAACGCTTTAATTGTCTCTGGATGCTTTGCTTAACATTTATCCTTAATATTTATCATACGCAATGGCGGTTTCCCAAATAATCTCTAAGAAGAAGTATTTTTATACGAGACATGAACCTGATTAACATTTTCTCAAAAATATTTTTAAATTTTGAGAAAATCTCAATGTTAAATATTTCTAATTAATAAGGAAAAATTTCATACGATATGGAGTTTTTGACATTAAGGTTTTGATTAAAATTATTCCTCAAACAAATAATAAATAAATAAATCGTTATTATATTGATTTATTGACATCCAACATTGCGTATGACATGTTAATAATCTGGATTAATTGTATGAAAAATGTAAAATGAGAGATGTTATATCAGTTCTGAATTGTTTACAAACTTTATTTATTAACGGAATTGCTAAAATTGTAGGCAGCTATGTTTTAAACCAAGATTTTTTGGAATGTGTATTAATTAATACTATGGTGGTTTTTCGTTTGAATAACATTTATCATGCGCAATGGTGTTATTTCAACTAATCTATAAGAAGAAGTATTTATACGGGAAATTCATTGAGTATTTCATATTCATAGTTTTTAGACAACAGCCGTATACGAAATGGTGAATTATGTATAAAAACAATGTTCTACTGAAACTACTCCTTAAAAATATACTTAGAAATTTACTATATTTTAAACTAAAAATATATTTTGTGTAGCTTTTGTTTTGCACATTAAAAACACACCATTGGGAATGATAAATATTAAACATACGAAAAATTATAATTGAAGGAGAGAGTATTACGAGTATTATGAGTGGTTTACAAACTGAATTTATCTTTCGAGTAGACAAAGCCTTTAAAACCTAGAATTTGTAGAATTTATTAATTAATGCTTAACTGGAAGGTCCACCCGTGCGTATGATTACACTGTGCTAATTCAAAAATGTAACAGAAAGGAGATCCTATGGATATACCTATTTCGACCTAGCCGTTTTGAAAATATATTGAAGGGAGCCCTATAGAATTTTTTCACGAGGAATATTTTTTTTTAAAGGCACCAACCAAAAGTGTCGTCGATTGGTATGACGTTTGGAGCATGATACGCAAAATTGATTGCAATTTTTTAGAGGTAAAGGGGTGAGAAGCGTGGGTGTCTGTTTTGAGTGAAATAATTCTCCAATGGTTCGTTCCCTTTATTTCGTTCTTTGGACTGAAGCATATATTTCAAAGTCTTCCAATTCAAAATCACCTCCGAGATAACTAATCTATATGATTCCTTGCAAACTTTGTGCTGTAATATCGCGAAAACAAGAGCTAACCTAGAGAAACGTTAGCACCACTGTATTCAGCAATATCGAAATAGGTATATCCGTAGGTTGATTGCAATTATCATTGGTTAATAAAAATTATAGTGTGAATAATACTCTATGTAGTCTTTAAAATTTCATGTTTTCATTTAAACCCCCAGTTAGCGATTCCTTGAATTATAAAATATCTGGCCTCCTTAAATTATCCTTACACAACTTGTACTTGATTTTTTGCTATATTTTCAACTACATATTAAGAAATAAGTAACTTTGATATTGATTTTCATAAAAAACCTTCTTCTAAGAGAAAACCACCATTGCGTATGATAAATAATAGTTATATGAAAATTCAACCTGGCGTATTATACATATACATTTTGTAAAAAAAATTAAATGAGAGATTTCAGCAGTTATTGGTGTTTTGCTGAATTTATCAACCGGCTTAATATTAAGTCCGATAAAATAGTTGGCAATGATGTTTGAACCCTAAATTTTTGGTATTTATAATAGTAATCATGCACTATTAAATATGTATTTAAAATTAAAATGTTCTTCTATACTTCGGCATATCGGTTCTTGTGTTGTAAATCTAGGAATGAAACCATTTGAAATATATTTTTTCACATTTCTGTTATATGCACAAGCCTTGTGCATCGTTTGTATATAAAGAAATTATACTTAAATTTGTACCATGTTTCAATCATTAACTATATTTTTTACATTTATCAATTTTTACACAAAAAATCGTATTCTTCTAAGAGAAAATCACCATTTATTAGTTACTAGCTGAGCCCGGTGCGCTTCGCTGCCCATGTCAAAATTCGCGCTGTAGAAACTGTATTTTATATCCGATCAGTACGAAATTCGGCAGAAAGAGGTTTGTTATTACATGAAGGAATACTGCCAAATTCGGAGAAAATCGGTTCAGATTTAGATATAGTCCCCATATATATATGTTACCCCCAATTTGACATGTAAGCGCTGTAGAGACTGTGTTTTATATCCGATCAGTACGAAATTCGACAGAAACAGGTTTCTATTTTACATGAATGAGTATTCTAGGAAAATCGATTCAGATTTATATATAACCTCCATATATATGTTCCTCCAGATTTGGTTACAAAGCGCTATAGAAGTTGTACTTTACTTCCGATCATTACAAAGTTCTCCAGAAAGATTTTTCTGAATTTAGGAACGAATATTGCTTAATTTTGCGATTATCGGTTCAAAATACATTTACCAATTATTCCAAATTATTATCGCAATGACCCTTATCGCATTGTTAGGGAGGTGTAGGGTATTATATAGTCGGCCCCGCCCGACTTTCTGCCTTTCCTTACTGGTATTAGTAATAAATTCACTGAATGAAAAAATACCGAATTCAGTGGAAAGTCCAGAAAATAGAAATGTATACTTATAAAATTTCCAAATTCTTGTTTCATTGATATTGCATCACATTATCATATTGCGATTGTATTGGAGTGAGCAGCTGTAATTATCGCATACCGAGCATTTTTGTTCATGTATTTCCTATATAATACTTGCAAGATATATCAAAATATGGGCTGGGCCACGCCCACTGGTCCTATTCCGCCCATTTGAAAGCCAATCACGTAGACTGCTACCAGATACATATACGCAACATTTCAACACTCTCGCTAACAAAATGAGCAAGATAATTCAATTTCAAAATTTGGCTTATATGGGCGGTGGCCCGCCCATTGGTCAGATCCCGCCAATTTTTGGACCAATCACGTGGACTGTCACCAGATACATATCTACAACATGACAGCACTCTAGATAAAAAATTGTGCAAGTTATATCAATTTCAAAATTTGGCTTATAAGGGCGGGGCCACGCCCATTGGTCCGATCCCGCCCATTTTCTGACCAATTACGTAGAATACCACCAGATACATATACACAACATTGCAGCACTCCCGATAGCAAATTGTGCAAGATATAAAAATTTCAAAATTTGGTCATTGTGGGCTGGGCCACGCCTATTGGTCCGAACCCGCCCATTTTTGGACCAATCACGTAGATCGCCAACGGATATATATACACAAAATTCCAGGTCTTTCGCTAACAAATTGTGCAAGATATCACATTTTTTAAATTTGGCTTATATGGGCGGTGCCACGCCCATTGGTTCGATCCCGCCCGTTTTTGGATCAATCACGTAGACTGCCACCGTTTACATATACACAAAATTCCAGCACTCTCGCTAACAAATTGTGCAAAATATCTCAATTTCAAAATTTGGCTTATATGGGCGGGGCCACGCCCATTGGTCCGGTCCCGCCCATTTTTTCACCAATTACGTAGAATGCCACCAGATACATATACGCAACATTGCAGCACTCCCGCTAGCAAATTGTGCAAAATATCTCAATTTCAAAATTTGGCTTATATGGGCGGGGCCACGCCCATTGGTCCGATTCCGCCCATTTTTGGAAAATTCACATAATCTGCCATTAAATGCATACAAACAAAATTTCAGCACTATACCTATAATAGGAGCAGAAATATCGGATTTTTAACCTGCGATTTGTATGGGAGGTACCACGCCCCTTTGTCCAATTAATTTTTTTTTCTATATAAACCATCTCGTGAAAATTTAGAATCGAATAAAAAAAAAATCATCCAAATCGCTTCAGCCGTTCTGACGTGATGCCATTACACAGATGGACCGTTTCATTTTTATATATATAGATATGAAAAGCCGCCATTGCGTATGATAAATATTAATAAAAAGGTAAATGAAAGATGGTATAGCAATAATGATTCGTTTACAAACGAAATTTATCATCCGGCTTAATATAAAGTTCGCAAAAATTGATGTTTGATACCAACGTTGGGAAATTCCTCAATTAATATTTGTAATATATTATGTCTATAATTAGTTTTTTTTGGAAATACTCATGTCATAATTTTTAAATAAAATAAATCAAAATACTCCATTGAAAATAAATCTCATTATAAACACAACTATTTATCATAGGAATAAATGGGTTACGTAGTTCTGATTTTTTTTTTATCAAAGAACATATCGTCTTCTGAAAAATCAAAATTAATTTTATGATTGATTATTAGGCTAAACTACACATTCCTACACAATTTTGGAGTTCAATATTAAAAACTTATCATTTTATGAGTAAGCAAGGTCATTAAAAAAGCAAAAAGATTCATAAAATTTTATTTTATTTAATTCAGAATGTACGCAACAACTAATTGCGCTAGATTTGTTATTTGATTTCGCCTTTATAGTCTGAAATCCCTAAATTTAGTCAAAATCTTAAAATTAGTTTACTTTGTTTTTTGCTTCTCCTGAAAAATCATGAACATGTGGGTTACGTTATTTTGGATTTCAGGTGACGATATAAAGTTTTGAACGTAAACTCAAATGACTTTTGAAGTTGTGGTCTTGTGGTTTTTAAGAAATTTTAATTGGTTCCTTCAAATAATATCTGATTTATAGTTCACGAAAATATCATGAAAAAGTGAATTATGTTTTTTTTCAAATTAAAATTGTTACGTTAATAACTATTAAACTATTAATCGTACGCAATAATAGTGTATAGGCATTTCAATCGTCAACTAGGGCCGAAAAATTAAAATTTTGATAACCATCGTATTTTACTGCGAATAATTATAAAAAAATGAATAAAACAATAATTATAAAAAATGAATAAAAAATAAAACAAACAATACAATGGTTTAATAGCATATCTCAGTAGTTTTCATGAGGAAATTTGGCAAATACAAGTAGACAAAAAAAAGTTCGATTACCGGTTAATTTAACGGTTAAAACACATGGAAAAATCGTACGTTCGCGACCCGTGCGTTCGTGACCAGTACTTACGCCAATTAGAAAACAACCAATTGAGATACTTTATTGCGTAAATACTCGATAGAAAGCCGAATGAATCCGCTTTTAAAATAAATTAATAGCTTTAGAATATTCCGATCCATTTTGCAGATTTATGCATTTTACTAGATTCAGCCAATGTCGACTTCTATATCGCGTACGTTCGTGACCACATGTTTTTTGTTATCATTGTGATAACTAAAACTCAATGAAATCCATATTTTTCAATAAACATAGAGATACCAATATGCTATCGAATCACCCAAAAAAAAAAATGCCGGGAAAATTTTTGTTTTCTATATATTTTGTACACAAAAGCGTACGAACGTGCGATCGTTACCCGCGGAAAGGCCCATATTCTATTAAACATGATTAACATAAGTTATTAATATTAACCATACCCTAAATGTAATCATATACAATCATACCACACTAATATTTAATATTAATCATACGCAATTAATATTAATCATACGCAATATTTATCATGTCAATAAATGGTTTATATTATATGTGATTTTTTTTTTAATTTTCTGAACATATCTTTTACGAAATCGTAATACATTATTCCCAATAAAATTAGATTTGTGTTATAAAATAATGTGCTTTAATTTTTTAAATCAGATTTCATTCAAAAAATATTATTCTATTGGTCCATTTGAAAATCATTCCATGCGTTTGATTAATATAAATTAGTTCAAAAATTTACGATCTATTAGTACAAACGATACCTCTAGTCCATAGTATGCTAAGTGGAAATAGGTAGTATTTCTGGAGAGGCGATCTAAATTTTAAATAATTTTATTTAAATTTGTATGGAATTCCTTTATAACGTATCTCGTATCCCTCAAATGATATATGTACTATTTTGAACATAACTTTTGATATGGTAGACGGATGTACATCAAACTAGGACTGATGTACATCAGCATTTTATAATTTAAAAATGCAGTGTCCCTGAAAACATTCCAAGTTTGACTTGGCATGTTTTGCAATGCAGTTAACGATATAAATAATATTTATCTTCTACGATATAGCGATGATTTCTAGACGGCAACATCTGGATTTATCACTTAAGATTAATCATACGTAATCATAGCCTTCAAAACAACAGCATATTAATATTAATCATAAGCAATTATAACATTTTAATTTTAATTGTATATAATCATAGCCTATTCACATTAAACATGCATAGCATATTAATAATATAAATCATACTCAATCTCAGTGCATTAATGTTAATCATACGCAATCATAGCGGATTAACATTATTCATACGCAATCATGGCGTATTAATATTAATCATACGTCATTGAACCACAAATTTACCTTTCATTTTCGAGTTACGATTTTTTAACAATTCAGTTAGGTTCTGCACAAAAAAAAACAATAATTTTAAAAAGATATTTATATGACAACAATTTCATTGTAAATCGAAATGATTTCCAGTCAATGCCTTTTTGGATCTACCCATACATATTTCTCTTAACCGCACCACACCTGGGAAAAAAACACAAATTTTAAATAAAACAAACAAAAACACAATAACTTCATTGTAAATCTAAATGAATTCTTGTTAATTCGATTTTGGATCTACCCATATGTCTCGTAACCGCACCACACCAGAACACAAAAACAAAAAACACAAATTTTAAATAAAACAAACAAAAACACTCTTTGTAAAATTAACCTCATTATAAATATAAACAAATATTTATCATGAAAATTAATGTCATATTTTATATTGTCAATTCGTTTGTGTGTTTTTATTGTTTTCGCTTTTTTTTTGGTGGGGAGAGTGGTCCTTTCTATGGCACTTGTGGCACAATTGAGTTCGTTACTATTGGTTAACAATCATTTAGCATTGTATTTATGTTGGCTTTTGCCACTGCCGCTACCACTCCCTCAGTCTCGACTGATGTCACTTCCATTGTGGTTGTTTTTGTTTTTTCATTAAAGAATAAATCTATGCGAATTTTATTCAGGTTATATTTATTCATAGATACGGGAATATTTTCATGTACGAGTTCTTCTGTACGTATTTATTTGTGTATGAATCTGTAAGTCTATGTGTGTGTGTGTGTACGTGTGTATTTTTTAAACCTAAATAAATACAACATAAATCGCACCTCCGTCAGAAAATGCAATATAAAACAAGCGATTTTTCTACAGAGAGTTTAAAATATATGGATATACCTGGATATATTCTGCTCTTGCTGAAAGATAGGGAAAAATAATTCTTCATGTCGATACTAATATTCCAAAACATGCTACGGCTACTTATCGTTTCTAAATATTTCAAATTATATTCAGTCAAAATTTTATATTTATTCTTTAATCCAATAAAAAGTTATACACAAAAAAAATAAAATATCATTCGATTTGCATTATAAAGGAATTCCATACAAATTTAAAAATTCCAAAAATTTGTGATCGCCTCTTGAAAACGTCCTTTTTCGAATTTGCATATTTTGGAATGGAATCCTCGATGTTAACACCAGAAAAGTGTCCTAATTAAGAAATGAAATAAAGTCCCTCAGATTGATCAACTTTTGACGCTTAATGTACATCCCGACCTGCCATATATAGACAAATCAATACATATGTTTGTTTTATTCATATTTAACAACAACAACAAAAAAACAACACTCACATTTACACTCAGCTTCACTCAAGTTCCCTGAATATTTCTGCATAAAAAAAAAGCATAAACTAGTTACACTATTCGATTATATGTGCATTTAAAGGGAACTGATAAAAAACACACACATTTTTAAAGGGCGAAATATGAACAAATTATATACAAGATTTTTTTTGAGGCATTGCAAAAAAAAACTTTAAAGAATTTACAGTTTTTTTTAATAAATATTAAATTTCCAATGATTGGAGATTTTGTGCAATAACTGAGTTTAAAATTGCATTGAAATTCTGTATTTTTTTTGTTCCCTTTTACTGGAATTCTTGCCGTATTTTGTTTGAAAGGCGGTTGTTGGTGTAGGGGTGCAAAAGGGGGGTTCGTGTGGTAATGAAAATAAATAAATAAAAACAAACGATTTTTATTTTTAAATATAAATAGTGGGGGGATCTTTATTTGGTGTACTTTCAAATAAGCAAGGATTTATTACCGTGTATGAGGTTGGCGACAAGGCCTGTGTGCGCGAGCGTAGAGCGAAACGACCAGTGGTGAACGCAGAGGCTCGTTACAAGTGTTCGACTACCATAGATTTTGTGAATAGAGAGAGAGAGAGAAAGACCTTATTTTTGCAATGTACTATTGGATTTTTTAAGGATTTAAATTTAATGCTGAAAGTGTTTTCCAATCACTGAAAGGAAATTTTGAATTAATTCTGCCACCGAAATCTACTGATAAAAAAACCAGCAAGAACGAGTTGTGACCAGAAAAACTATGAATATACAAATTGCCTAAAGGCTATTGGAATTTAATTAAAAAATCAATTGATTGAAATCATTTCAAACCCATTCTTAACGTATGATTAATATTAATTATAATGAAAATATAAAAATGCATAAATTGAAAAAATTAAGTTATGGAATTCCTTTCAAATTCCATATGAACGTATGATTAATATTAATTACAAGGAAAATATAAAATATATAAATTGAAAGGAGCAATTAATATAATTTCGTTCATATTACGTATGATTAATATTAATTATAGTGAAAACATAGAAAATATGTAAATAAGAAGCAAATTTATAGGATTTGAAGATTATACTTCGTTTTTAGGTAAATTTTTAACCAATATTTCAATGTTCCCTCCTTAAAATTTTACCTTTTTTAAATTCCAGTGTTGCGTATGATTGATTTTAATTGTAATAAACCCTTAACAAATTAAATATATTTTAAAATGTTTGATGAATTCGAAGTTTAGGTGAGAAATGCCGGAAGCATTTTCAATTATGAATAGACAATTTATTAAAGGTTTTTCGAATTTCTTTTGAAAAACACATATTAGGGAATTCCTTTCAACATCCACCTTAAAGAAAGATTAATATTAATTATAATGAAAATATAAAAAATATATAAATTTAAAAAAGGAAATTATTGAATTCCTTCCAAAATCCACCTGAACGTATGATTAAGATTAATTATTAAGAAAATTAAAAATATATAAATTGAAAAAATTAAATTATAGAATTTCTTTCAAATTACGTATGATTAATATTAATTACAATAAAAATATAAAATAACAGCAAATTGACAGGAATAAATTACAATTTGATTGAATTAAACAAATTTTAGATTTTCTTTCAATTCAACTTTAGCTTATTATTGATTTTAAGTGTATACCTTAACGTATATTTGATATTAATTATAAAGAAATTTTAAAAAATATATAAATTGAAAAAAGCAAATTATAGAAATCTTTTCAAAATCAACATTAACGTATGAGTGATATTAATTATAAAGAAAATAAAAAATATATAAATTAGAAAAAAATTTAAATTTCTTTCACATTCCAACTTAACGTATGATTGATATGAATTACAAAAACAGATTATATGAATTATAAGCTATTGACAGGATTTGAAAATTATTATTCCTTTTTTTTGTTAATTTTTTAACAAATATTTTAAATTTTTCTAGAATGAATTGCAATTTGATTAAATAAAACACGTTTCCCATATTTTTAATTCTACTGTTGCGTATGATTGATCTTAATTCTAATGATACCTTAAAAAGTGATACAACTTAAACATTTTGATGAATTCGAAGTTAAGGTGCTTAATGGAATGTTATGGAGGTTAATGCAATTTCATTTGAAAAACACCTATTATGAAATTCCTTTCAAAATCCACCTTAAAGGACGATTGGTATCAATTGTAATGAAAATTTAAAAAAATGTATAGATTGCAAACAGTAAATTATTGAATTCCTTCCAAAATCTATCTTAATGTATCTTAATTGATGTTAATTATTAAGAAAATAAAAATATATAAATTGAAAAAAGGAAATTATTTAATTCCTTTCAAATTACGTATGATTAATATTAATTACAATAAAAATATAAAATATATATATAAGAGCAGCAAATTGACAGGAATCAATTACAATTTGATTGAATAAACCCATTTTTATTTTGTTTGAATTTCCACTGTTGCGTATGATTGATATTAATTGCAGTGAAACCATAAACAATTATACAAGTTACAATTTTTGATTAATTCGAAGAGTATTTGAGAAATGACGTAGTATTTTCAATTATGAATACAACATTTCCCAAAAGCTACGGGAAATTGTTGAAAAACACATATTATGGATTTTTTTCAAAATCTACCTTAACGTATAATTGATATTAATTATAAAGAAAATAAAAAAATAGGTAAATTTGAAAAAAAACAAGTAAGAAAGTTTCAGTCGGGTAAACCGACTAAGGTATACCCCCACTTTGTGAGTAATGTAATATATAACATTACACCAATAAATCTGTCAATTTGTGTGGGAGGTACCAGAAGGGGTTTTCCAAATACACATATTTTTCGGTAAACAGTACATTCTTCTTAAATACATTGCATTGTGCTGAACTATAAGCGTTTGTGTGCACTGGTATATTAAAGTTACGAGCTATGTAATTTTGGTATGATTTGGTCATTTTGTGTGGGAGGTACAAAAAGGGGCGGGGTGATAACGCCCACTTTTTACAGGACTATAGGCACTACAACAGCATTACACTGTACAAAATTTCAAGTATTTGTATGCACTGGTATTAAATTTACAAGCCGTTTACTTTGGTACGAAACGGGCCATTTGTGTGGGCGGTACCAAAAGGGGCTGTACAATGATGTCCATTTTTTACCGGACTATAGGCGCTACAAAAACATTATACTGTAGAAAATTTCAAGCATTTTTATGCACTTGTATTAAAGTTATAAGCAGTTAAATTTTGATGCAAAATGGTCCATTTGTGTGGGAGGTACCAAAAGGGGCATGCCAACTTCACTCATTTTTCTCGAGTTAATAGCGGCTAATATACTAATATTATGTGCAGAATTTCAAAAGATTCGAATAAGTAGTATAGAAGTTATTAAAGAATCAATATTTCCCTAAATTTTAACCCTTTGTGTGGGAGGTACCAGAAGGAGTAGACCAATATGGCCCATCTTCGAACTCATCCGGAGATAGATCAAAATATTACCACATACCAAATTTGAAGTCAATCGGTTACTCCTTTCGAGAGTTATCGTGCGCACCAGCCAGCAGACAGACAGACAGACAGACAGACAGACAGACAGACAGACAGACAAACAGACGGACGGACATTGCTCATTCGACTTAAAATGACCCAAAACGGATTTCCTCCGAACATACTTAGGGTCTTAGATCACTCCTTCGATGTGTTACACTTTTTTCCGTAGCAAATGATATATACCCTCGTCACACTAAAGTGAGGGTATAATTATATAATTCCTTTCAAAATTCACCTTAACAAAATATTAATTATAAAGGCAATATAAAAAATTTATAAATTGAAAAAAAGAAAATTTTGAATTTTTTTAAATTGCTTATGATTCATATTATTTATAATGAAAACATATAGAAATACATATATAAATTTGAATTTTTAACAAATATTTTATATTCTCCTTCAACTACAATTTAATTAAATTAAATAAATTTTTGATTTGTTTGAAATTCCACGGTTGCGTATGATTGATATTAATTGTAATGGACCATTAAAAACATACAACTTTAAATTTGTAAACAATTTCAGGTGAGAACTGCTGGAGTATTTTACATTATGAAAACAAAATTTCCTAAAGTCTATTGGAATTTCATTTGAAAAGCGCATATTATGGAATTCCTTTCAAAATCCACCTTAACGTATAATTGATATTAATTATAAAGAGAATATAAAAAATATATAAATTGGAAAAAAATTATAGAAATCCTTTCAATTTTCGTATGATTGTTATTAAATATAATGAAAACATCGAAAATAAATAAAAATGGCAGAAAATTGGCTGGATTTGAAGATTATTCTTCTTATTTTGGGCACATTTTTAACAAATACTACAAAAACAAATAACTGTAATTGATTGAATTAAACAAATTTTTTATTTTTTTGCAGTTCCACTGTTGCAATTGTTTAATATTAATTGTAATGATCCCATAAAGAAAAATACGATTAACTTAACACTTTTGCTGAATTCAAAGTTTAGGCGTGAAATTCCTGAAGTATTTGCAATTATATTACAAAATTTCCTAAGGGCTTTTGGAATTTCATTTGAAAATAAAAATATATTATTGAAATCTTTTTAATAATCCACCCTAACGTGTAATTGATATTAATTAATTAAATCAAAACATAAGAAAATTGCCATGATTAGAAGATTGTTTAATGGTTAAGGCATATTATAACAATGTCTTGAAATTCTCCAAAAATCAATCACAATTTGTGTAAAGTAAACTTACATATATTTGAAAAACTATTGAGTAATTTTTCACAAAGAATATTTTGGTAAAATACATCACCCGAAAAATGCATCCATTTCTTTGACTGCTAATATATAATTATTTTTTTAAAGGACATTATCGAGTATTGGGGGATTAGCTGGGATGTCGGGTATTTAGGCAGAAATACTACTTGAAGTGTCTTCTTTATTTTTTTTCTTTGACATGGAACATTGATTAATATTAATTATGATGAAAATATAAAAAATATATAAATTAAAAAAACTTATTGAATTCCTTAAAAATCCACCTTAACGTATGATTAACATTAATTATAAAGAAACTAAAAAAAATATATATAAATTGAAAAAAGCTAAATAATTATTTTCAAATTACGTATGATTGATATTAATTGTAATAAAAACGTAGAACATGTATAAATTACCAGGAAATTGGCAGGATTTGAAGTTCATTATTCCTTTTTTAGGTAAATTTTTTACAAATATTTGAAATAATCTTAGATTAAATTACAATTTGATTGAATTAATATTTTTTGATTTCTTGGAAATTCTGCTGTGGCATATGATTGATCTTAATTGTAATGAACTCTTAAACAAATTAAATGCATCTTAAAATATCTGATAAATTCGAAGTTTAGGTTATTTGAATTTCATTTGAAAAAATCAAATTATAGAGATCCTTTCAAAATCCACCTTAACGTATGATTGATATTAATTATAATGAAAATATAAAAAAAATTAATTTGAAAAAAAAAAAATTCTTTAATTATAATAATACGAAAACATTGATAATATATAAATTATAAGCACAGTATTTGGAGATTATTAGTTTTAACAAATATTTTAAATTTTCCCACACTCTATTACAGATTGATTGAATTAAACAAATTTTTGATTTTTATAAATTTATATGTTGCGTATAATTGATCTTGATTGTAATGAACCCTTAAAAATACACATTCCTATGATGCGTACAATTGATCTTAATTCTAATGAACCCTTAAAAACTCACAACTTACAAAGTTTAGGTGAGAAATACAGGTAGTATTTTCAATTATGAGTACAACATTGGCCTAAGGACTATTGGAATTTCATTTGAAAAACACTTTTAAAATCCACCTTAGCATATAATTGATATTAATTATAAAGAAAATATAAAAAATATATAAATTGAAAACTGGAAATTGTGGAATTCCTTTTAAATTTCACCTTTACGTTTGTTTGATATTAATTACAGAGAAAATATAAAAAAATATATAAATTGAAAAAAGGAAATTATAGATTTTTTTTAAATTACGTACAATTGTAATTAAATATAATGAAAACAAAGAAAATATATAAACTAGCAGCAAATTGGCAGGATTTGAAGATTATTCTTCGTTTTTTGGGTATAATTTATTTTATATTCTGAGATACAATATCACTGAGTGAAACACATCTTTGATTTGATTGAAATTCCACTGTTGCGTATGAATGATCTTAATTTCAATGAACGCTTAAAAATAAATACAAACTTAAATTTTTAATGAATTCGTAGTTTAGATGACAAATGTCGGGAGTATTTTCAACAATGAATACAAAATGTCCTAAAGTCTATTGGAACGTATAATTGATATTAATTATAATGAAAACATAAGAAAATTGGCCAGATTTGAAGATTGTTCATCGATTTTTAGACATATTTTTAACAATGTCTTAAAATTCTCCTAAAAACAATTACAATTTGGCTGAAGTAAATATATTTTTGGAAAAAACAATATATTTGAAAAACCATTGAGTAATTTTTTAGAAGAAATATTTATATCAAATACTCGTACATCGCACGAAAAATCCATCCATTTGACTTTTGATATATAATTAATTGCGGAAGAAGTTTTTCAGGGGTCAGAGGATGAGCTAGGGTGTCGGGTATTTTTCGCGAAATACTTCTTTTAGTGTCTCCTTTATTTCATTCTTTGACGTGAAACATCTATTCTGAAGCCTTCTATACTAAAATGTTGTCTGCATTTAAAAACGGTTAATGCCATCCGATTTAGGTGGTCGAAATTATGTTTAAAAATTTTAAATAAAAATAATTAATAATTAAAAGTACGAAATAATAAAAATAATACATTTTTAAATAAATAATTTATTTGACAAATCACCCGCGTATGATTAACATTAATTTGCTGAACATTAGTCTAAGGAACATTATAATATTTATATCGTTTGTATGTTCAAAACTCACACGTTTTTATAACTGTTCTGACACTCATATTTTACAGTGAGAAAATTCTGATAAATTTGAATCTTTTCCACTGCTTTGAATGCTCTTTTGTAGCACATATCAGTTTCAGCGGTATTTTTTAGTCTATTCATACCTCTATAGGTTCTTTGTTGTTGTGTTCATGTTAAAAGGAATTTTATTTTCAATAAATCTTCTCTCTTAGCTTCTATTTTCATGATAACAACTTCTAGCCCCTAACAACTTTTGAAACTTCTTAGAAATCTTTAACTTTTCGACAAATTTTTAAAATTTAGTTTCGCGATAAACTTTTTTCTCACATTTAATTTTTCTACTTTCTCTAAAGAGTTCTGCAACGTTTCTAAAACAGATTCTCTTACCCTTCAAAATTTTTGCAAGATTTCACGCTAACATAATCCACCGCTTGGCAAACTTTTACCGTAAATTACCGCAGCCAACGAAGAAAAACAAAAATGCAAATAGAATAAAACGAAACAAACATTGAGTTTGTTTTTTCCTTTCTACGCTTCACGGCAAATGCGATTTTTAAGCCTTTGCATAATTTTTCTCTATTATATTTTTCCATATAATTTATCTTAATATATCTGCAAAAAACACAACAGCCAAACAGCGAGAGCAACTAAGGCAACAATTTAGAAAAATATATACATTATTTATACACTGCCAAAAAAATGTTTAAAAATGTTGGTATGGATTTGGCGTCAAACGAATACAAAAATTAAATTTGACAAGATTACTGTTTTTAATATTTTGTACTTAAATTTAAAACTGAAAATGAATTGAATTGATTCCACGCCAAAGACAATACGTCTTTGAATTCAGAACATTTTGATAATTTTAAGATAATATACAATTATCAAAATACTAATTAGTAAATTGTAATGACTATAAATATGAAGCTTCCTCATCATAATGTTTTTTGTCTTTGGCGTTTATTTAAAATCACCATCTTTATTATTCAGTACTTAAAATAATTTGTTTTATTAACACTTTTCTTTTTTTTTTTCAAATCAATATCTCTATCTTTTGTTTAAATTATATTAATGTTTTTTTGTCTATTGCGCCAATTCAATGCCACTGTCTTTAATATTTTGTAATTAAAATAAGAATTAAATTATATTAAATATATTCAAATTTAAGTAAAATATCTTTAGTATAGATATGAAATGTGCTTATCTTAATATTTTATTTTATTTTCTTTGGCGTCAAATCAATGTCACTGTCTTTAATATTTTGTATTTAAATTTAAAACTGATTTAGTAGCAAAAGCAATTAAAACATTGAAATAAGTAAATTTTGTCGTTAAATTTAGGATTGAGTGATTAGTATTTAATATTTTGTATTTAATTTTAAAATTGATTTGGTGGTAAAGACAATAAAACGTTGACATAACACCATTTTGTAAACAATTTTTAAATAGTGTGACTAGTATTAAGTAAATTGTCTTTAGCTTAAGTATGCAATGTTCTTATCTTAATGTTTTATTGTCTTTAGCTTTAAATCAATATTACTGTCATTAGTATTTTGTAGTTAAATTTAAAAGTGGTATAGTGCCAAATACAGTAGAGTTTTAGAATAATTAAGTTTTGTAATTAAATTTAAGATAATATGTTTGGTATTAAATAAACTGTGTCTTTAGTTCGAGTATAAAATGTTCTTATCTTAATGTTTTTTGGCACCAAAGTAATATCACTGTCTTCAATATTTTGATAAAATTTGTATTGAAATAAGTCCATTTTGTAGTTGAATTTATGATAGTTTGATGAGTATTAAGAAAATTCTCCTCCATGTAAGTATGCAATGTCTTTATCTTAATGTTTTATCTTTATTGTCAAATCCAATGACAAATTGTCTTTAATAATAGGACACATTATTGCAGTGTATAAAAGAGAGAAATAAGCGAGTATTTAGTACATTGTTTTATTCTGTTGTCAAATAAACGGTTTTTTGTTTAGTTAATGTATGAAATGGCTTTATCTTTGTAGTTTTATTGTGACAATTTAATGTCACAATAAATAATATTAATATTTTGTTCTTAAAAATTATAATTTGTACTTAAAATTAATATTCTTTTGTACTAAAATTATTATTTAGTGCTTTAAATTAATATTTTATACTTAAAATTAATATGTTGTACATAAAATTCATATTTACAATTAAAATTAATTTGTTGTACTTAAAATTAATATTTTGGACTTAAAATTAATATCTATTTCTCTAATTTTGCTTTGTTGGCAAATCAATATTTTTTCGTCTTTAATATTTTGTAAAGACAACAAAATACTGAAATATGTTCATTTTGTAAATAAATTTAAGACTATTTATTTAGTATTAAGAAATTGTCTTTAGTTTAAGCATAACATATCCTTATCGTAATGTTTTTATGGCACCAAAGTATTTTCACGGTCTTCAATATTTTGATGAAATTTTTAATTAAATAAATCCATTTTGCAGTTGAATTGATGATA
The DNA here is from genome assembly GCA_963930755.1 of Eudasyphora cyanicolor. NCBI lineage: Eukaryota > Metazoa > Arthropoda > Insecta > Diptera > Muscidae > Eudasyphora > Eudasyphora cyanicolor. The sequence continues at coordinate 23,299,998 of OZ005738.1, forward strand.
GTTTCATTGGTATTAAGACATTTTTCTTTAATTTAAGTATGCAATGACCTTATTTTAATGTTTAATATTTATTGCCAAATCCAATGACAAATTATCTTTAATAATAGGACACATTTTTGCAGTGTATACTACAGAAAAATAGGCCAGTATTAAGTAAATCGTCTTTAATTTAAATAATAAATATCCTGCCTTTAGCCTAATGTTTTATTTTTATTGTCAATCCAATGACAAATTGTCTTTAATGATAGAACACATTTTTGCAGTGTACACAACAGAGAAATAGGCCAGTATTAAGTAAATTGTCTTTAGTTTAAGTAAGAAATATCCTTATGTTAAGGTTTTTTTTTGTTTGTTCTTAAATCAACGCCGCTGCCTTATGTCCCGCTTGCGTTTTCCTTCTGTTGTTGTGCTAGACACACTGAAAAATGTATCCTGTTATTAAGGATACATTTTTCAGTGTATCTAGCATAAATCTGAACAACAACATAAGAAAAACGCAAGCGGTAGCTAAAGCAGCGGCCAAAAAACATCCTCTAAACACATTGAGTGGGGGAGAGCGCGAAAAAGTTTAAAATTTATGATGACTCTTTGCAGAGAAAAAAACTCGTACTGCAAAAACAACAGCAGCGGCAACAGACATTAAATCTTTTGTTGTTCTTGTTTTTCAGTGCCCAACGAGAGCACATGAGAAAACATGAGTAGACCTCAAACGTAGGCGACTGTGAATAGTGAGTATATACTGCTGCTCCTTGTAGCATTATTCAAAGCAGTATGCGAGAGAGAATGTATGTACTGCCTTCTCCAACACGTTATACGCCACATCGTTGCTCCGAACATAGTATTCGTCGTAGTCGTTTCGGTATCATTATTATGAATGAAAATTTATGGATACAAATTTAGCACAGTCTTGTTTTTTAATAGAAAATTTAAGCTTTTAGACAGTTTTGCATTTTTTTGGTTATATTTTTTGTACGATTTTTTGCTAATGTTCTCTGACTTGATTTTAGCTACCAGCAACGCTTGCCACCGCCACCGCCACCTTCACCACAACCAACACTCATTTGCAAAATGCAAATGAAATGCTGAGATTTTTGTTTTAGATGTTTTTTAGCGTCTATGCTTTTGGTTTTTTATATTTTTTTTACTGTAGAGGAAGAACACAAAGTTGCACTTAATTTTATGATGGTTTTGGGTGCATTGCAAAAAAGAACAAAAAACTATCTGAGATGTGTGTGAAATTTATGACAGAGGCTTACGACAATTTATTGTTGATACTATAAGCAGTCATACGCCCTCTCATTCCCTCTGCTTCCTACTCTCTTGAGATGGGAATTAAGATTAGTGCAAAATCTCTGGTGGCTGCTCGTAAATGGATAACAAAGTGCTTAGATGTCTGACATTAAAGCTAGTTCATGACTAATATTGATAAAGTAGTCATAGTAGTCGTATGATGATCTCAAAGTTTTCTATTTTTTTGTCATAGGAATTAAGACCGTTTTAAAATGCAATAGAATGAGTCATTTAATCTTAGGCCGAATGTATATCTGATAGAAATTCTAAGTATACTAAGTTTATTTATTTTTTTTTTGCTAAAATGACACCATATTGTTTATAAGAAATTTTCGTAAAAATAAAGATGATCTAATCCTTAAATCAAACATGGCCTCTGTCTTAAATTGTGTAAATTAGTCATATATGCTTTATATGTGCTACCAAAAACTAATTGTCAAAAACCTAAAAAATCACCTACAAAAAGGATTTTCATAGATACCTAGTGAAAATCCAATTTGTCACCTTGTTATGCGATTATTGCAATTTGTAACTAATATCACAATTGAACCGGATAACAATGACACAGCCGTATCGGTAAATCGCTTTGAAAGAGATATTTGAAAAATTAGTTAAATCGCAAATATCAATGTCATGCCTCAACCTAACAGAAAAAAAGAGTGGCGCACTAAATTGGGTGTCGGATGTCAGAAAATGGATCACATTGAAATTGGAAACAAAATCACACAAAAAGGCATTGAAGCGCTCAGTGTCACGCAATGCATGCAAATAACAATAATGGAAGTGGAACGATGATCCATAATTTGTAATCGTTTCGAATTTCCACAAAAAAAAATACAGAAGAACGAAAAAGATAACTAAACTACAACAGACACAACATTTTGTTATGTATTATTTATTTGTTTTTACACATTTTTTGATTTGAATGTTTTCACTTTGCTTTGTCTATTCTATTCAGACATTGTTGTAGTCAGTCGTATTTCATCAAATTATTGTAGAATATGTTGTAGAACGCCAGAAAAATATCAAAAAAAAAGTAAAACAATATTTTTTTCATTTTATTTGTTTACCCCAATAACGCTTGAATGGGTTTTACATATTACCTTAGCTATTTGTTTTTTTTTTCGTTGCTTTCTATTCAAGTTTATTTCTCGTTACGTATGTTGTCCAGTTTTCTGTCTGCAAAAAAAAAAATCAAAATAAATTTGCTTAATTCAAAACATAAAAACACAAACAAAATCCAACTATAACAAAAATTCGCCAAAGCAATTTTAGCAATCAACTTTTGCGGTCGGTAAAGGTGAATTTCGGTTAGCCACTATGACCATTAGCCATTCGGGCAGTGTGGAAATCTGGTCAGTGGCCAAAAGCCAGAGGCCAATGTTCTTAAAGTAGAGGCTAGCGACTTGGCTGCCATTTCAAAGAAAACCAAACAATTTGCAAATAGCTGAAGGAAGGAAATCCTAACACTTTAAGTAAGTTGGATTAAACTTGGAGATTTGGGTAAAACTTGTAGTAGTTCTTTTTATGTGCTTCTGAATATTGAATTTTAAGCAATAAAATTAAAATGTCCATTTCATTTGCATATGAATTGAGAATTTTTAATCATTTTAAGGGTTTTCTTTTCACAAACAATTTACAAATCGTTGCTAGATGATCAAAGGCGTTTTCCATGCCGTTTTTAATTAGGTTTAAAAGTATAAATTCAGTGAAATGTGTTTCACTTTAAGAAAAATTAAAAAAAAATTGCAAATATTTGTAAAAAATTACAAATATTAAATCGTCAAATTCACAAAAAAAAATATTTTGGATAGATTCAGACTAAGGGGCACTTCGAGCAAAATTCAGAAAATTTTTTGGAAATTTTTTGTATAAGTATGATATTAAATTTCAATGAACATTTTATAAAATATATTTTTGATAAAATTTTCTAGGAAAATTCAATTTCCAAAAAATTTTTAAACAACAATTATAATAAAATTTTGACAAAATGTTATAGAAACATATTTTAACGAAAATATCTGGAATAAATGATTTCAGTAAACATGTGCAATTTTGACAAAATTATCTAGGAGAATACATTTTCGATAAAATAAAAAAAACGATTTCAAAAAAAAATTGCTAAAAAAATTGAAATTGTGACGACATTTTCTTGAAAAATTTACACTTGAAATTTTTTCTGTAGAAACGTTCAATTACCATAAAAGTTAAGATTTCGACGAAAGCTTTGTAAGAAATAATTAAAAGGTAGACAAGATTTCTATTATAAAAATGAATTTATGAAATGAAAATCAATTTCGTCATATTTTTGGGATTTCTACAAAAATTAAATTTTCACTACATTTTCTATAACAATATACTCCTATATCAAATTTTCTATAAAAAAATTCTAATTTCCTACAAAAATACAATTCCGACAAAATTTTCCAGTAAAATATAATTTTGACGAAATTTTCTATAAAATAATGAGTTTGTTTTTACAAAAAAAAATTAATTTCGCGAATATGGAAAAATAAAACTTTGAATAAATTTTTTATTAAAAAAGTATCAGCGTTATTTATTGTAAAAAAGTTATTGTTTGTAAAAATGTGAATGTACGAAAACATTTTTCATAAAAGTGGAATTTAGTCGACATTTTATAGAAAATTTTAATTTTAATGACATTTTCTACAAAAAATAAATTTGGATTGTATTTTCAGCTTCGACGAAATTTGCTATATATAATATAGATGGAAGTTTTGACGAAATATTCGAGAATAATGGAATTTTGGTAAAATCTTGTAGTGCAATTTCGAAATTTTCTGGATAAAAATTTTCTAGTAAAAGGTATAGCGATTTCGGCATTTTCTGGAGAAATTCAATTTCCACAAAAGCTTTAAAAAAACCCATATATTCATATTAAACGAAATATTCGATAATATTCAATCTATAAGATTTTTTTCGAGAAAAGTAAAATTTCCATGAAATTTTATATAAAAAAGCTAAATTTTAAAGGAACTTTTAACGGAAATGATCTGAAACAGAAAATGATAGAAGAATGGAATTTCGCTAAAATTTTGTAGTACAATGTAATACAAAAATTTCTATAAAAAGTATAATCAATCATTAAATTTTCCATTAAATTTTCTAAAAATATAATTTTCCCTGAAACTTTATATAACAATTTAATTTCGACTAAATTTTTATAAAAAAAATATTAAATCTCGGAGGAATTGTTAACAGAAATGCTCCGAAATATTCTAGAAAAATACAATTTCAGTGACAATTTCGTCTACATTTTCTAAAAAAAGCTATTTCTAAGAAATTTTCTATATACATAAATGGAATTTTTACGAAATTTTCTAGAGGAATGGAATTTCGTTGTTATTGTTGTTTTTAATATTCGACCTTTCTGTTTATTAACTTGTTGGATGTTTTTATTAATTGAGCTCGAGGTCAAAGGGATTTGTTTGTTAAACTTTATTTATTTTTTCAATATTTCGATTCTCGTTGTGGATCATCTTCAGGAAAAACTAAAAAAACGTAATATCACATGCATTAATTACATTTCGCTAAAATTTTGTAGGGCAATTTCCAAATTTTCTGGAAAAATACAATTTTCACAAAAACAAAATTTTTTAAAAATTTAATTTTCTAGAAAATTTAAATTTCATTGAATTTGATTTCATTTTTCTACAAAAAATTTAATTTTGTTTAGAAAAAACTGGATTTTGATGATTTTTTTACAAAGAACTGGATTTATAATAAAGTTTCTATAAATCGAAAATTTCAATGAATTTTTTTTGTTAACGAAATTTTCTGGAAAATGTAATCACATTTTCTACAAAGAACACAATTCCGACAAACTTTTCTATTAAAAAAATAATTTCAACTAAAAATTTGCAAAACAAATGCAATTTTAACTTATTTAAAAAATGAAATTGCAATTTGGATAACATTTTCATAAAAATTTAATTTGAAGTAAATTTTCGAAAAATGCAATTTCGAAAAAATCAAATTTTAAAAAATCTTTATTTTCTATATAAATGGAATTTTGACGAAATGAAAGAAGAATGGAATTTCGCTAAAATTTTGTAGTAAAACTGATTGAAATTTTGACATTTTCTGGAAACATGAAAGCATATTCGACGAAATTTTCTTCAATAATTGTATTTTTGTTGAATGTTTCATTGAAACTGAATTTTGAAAAAATGTTCTACAAAAAAATTAATTTTATCGAAAGAATTTCGTAAAATTAAATTCGACTAAATTATACGAGTATATACAAATTTAATATTGATGAAATTTTAATTTTTTGGATGTGAAATTTCGAAATTTTGTTGAAAAATGCAACTGCCAAAAAATATCTGTATAAAATCATAAATGCATATTCAAGGAAATTTTTTAGAAAAAATCTATTTCCATGAAATTTTATAAAATCTTATTTTGACTGAGTTTTGTATAAAAAGTCAATTTCGACGGAATTTTTAACTAAAATGCTTCGAAATATGTATATCGAGGAAATTTTCTACAAAAACTGAATTTTTGACGAAACTTTTTATGGTGTTTTCTAGAAAAATTGAATTTCGATAAAATTTTCTATACAAATAATTAATTTTTAACTGACGGTGAAATTTTGCTATAAAAATTATTTTTTGAAATTTTCTTTAAAAATACTATTTTTATGAAATATAAGGAAAATGAAATTTCGAAAGAATTTTTTATCAAAAAATCAATTAAAATTCGACTATATTGTGGAATAATGGAAATTCCACAAAAATTTTGTTTAAAAAACAAATACATATTCAACGAAATTTTTCTAGAAAAATTAAATTTCAACGATATTATATATAAAATTTTAATTTTGACAAAATTCGACGGAATACTTTTTCATTCCATGCAAAATGGAATTTTGAGGACAAAAACAAAGGATGAAATTTTCTACAGAATTTTTTTTTAATTTTCTTTAAAAATACTATTTTTATGAAATTTAACAAAAGTGCAATTTCGAAGAAATTTTCTATAAAAAAAAGTAATTTGGCGATTTTTTTTTGTATTTTGTAGGATTTTGTATAAATTTTCTTCGAAAGAGAATTTTGACGAAATTTTCTAAAAAAAAATACAATTACGAAGAGATTTAATTTCGACTAAAGTTTCTGGCATTTTCTACAAAAGTTTAATAACATTTTCACAAAATAAAAATAATTTCGACAAACTTTTCAATAAAAAAAGGAATTTTGTCGAATTTGCTTAAACATTTATTCATTATTCAAATACATTTCTTCACTTGGAAGGAAACCCATTCATCTTCAGTGAGAACACTCAAAAAAAAAATTTATTGGCGAAAATTTCTTAAAAAATAAATTTTGACTAAATTTTGTACAAAGGCAATTTGACGAAATTTCCTATAAGAACAACAACGAAATTTCCAGAGATGTATTGAATTTCGGTAAAAAAAAATGTAGTAAAAGAGATGTGCAATTTCGACATTTTGCGGGAAAATGCAATTTCCACAAAAATTTTGTTTAAACAAAAACATAAAAAGTTTCTAGAAAAATTAAAATTCCAGAAAATTTTCTAGAAAAATATTTTTTTTTAAATTTTCTTTAAAAATACTATTTTTATTAAATTTAAGTATAATGTTATTTCGAAGAAATTTCTATCAAAAAAGTAATTTGGGGAAATTTTCTACCAAAAAATTAGAATTCGACAAGTTTCTAGAAAAATTAAAATTCCAGAAAATTTTCTAGATAAATTAAATTTCGAGGAAATTATATATAAAAATTTAATTTTGACGAAATTTTATAAAAAAAAAAAAACAATTTCGACGGAAATTTTAACTGGAAAATTCCGAAAAATTTTGTGAAAAATTGAGTTTTGAGGACATTTTTTACAAAAAACTGAATCTTCAGCGAAATTTTCTATAAAAATTAATTTTTTGTTGAAATTTTCTTTAAAAATACTATTATTATGAAATTTCAGAAAAACGCTTTTTGGAAGAAATTTTCTATAAAAAAAGTAATTTGGTGAAATTTTCTAAAAAAATTAAAATTCGACAAAAGTTTCTAGATAAATTAAAATTCCAGAAAATTTTCTAGAAAAATTAAATTTTGAGAAAATTATATATAAAAATTTAATTTTGACGAACTTTTACGGAAATTTTAACTGGAAAACTCCGAAAAATGTCTTGCAAAATGGAATTTTGAGGCGTTCTCTACAAATACGGAATTTTCGTTGAAACATTCCATGGTGTTTTCTTAAACTCCGTTGACATTTTCTAAAAATTTTTTTTTTTAATTTTTCTTAAATATACTGTTTTTATGAAATTAAAGAATAATGCAATTTCGAAGAAATTTTCTATCAAAAAAGTAATATGGCAAAATCTTCTACAAAAAATTAAAATTCGACGAAATTGTGGAAAAATGCAATTTCCACACAAATTTTGTTTATAAGAACATAAATACATATTCCACGAAAGTTTCTAGAATAGCTAAAATTGCAGAAAACTTTCTAGAAAAATTAAACTTCGACGAAATTATATTTAAAAATTTAATCATGACGAAATTTTATTATAAAAAATCAATTTCAACGGAATTTTAACTGGAAAACTCTGAAAAATTAAATTTTGAGGACATTTTCTACAAAAACTGAAATTTCGACGAAACTTTCCATGGTGTTTTCTAGAAAAATTAAACTTCGATGAAATTTGAAAAAATACTATTTTTATGAAATTTAAGGAAAAAAACAATTTGAAGAAATTTAATATCAAAAATGTAATTTGGCGAAATTTTTTACAAAAAATTAAAATTCGATGAAATTGTGGAAAAATGCAATTTCAATAAAAATTTTGTTTAAAATAAACAAGTACATATTCAGCGAAAGTTTCTAGAAAAATTAAATATATACAAATTTAATTTTGACGAAATTTTATAAAAAAATCAATTCCGACGGAAATTTTAACTGGAAAATTCCGAAAAATTTATTGAAAAATGGAATTTTGAGGACATTTTCTACAAAAACTGAATTTTCGACGAAAGTTTCCATGGAGTTTACTAAAAAAATAAATTTCTATGAAATTTTCTACAAAAATAATTTTTTTTTAAATAATCTTTAAAAATACTGTTTTTATGAAATTTGAGGAAAATGCCATTTCAGAGAAATTTGTTATCAAAAAAGTAATTTGGCCAAATTTTCTACAAAAAAATTAAAATTCGACGAAATTGTGGAAAAGTGTAATTTCCATAAAAATTTTGTTTAAAAAAACAAATACATATTCAGCGAAAGTTTCTAGAAAAATTAAATTTCCAGAAATTTTTCTAGAAAAATTAAATATATAAAAATTTAATTTTGACGAAATTCTATAAAAAAAATCAATTCCGATGGAAATTTTAACTGGAAACTCCGAAAAATTTCTTGAAAATTGAATTTTGGGGACATTTTCATAGTGTTTTCTAGAAAAATAAAATTTCGAGGAATTTTTTCATAAAAATTATATTTTTTTTAATTTTCTTTCAAAATACTATTTTTATGATATTTAAGAAAAATGCAATTTCAAAGAATTCTTCTATCAAAAACAGTAATTTGGCGAAATTTTCTACAGAAAATTTAAATTCGACGAAATTTTTAACAATAATGTTAACTAGACGAAATTTTCTAGAAAATTGCCATTTCGATGACTTTTTCTATTCTCTATCGTTTGTATACGAGAAAAGATAGTTTTTATTTGTTGCATTCTATTTCTGCGCGAGTGTATAACATCGCCATAGCATAGCTATAGCTTCAGATCACCTCAAATTAAATACAAAATGTACATACGAGTCCCCATTTACACGTGTTTTACTCGTATATCTAATGTAATTGTCATTTTTCGGTTTTCCAAACTCAATTAGTTTCAAAGTACTCAGTTCAAGTCATACACCCTTAGCAGTTACTGATTTTGCCTACGGAACATATAAAGACTGTACTTATTAACGAAATTGAAAATCTCCCGCCACCCTTAAAATTTAAATCGTTCTAAAGTTAAACATTAAATAATTTATTACACTTTCAATTTTGTTGTTTGAGAAAGCCGCTTAAGCAAGTCTAAGTTCATGAAGATTCACTTAAAATATTAACACACAATTTTATTAGTCACTTTCAGCTCTGCATTTAATAGAATAAAATTAATATTTATATTTTCCAAAACACATCATCATTTAAAATGCACACACAGAATATAACAAATTAAGCATTTTTGCGGAAGTAAACAATCATGAGAGACAGCAGCAGCAGCAAGCCGTTTATTATTATGTGGTGTGGGGAAGGGGGAGGGTATGTATTTATTTATTGGAAAGAGGAGGTCTGGGCGGAAGATCATTGAGGGTGTCATTCATTCAGAAGTGAAGGCAAGTGAGGCTTTTAATTGAGCTTAGTCAGACTAATGGACAAATGGTTTAGAGGGAATTTCGGAACGGAACGGATGAATAGATTAGTTATATTTTTACAAATTAATTATTTAATTTTTTTAAAACTCAATTTATTATGAGGAAATTTGTAATCCTAAAATCCAGTCTTTAAAATAATTCAAAATTGTTAAAAAAATTTAATTTTTTTAACTTTTTGCTACATTATCGTCTGGTTTTAGTACTTGGGCATACTGTAGGGTACACCCGCTCACTGTCCATTCAATTTATGTTTTGATGTATTCCGTATAACGTCCAGTGAGTGGGGTTATTGCGATAGCCATGAATGAATGATTTTAATTTAAAACGCTTTGATGGGTTTAGATTTTTATTAGAATCGTTTCGCTCAGCCGCAGTTGTGGTACGAGTATATTCTATACATGATGAGAGTACAGTGGCTGGCTTTTCTATGAAAACGAAATTGAGGAATTGGTTCAGGGTGGAGAGCTCATCTTTTCATGGGAATTTAAGATATAACTTTAAAGCATATCTTTTAGTAGCAGACTTGTTTCCTGGCAGATTTACTGAAAAATTTTATTTTGCGTATTACGAAAGATTCTGATAAGTAGTGTAGAATTTATTAGAGAATCGTATTTCAATAAATTTTAATAATTTGTGGGAAATGTGCCAGAAGTAGTGGACCAAAATGGCCCATCTCTGAATACCAAATTTGAAGATATCGGTTACTCCTTTCGGGAGTTACCGTGCCCATCAATCAAAAAGACGGACGGACATAGCAGAAGTATACCAAAATGGCGCATCTCCGAATATCATTTCAATTGAAGACAATCGGTTACTCCTTTCGCGAGTTATAGTGCCCATCAACCAGACAGACAGACGGACATTGCTGAAATAACTTAAAATGTCCTAAAACCGATTTCTGATGAACATATTTAGGATCTTAGGTCACTTCTGCGAAGTTTTACAATTTTGACCGTTTAGTTATTTGCTATAAATTCTTATTGAAATCTCTGTAATCCGTTATAATTCAAAATCCCTCAACTGTATATCCGTACTTTGGAACATTGGAATTATTTTATTATTGTTTTGCTGTTGTTATGCTCTGCTGTTATTATGATTTGAAGGTGGTTGTAGTTAAACGCCAGAAAACAGAAAAAAACGGCAAATCTATATCCACAAAAGAGCTTAAAACAGCAAATGAATCAACAGCAGCAACAACCGGCCACTCGGTATAGAATGGCATAAAAGAGAAAAAAAAAGAAAACAAAAAACCCCGACAACTGAACAATTTTAGTTGCTATGATTTTATGAATTTTTTCTGAGGAATTTTGCTTTTTTGTATTTATTGGTGGGCAAATTTTTTGTCAGACCTTTAATAGATTTAATTGAGTTAATAAAACAAAACGAAACGGAACAAAACACGCAAAAAAAACACCAAAAAAATATTCGTACCGCATAATTGGATTATATCTTTACATCTGGGTGCACACGGGCATGATGAGCTTTTCCAAAAAATTATTATTATTTTGTTGTTTTGGACATTCATTGTTTTATGGGCTATTTTCTGCCGAAGGGACAGGACGGGACCGGCCGGACCGAACCGTGCCGTTCGCTCATAGCCGTTGGCAGTCTTATTTGAAATAATAAAAAAAGGAAAAACGAAAAAGGATAACATTTTTGCTTTTTTGCTGTAGAGGATTTATTGCATTTCTGATAAGTGGGCTATTATAAATAATTCATAAAATGCCTTGGCGTACTTAATATGGATGAATGAATGAATGAACGAACGAACCAACGAATGAACGCCTGAAATGGAAATGGAAATGTAGAGTATAATTGTGAAGAAGATCAGTCAACTGAATCTTTATTTCGTTTCTTTTTTTTTAGTCTAAAGGTATTTTTCGGTTGTGCCATAATTTGTTATGTAAGACCTTCAAAAACAAAAACATAAAAAATTGTCAGGGAGTAATAAAAAGCAGTGACTTTTATGGCAATTCCTGGAAAAAAGCTAAAAATGTTGTCAAAACGAAAGGGAAAGGCTTTAATTTGGGGGAAAAGAGAAAAATCGAAATTTAATATAATTTTAAAATATGATTTTTAAAGAACTCTTGTATTAAAAATTAATATATTGTAAATATTAAAATTAAAATATTGGTAGTACATATTAAAATTTAACAGGAAACGGAAGGTAGTTAAGTAAAGGGGAAAGAACAAATTTTAGTTTTTATTACATTTTTCTAAAATATGTAATATTTTAAAGAACTCTTGTATTAAAAACGAAAATATTGAAAGAAAAAAATACAAAGAAATTTATTAAAATTGTCATATTCCTTTATGTACTAATTTTACAGTCCTCTGACATGTGTTACCAGAAGTTAGAATTAAAAAAAGAATTGCTATATTGTTCTATTTTTATTTTCAAACAGGATTGATTGAAAAAAATATTCACAAAATTAATTTTAAAAGTATTTTTTTAAAAAAAAAATGCCTAAAAAGAAAGTATCAACGATTTTTTTGTAGAACCTGAAATTACGACAAAATCTTGCATTGAAAGGGAATCTAGAAGAAATTGTCTATTAAAAAAATTTTTTGGCAAAATAAAATTTAGTCGACATTTTCTAGAAAATGTTCATTGTTGCGATGTAATTTTTTAATAAAATGAAATTAAGACGAATTTTTCTATTAAATTGGAATTTAGACAAATTTTTTTTTAGAAAATTTGTATTTCATGACATTTTCTACAAAAGTATATTTCTGACCAATTATTTTGGTAAAAAGGAATATTGACGAAATTAGCTTACAAAAAACGAAATTTTGACTATATTTTTCTCTAGAAATATTCAATTTCCATGAAATTTTGTAAAATTTTTTTTCGACGACATTTTATAAAAAAAAAAATTTCGATGGAAATTTTTGCTGGATCTACAATGAAGTTTCGATGAAACTTTCTATGGTGTTTTGTAGAAAAATTAAATTCGATGACATTTTCTAAAATATTTTTTCTTGAAATTTTCTTTAAAAATACTATTTTTATGAAATTTAAGAAAAATTCAATTTCAAAGAAATTTTTTATCCAAAAAGCAATTTGGCCAATTTTTTTCCAAAAAATGAAAATTCGACGAAATTTTTTACAATAATGAAAGTTAGACGAAATTTACTGAAAAATTCAATTTCCAAAAAAAATTATAAAAGCATAAATGCATATTCAAGGGTAATAGAAAAATTCAATATCCTTGAAAAAATACAATACTCTAGAAAAATTCAATTTCCATGTAATTTTATAAAATCTATTTTCGACGACATTTTTTTTTAAAAAATTTAATTTCGACGCAAATTTTAATTGGAATACTCTTAAATTTTCTTGCTAAATGGAATTTTGAGGACATTTTCTACAAAAAAACTGAATTTTCGTCGAAACTTTTTTTTAAAATTTTCTTCAAATTACTACTTTTTATGAAATTTTAGAAAAATTCAATTTCAAAGAAATTTTCTATCAAAAAAGTAATTTGGCGAATTTTTCTAGAGCAAATTAAAATTCGACGAAATTTTTAACAATAATGTAAGTTAGTAAGTCTGCTTCCCGAGATTTTGCGAAAAGTAATTTGGCGAATTTTTCTACAACAAATTAAAATTCGACGAAATTTTTAACAATAATGTAAGTTAGTAAGTCTGCTTCCCGAGATTTTGCGAAAACAGTAAAAACGATGTTAGTTACAATAAACTATAAAAAAAAGTAAGAAAGTTCAGTCGGGTAAACCGACTTATGAATCCCCCCTCACCTTGAGTCCCAAAAAAATATTTGTAATTTTTTTTTTGCATTAATTACAATATTATCAATTTTAATTGCATTTAATAACATTAAAGTATGTACTGTAGGGAGGGTCGATTTAAAAATCGCCCATTGCTCAGTAAAAATCGTATTCTAGGGATCAAAATAAGAAACTGCCGAAGGAACCATACCTCTAAAACGAATTCTGATGTCCCGGAAAAAATCCCACTTTGACCATTTAGAGTGCTCCAATCGAGTCCAAATGTATGACCGACCCCCACTCAGTGAAGTGCTCAGTGAAAATCGTATTCTAGGGATCAAAATAAGAAACTTTGCCAAAGGAACCATACCTCTAAAACGAATTCTGATGTCCCGGAAAAAATCCCACTTTGACCCATTTAGAGTGCTCCAATCGAGTCAAAATGTATGGAACCCCCAAGTGGTTCCACGGGGTGTGCCACTGGCATGGGTGGGTCGGGCCTCTAAAGTTAGTGGGGGTCGGTCATTCATTTGTCAAAGTGGGATTTTTCAAAATTTGCCCCTACCTAAAAGTTCGACCCGAATTCCGGGACATCAGAATTCGTTTAAGAGGTATGGTTCCTTCGGCAGTTTCTTATATTGATCCCTAGAATACGATTTTTACTGTTAGCTTTTGGTACAAAATGGTCCATTTATGTAGGAGGTACCAAAAGGGGCGTCCCAATAACGCCCACTTTTCAGTGGACGCTAGGTACTATATGCACTGGTATAAAAGTGTAAACTGTGTAAAATGCTCCATTTGTATGGGAGGTACCAAAAGGGGAGTGCCAATAACGGCCACTTTTCTCTATAATCTAGGTACTATAAAAGGATTGCAATATACGACATTTCAAGTATATGTATACAATGGTATTAAAGTTAAAAGCTGTTAACTATTGGTACATGAAGGTCCATTTGTGTGAGAGGTACCAAAAGAGGCGTGCCAATAACGCCCATTTTTCTATGGATTCTGGGTACTATAAAAGCATTACACTGAACAAAATTTCAAGTATTTGTATGTACTGTTACCAAAGTTATAAGCTGGTAACTTTTGGTACTGAATGGTCCATTTGAGGGGGATGTACCAAATTTCAGAGGATTCAAATAAGTAGTATAGAAGTTATTAAATAATCAAAAGTTCACTAAATGTTAACCCTTTGTGGGCGAGGTACTAGAACGAGTGGACCAATATGGCCCATCTTCGAACTTACCCGGAGATAGAAGAAAATATTACCACATACTAAATTTGAAGTCAATCGGTTACTCCTTTCGAGAGTTATCGTGCGCACCAGCCAGCAGACAGACAGACAAACAGACAGACGGACGGACATTGCTCATTTGACTTAAAATTACCCAAAACGGATATCCGCCGAACATACTTAGGGTCTTAGGTCACTCCTTCGATGTGTTACACTTTTGGCTCGTCGCAAATGATATATACCCTCCTCTCTAAGGTGAGGGGATAAAAAACAGAATTTTGAAACTTTCTTAGTAAATCGTGAAAAACTGATTGGAAGATTGAAAACATCATAGGAATTTGCCTTTATCAAAAAATCCGATTCTTTTGAGAAATCATAAAGAATTGTTTAAAAAAAATCCATAGATAAATTTCAATGTCGTGTGAATTTTTGTGAGATAAACATATTTTATTACCAATTAATAATACTTATACGCACAGAGGTACAAAATTAATGTGATGTGTTCCTCTATACTAGAGTCGACCTCTGAGGTCTTCCTCTATACTAGAATCGACCTCTGCGGTCTTCATCTATACTATAATCGACATCTAAGGTCTTCCTCTATACCAGAGTCGACCTCTGAGGTCTACCTCTATACTAGAGTCAATCACTCTGAGTTCTTCCTCTTTGCTATTGTCGATTTCCTAAGTCTTCCCTATTTCGCAGTCGAGCGCTGAAGTCTTCCTCAATACTAGAGTCGACCTCTGAGGTCTTCCTCTATACAAAAGTCGACCTCTGAGGTCTTCCTCTATTTTAGAGTCGACCTCTGAGGTCTTCCTCTATACTAGAATCGACTTCTGGGCTCTGAGGAGGTCGACCACTGAGGTTTTCTTCTGTACTAGAGTCGCCATCTGAGGTCTTTCTCTATACTAGAGTCGACCTCTGAGGTCTTCCTCTATACTAGAGTCGACTTCTGAGGTCTTCCTCTATACTAGAGTCGACCTATAAGGCCTCAAGTAATAATTAAAAATATTAGAATTTTGAAAATTTCTTAGAATATCTTAAGAAACTGGTTGGAAGATTGTAGAAAAATCGTTTACCTTTATCACAAAAGCGAGACTTTTGAAAAGAGATTAATTTTTGTTTTAAAAAAATCCATGGGTAAATATAATATAATGTAAATTTTTGTGAGTTGTCATATTCATATGCACAGATGTACAAAGTTAGGTTTTTTATAATTTGTGTATTGGAACTTTTCAATAATATCACCGTGCTCGAGATGGACACATTAACAATGTAACTAAAATAAGGCTCTACGGATATACGTTTTTCGACCTTGCTGAATCCAGCGTTGCTAGCTGTTTTTTCTAGGTCAGCTCTTGTTTTCACGATATTCGGTCACAAAGTTTGGAAGGAAATCAGAGAGTTTAGTTATCTCGGGGGTTATTTTTAAGTAGAAGACTTCGGAATACACGCTTAAGCCCAAAGAACAAAATAAAGGGAACCCATGGAAAATTATTTCTCTCAAAGCAGTCAACACCGCTTCTCATACCCTTACATATAAAAAATTGCGATCAAATATTATCATATGTCAAACTTTATACAATTCGTTTACATTTATATTTGGTTTCTGTGAGAAAAATATTCCTGTGGAAAAAATAGTATGTATAGGTATCCCGTTAATATATTTATGAACAATCAAGAGGTTTCATAATTAAGCTAGTTTTGATAGTTAGTTTTGTAATTTCCATAAAAACTTACCGAAATTTTTTTTCACAAAATTTAAGTCAAAAACTAATATCAATAAATATTTTCTGCTATGAGTAGAAAAGTACACAAATTATGTAATAACTAAAAATCTGCTTATTTTTCATAAAAACCTATAAAAGGAAATCATAATATTTTTTTGACGGGAATATTTTTTTCTAAGACACCATCTAACAACTTTTGAAATTTTTGGGAATTTTGACATATGATAAGATTTGATTTCAATTTTATAGGGATAAGTGGGTCAGTGACGGCGACCATTGTTATGCAAATAGTGTACGGGACTGCAACTACGAAATTTTATAATTAATACTTTTATTTAATATCTTCTTTTTTAAAATGTATATTAATAAAATTTTCTCTTTCTTTATTTTCAGGTAAGTGTATAAGAAATCTGTGATTTTATCTAAAATTTGTAGGTTTTTCAAGGTAATTAATTATACATTATTTTGAACATGAACGAATTTGTATGGACCACTTTACAGAATGAGGGTTAATATAATTTTTAATGAACCAAAAATAATCATTTTCTAAAAAAAAAATATGGAAAAAATATGTTATAAAATATCCTTTTAAGATTGTTGTTACATTAAGGAATGTTATTTGAAGATACTAGAGATTTGGCATGTTGAAACTGAAAGTTAGAAAACATTCGGCCTTCGACTTTGGCCTAAAAAGCTGCCTTCAGTCGAACTCTAGTCTGTTTGAATGTCCTCTGTCCAAAGAAGTAACAGATTGACTTCAAATTTGGTTTGTGATAATATTTTGTGTCAGCTCAGGCTAAGTGCGAAGAACACAACTTTCCCATAACTTCTATAGCAATCATCTAAATATTTGCATATTATGTATTTTATTAAATTTTTTAATTCGATCTGACTACTTTATATACAATCGAAGATACATTCCTGTCAATATTTGACTTTTAGAAAACAATTTTATTTCTTCTTTTCTTCAATTCACAAAATCTCAAAAGTTAAATATTTCCTTCCTAAAAGTCAATCCCACTTTTTCTCTCCTCTCCTCAAATCATACCTCTTTTTCTTTTAAAACATTTTATAAGCTTCACATATTTTTAAATTTTCCAATAAACATTTTTCTCTCTCTCTTGAATATTTAAAATTTGAATTTCCCATATTTCCTGTATTAACACCTGAAAGTGTTGCTTCATCAAATGAAATCCCTCAACAAATATTTATTTATTTAGTTTGTGTGCAAATGTTTTATGTTTTAAAAGCAAATAACCGGAACGGATACAAACGAGAGAGAGAGAAACAGAAAAAAAGGAATTGGAAAACACTTTTTCCCCGCAGCTTGAAATAGAGTAAACTATTTCCCGATTAAATATTAAAATTTAATAATAAATGTTGTAGGTTGTTTGGTTGTGCTTGAATATTTAAATATTCGTACTTTTGTATGTATAAACGAGTAAAAGGCAACATATTTTTTCATAAAAAAAAATATTTTGTTTGTATGCGAAGGTGTTTTGCATAAACAAACATCATAAAGTAGGTCGATTTTATTACTTAAGTTCTTGTGTGAGTGTGTGTGAAAACGTTTATGTCTGTCCATCCGTCCGTCCGTCCGTCTGTGTGTATTTCTTTTTAGGTTGTTTAACAAGAAAATTTATTTATTTTTGTTCTCACTTTTAAGGAACCAACCGACATATATTATTCAAATTTATGTTGCTTGGAAAAGTATTTTGGTAAACAGGCAAAACGTGTTTCATTGTTAATATTGTAATGAGTTGGCGCCCTTGGCGTTTCTTGTTTTTTTTTGGTTTTGTTGGGAAATTCATTTTGCCAAATTGAATTTTATTCTTGCAGGAGTGCCACATTAAAACGACGGGATATTGATTGATAATGTTTTTAATTTTATTTCTGTTGAAATAAAATTGAAAGTACAACTTAATTTATAATTTAATTTAAAAGTAATAGAAATTTTCAAATTTTATCTATCCATTTTTAGTTAAATTTTCCAGAAAAATTGTTATCTATTCCTGAGTATACGACCAGTTGGGCTATCTACTCCTAAGTAAGCGGTCAGTTGGTTTATATATCATCCCAGGTTGGTTATCTACTCCTAAAGGTTATCTGGTCTAAAAAATACATACAGTAACGGACTCTTCAACTTCAGAGAGAGTACGTCAAATTTGAAACGAATTATATTTCTACTAATTATCGGTTGAACTTCTAAAAATGGTCCCTGCTGATTGCCTGCTAATAAGTATATGACTCAACTTCCCGTACAGAGTAGTAGATAACCCAACCTAGAGAAGATAACCTAACAGGTCGTCTACTAAGGGGTAGATAACCCAACTGGTCGCCTATTAAGGAGTAGATAAAACAACTGACGTTCCCTAAGTAGTAGGTAACCCAACTTGTCCTCCATTAAGGAGTATA
Organism: Eudasyphora cyanicolor; assembly: GCA_963930755.1. Taxonomy (NCBI): domain Eukaryota; kingdom Metazoa; phylum Arthropoda; class Insecta; order Diptera; family Muscidae; genus Eudasyphora; species Eudasyphora cyanicolor. The sequence continues at coordinate 23,318,800 of OZ005738.1, forward strand.
TAATCGAAATGTTTCTCTACAAGGGTATAGATAACTCAACTTAGTCGTACTAAGTAGTAGATAACACAACCTTAATATTTACCAAAGAGTAGAAACCGAAGCTATCGTCGGCTATGGCTTAGATAGCCCAACTGGCCATTTACTAAGGACTACATAACAACCCAACTCGTGCTCTACTAAGGAGTAGATAACCAAACTTACAGTCTCCTAAGGAGTAGATAACCCAACTGGTTGTATACTAAAGTGTATATTACCCAACTGGACTTCGTTCTAACGAATGGATAAATCAATCGGTCGTCTACTAAAGAGTAGATGATCCAATTTAACGCCTGCTAAGGAGTAGATAACGCAAGTGGCCGTCTACTTAGGTGTAGATAACCCAACAGGCCGTCTGCTAAGCAGTAGATACCCCAATAATAGTTCTAAGGAATAGAAAACCCAACTGGTCTTCTAGGAAGGAGCAGATAACCCAACTAGTCATTAGAAGTGGCCGTCAACTTAGGAGTATGTAACACAAGTGGACGTCTACTTAGGTGTAGATAGCCCAAAAGGACGTCTGCTAAGCAGTAGATAACCCATCTTATCGTACTAAGGAATAGATAACGCAATTGGTCTTCTACTAAGGAGTAGATAACCCTAGTTGGGTCGTCTAGTAAGTAGTAGTCGTCTAGTAAGTAGTAGATAACCCAACAGACCGCCTGCTAACGGATTGATAACACATCTTGTCGTATACTATGGCGTAGATATCCCAACTGGTAGTCTACTTAGGCGTTGATAAACCCACGGAAATTTTCCTAAGTAGTTGATAACCCAACTGGTCCTCTACTAAGAATTATATCATCGAATTTGTTCTCTATTTCTAGTAAGTAGTAGATAACCCAACAGACCGCCTGCTAACGGATTGATAACACAACTTGTCGTATATTATGGCGTAGATATCCCAACTGGTCGTATACTTAGGCGTTGATAAACCCACGGACATTTTCCTAAGTAGTTGATAGCCCAACTGGTCCTCTACTAAGAATTATATTATCGAATTTGTTCTCTAATAGGTTGTAGATATCTCAATTTGTCGTGTACTAAGGACTACCGAACTCAAATAGCCATCTACTAAGGACTAGATAACACAACTCGTCTTCTACTAAGGAGTAAATAGCGTAATTGGTCGTCTACTCAGGAGTAGATAACCCAACTGACCGTCTACCAGAGAGTAGATAACCCTAGTGACCGCCTAACAGAAGTATATAACCCAACTGGTAGTCTGCTAAAGAGTAGATAACCCAACTGGTGCTCTCTTATGTAGTAGATAATCAAACTGACTGCCTACTTGTGTGTAGATAAGCCAACAGGACGTCTAGGTAGGCGTAGATAACCCAACAGGTTGCCTTACCAAGGAGTAGGTAACCCAACCGGTAGTCTACTAAGGAGTATAAAACCCATCTGGACCTCTAGTAAGGACTAGACAACACAACTTGTCTTATATTAAGGAGTAAATAACATAACTGGTGGTCTACTAAGGAATAGGTAAACCAACCGACCGCCTACCAGAGGGAAGATATCCCAATTGGTCATACTAGGGAGTAGATAATCCAACTGGTATTATAGTAAGGAATATATATGTCAACTAGTCATCTACTAAGGAATAGATAACACCACTGGTCGTCTATTAAGGATTAGATAACCCAACAGACCGCCTGCTAAGGAATAGATAACCCAACTTGTCGTCTGCTAAGAAGTAGATAACCCAACTGAACTTCTACTAAGGAGTAGATAAACTAACTGGTCGGCTACTAAAGAGTAGATAACCCAACTGGTCGTCTTATTAATGAGTAGATAACCCAACCGATCACCCAACTTGTCGCCTACTATTGAGTAGATATCCCTACTGGTCGTCTACTTAGGCGTAGATGAACCCACAGGCATTTTCCCGATTTCCATAACCCAACTGATCCTCTACTAAGGAGTATTTAACCGAACTTGATCTATACTGGGGTGTAGATAACTCAACTTGTCCTCTACTGAGGAGTAGATAATTCAACTGACAGCCTACTAAGGAGTGGATAACGCAACTGACAATTTACTAAGGAGTAGATAACTCAACTAGTGGGTTGCTAAGGAGTAGATAACCCACCTTATCGTACTAGGCTAGATAAATCAACTGTATATTTACTGAGGAGTATATTACCCATGTTATCGTCATATATGGCATAGATAATCCAACTGTCCGCCTACTAAGGATTAGAAAACGCAACTCTTCCTCTACTAAGGAGTAAATAACATAACAACTCGCCTACCAGAGAGTAGATTAACCAATTGTCGTCTGCTAAGGAGTAGATAACCCAAATGGTACTCTTCTATGGTGTACATAATCAAACTGTCGCCTGCTAAGGCGTAGATGACCCAACTGGATGTCTACTAAGGCGTAGATAACCCAACTTGTCGTCGTACTAATAAATAGATAAAACAACCGGTCGTCTATTTAGGTGTAGATAACCCTGCTAAACGCCAGCTGAGGAGTAGATAACATAGCTGTTCGCATACTATGGAGTAGATAACCCTACTGACCGCCTACCAAAGGGAAGATAACCCAACTAACGGCCTACCATAGAGTAGATAACCGAATTGGTCGTCTGCTGAGGAGTACATAACATAAATGGTCGTCTACTATGGAGTAGATAACCTATCTGATCCTCTACTACGGAGTAGATAAACCAACTGGTCGTCATAATAAGTAGTAGACAACCCAACTGGTCCGCTACTAAGGAAAATATAACCGACCGTTTTCTCTGCTATGGTGTAGATAAATCAACTTGTCGTATACTGAGGAGTAGATAATCCAAGTGGTCTTCTTCCAATAAGTATATTTCTCTACTGCTGTCGTATGATGACACACCACTTCCAGTAATATTGTTTAGAGCCTTTACTCTTATCTGACTGACATCAATCGTTCCCTTCGTGATAGGATCAGTGAGAGGTTCAAATTTAACCAGTATTTGGTTCATTAAACTCAGGTTAATTGGCACTTCATTATCCGTAGGGTATACGAGTATATATGTACTGCTTTAATATACATATCCTCCCTTATTTATATATTGCTGAATTCATACATTTTCGTTATTATACTGTGTTATGCATCCATGGTAGAAGGTCTGGCTGAACATATAGTCGTTTTACTTGTTCTAATTTATTTTATTTTTACATGTTTCCATTGATTGATTTTACATACAACGGCTTCATCTAACCAATTCGAAAATGTCTCCTTTGTATAAAAGCTTTTCAAATCTGTACATTAAACCGAATCATGATTGCTGCATTTTAAAAATTAAACATACCAAAAAATACTGCATAACCATATAACTGCGAAAGCAATACAACCAATCAAAAATATGTTGGCCAAACAAAACGTGCTCTTGATATTAAGTTCTTTAAAATAAATATAAAATGGTCCACTTACATACATGTTATCAAATTCAAAAGCCAAAATAACGCAGCAAAAAGTCATAACGTAATAATACTCAAAGCGACTTAAAATCCATTCCCTTGTGCTTTACTGCATGCAATATAAGCAACAAAAATAAATCTCTGTTATGTTATAGGAATCATAGAGATTTATTTTTTTTCCATAGTTTAAACAAATATTTACACAACGGTATTTTTAACACAAGTTCCTTGTTTTCCATATAAAAATTTCGAGTAATATTTCCTAACACAGGATAAGTATCAATGTATGTGTATGTGCGAGAGCAGTCAAGTGTGTCTGTTTGAGAATGTAAGTTTGTATTTATAAATTTTAACGAGAATTGTTGTTAGTTTTGTGTTGGGTACACACTCAATAACCATAAACAGGAAACGGAAATCGTACGCCGTCTATGTATGTATGTTGAGTCGGTCGTTGTCGTTGCCGTATAGAACGAACAACTTCCTGGTATTCGCTAACACCATCACTAGCACAACTACTATACAGTTATATATTAAAGAACCAAACACAACAACTTTCAATACCAATACAAGGCAAAGGCAATGCCAATATCACTGCTGCCACTGCCACTACTACTATAGCAATTTTGGCCTTTAGACAAACAGACACATACATAAATACATTCATGTTCACAAATGTTTATTCACAGCATCGCTTTGTGTGTTGGGTTGGCTATGTTTCAGCCGTCATAAACAAACCTTAGCCCTTGTCGTTTTGCTTCTTCGTGTCCTAAGCTTTGTTTGTACTGGCCTTCTCTTCGCCTTTTGCCCTCTTATTCGCTATACCTCTCTCGTTCCGTCTGTCCCGTTTGTTTGCTGAACATGTAATAGAAATTTCGTTATATACGAAGAGATGTGTGTGTGTGTGACGGTGTTTGTATGTTCGGGTCTGTTTGCCTTTGTATACAAACGTTGAAAAATCATGTTTCGTTACGTTCTATTCCTTGTTAGTATTGGTTCCTGTGCTTTGCTTGTGCTTTCCTATGTTATGCTCAGTTACGCACAAAACAAGAAAAACAAATCGTATTTCATAGAACATTTTTATATATCAAATATTTGGTCGAAATATATATCCGTACTTTTCCGTTTGTACACATTTTCTCGTGGTAATTTTTGTGAGAAAATGCTGTGAACCGTTACCGCACAATGGGTTGGGGGTTGACAAATTGTAGATAGGCATCCTTTGGATGTTAAATAAAATTATTCTTAGATGAAAAGATAAAATAATACAAAAAAATAGGAAAGTTCGATCCATAAATTTAACTTGCGACGCCGAAATAGGCCATTATTATCGACATACGCACAAAATTGTCTAGGTAATAAAGTAAAACTCCCCTAGATCAGTTACAATTTGAAGTTTATAGAGTTCCGCGATGTCAAATAGCAATTGTCTTTTATATGGGGGATTTATCAAACGATAAACATGGACCGAAACTACCCATTTTTACTAAAATAAAACAGGTATTCTCTGCCGTTTATAAATATTTTCCCTTAAAGAGATGACGATTGGGAGTCTTGGGAGTCAGGACAAAATAGTAAACAATATATTGTAAGTCAAAAGGCTCCCTTAAGAATCCCTGCCACCTTTTGCGGGCAGTCCGATCACAATAATAATTAATATAATGTAAAGCAGTATTTCGGTAGTAGTTTATATCTTCCGATTTGAAATCTTTCTTTTTAGATTTTTTTGGTTTTTTATCTATATCGGGTTACAAAATTCATCATTTAGGGCATTCGGAAGTCAAATCAGTATAGAACTTTCATGAGATATGTGTGAATTTGTCCATCTTCTATATACACACTATATTTTCTTACTATCCTCAATAAATATGTATATATAGGGTGATCCATTTCGAGGCTCCAAAACACAGAAAATTCAACTTGAATGGGGTATGTTTATTATTATTTGAAAGAACATTCTTTGGCATTTATTTTTTGTAGATTATGTCAAATGTTGGCCGCGGCCACGTCTCAGATGGTCCATCCGCTGAGTCCAATTTTCGATGTCTCGTTCGAGCATTTCGAATGGTAACTGGCGAATGACATGCGTAATGTTTTGCTCCAAGGCCTGAATCGAAGCGGGTTTGTCCGCATAATCTTTAGACTTTACATATCCCCACAGGAAAAAGTCTATCATCCCCACAGGAAAAAGTCTATCATACGATCTCGGTGGCCCAAACGTGAAATTATGCTCTCACCGAAGTGTTCCCTCAATAAATCCATTGATTGATGCGATATGTGGGAAGTGGCGCCGTCTTGTTGAATCCAAATGTCGCCGAGATAACGAGCGTCCATTTTAGGCATCAAATAGTCGGTTATCGAGGCACGATAACGGTCGCCATTGACGATTACGTTCTCACCGGCATCATTTTTGAAGAAATATGGACCGATGATTCCGGTACGTCGGATCGGGAATCGGTCAATGGCAAAAAGATAGCTCTTAACGAGAGCTAAAATATTGCTCATGGGTGTCAATGTCGTGGGTCGACGGGAAAATGTTTTTTTTTTGGATTTAAAAATAAATGGACTTAGCGCAATTGGCGAACGATTATTTTGATAATAAAACTGAATAGTTTGTAAACATTGCTCAGGCGTAAGTCTTTCCATGATGAAATGCCAAACAATACTTAACAAAAATAACATGACAGCATGACACGACTCACACGTGATCTGTCAAAAAAAGCTATTGAAAAAAGTATCTCTACTTAGATCACCCATTATATATCGCAGATTAACTTAACTAAATCAGATAGCCGACAAATACAATTATGTCCTACTACTCATTTTTAAATTTTACTGGACATTCTTGGAATAAAGATCAAACGGTATTCAGTTTATGAAACTATTTGTCACCATTGGGCACAGAATACAAACGGTATAAAGCGGTATACCTCATTTGCCTGTCAATCGTCTACGTATTTGTGTGCGCTGTCGGTGCGCTTTTCAGACACTGGACTAGACGAGGACTCCAGCCCAACCGTAGGCAAGACAAAGGGACTCAGAATCCTGATCCCAACCGACCAACATATTCCATATTACTGACATTTTTATACCCTACACCACACTGTGGTACAGGGTATTATGACTTTGTGCATTTGTTTGTAACACCTAAAAGGAGAAGAGATAGACCCATTGTTTATTATACCGATCGACTCAGAATCACTTACTGAGTCGATTTAGCCATGTCCGTCTGTCTGTCCGTCTGGCTGTCCGTCTGTCTATCCATGTATTCTTGTAATCAAAGTGCAGGTCGTATTTATGGTCCGATTGTGATGAAGTGTAGCATAGTGCTCTTTTTTGGCCCAAGGACGATCCCTATTGAAATTGGTTAAAATCGGTTCAGATTTGGATATAGTCCCCATATATATGTTTCACCCGATTTGACATGTAAGCGCTGTAGAAACCACATTTTACATCCGATCTTTATGAAATTCGGCAGAGAGAGTTTTATTATTACGTGAATGAACACTACCAAATTCGGAGAAAATCCGTTCAGATTTAGATATAGCCCCCATATATATGTTCCACCCGATTTAACAATTAAGCGCTGTAGAAATCGTGTTTTATATCCGATCAGTACGAAATTTAACAGAGAGAGTTTTCTTATTACATGTATGAACGAACACTGTCAAATTCGGGGAAAATCGGTTCAGATTTAAACATAGTCCCAATATATGTGTTACACCCGATTTGATATGTAAGCACTGTAGAAACCGTGTTTTATATCCGATCAGTACGAAAATCGGCAGAGAGAGTTTGCTTATTACATGTATGAACGCTGCCAAATTCTTATCGCAATGCCCATTTTCGCATTGGTAGGTAGGTGTAGGTGTAGGTGTAGGTGTATATGTTATCTGATATTTTTGGAATTTACAACTTATAGCATTCAACTGAGAAGGCTAATGAAAAATTATTCGAAAATGATTATTTTTTGTTTTTATTTTGAGTCATGAACCGCTAATCTATAAAATAAATATTTGAGATTATTATTATATTTTTATAATAATTTCTCGTCACACTGTGTAATCGAAAGTATACATATAAATTGAATCACCATTATATTCTCATTCAATTTCCATCATGTTTTGTATTTGTCCATCTGGTCTTTGTTATACCCTCACTTTAGTGTGACGAGGGTATATATCATTTGCTACGGAAAAAAGTGTAACACATCGAAGGAGTGATCTAAGACCCTAAGTATGTTCGGAGGAAATCCGTTTTGGGTCATTTTAAGTCGAATGAGCAATGTCCGTCCGTCTGTCTGTCTGTCTGTCTGTCTGTCTGTCTGTCTGTCTGTCTGTCTGTGTGTCTGCTGGCTGGTGCGCACGATAACTCTCGAAAGGAGTAACCGATTGACTTCAAATTTGGTATGTGGTAATATTTTGATCTATCTCCGGATGAGTTCGAAGATGGGCCATATTGGTCTACTCCTTCTGGTACCTCCCACACAAAGGGTTAAAATTTAGTGAAATATTGATTCTTTAATAACTTCTATACTACTTATTCGAATCTTTTGAAATTCTGCACATAATATTAGTATATAAGTCGCTATTAACTCGAGAAAAATGGGTGAAGTTGGCATGCCCCTTTTGGTACCTCCCACACAAATGGACCATTTTGCATCAAAATTTAACTGCTTATAACTTTAATACAAGTGCATAAAAATGCTTGAAATTTTCTACAGTATAATGTTTTTGTAGCGTCTATAGTCCGGTAAAAAATTGGCATTATCGTACAGCCCATTTTGGTACCTCCCACACAAATGGACCGTTTCGTACCAAAAGTAAACGGCTTGTAACATAAATACCAGTGCATACAAATACTTGAAATTTTGTACAGTGTAAAAAGTGGGCGTTATCACCCCGCCCCTTTTTGTACCTCCCACACAAATTGATAGATTTATTGGTGTAATGTTATATATTACATTACTCACAAAGTGAGGGTATACCTTAGTCGATTTACCCGACTGAAACTTTCTTACTTGTTTTACTGAATTTTTTTCTCACCTATCAATTTCAATTTCAACAAAACGCGTGTTAACCAAAAACAAGTGAAAGTACTTTCCTATCCATTAAAGTTCAAGTAGTCTACGCAACGTTCTCTCAATTACATGAAGAAGACTTTATCATTGAGTAAAAGGCAAAAACAAAAAAGAAGGAACATTTAAATTCAAATTTCCTGGGAAATGTTTATGTAAACAACATTTTGGGGGAGGTTTTAATGAACCTCATAATCGTCAGCACCATCATTGTCTTAGCCCGCATTACCTAGACAACGTCTCTGAAGGAACAAGGTTAACAAGGTCAGACAGTACATGGATTTTGTACAGGATGTACTTTGTACAATTGGTTGTTAACAATGTCAAAAAGGCTCTGGTAATGATGGGAGAATTACTCCTTAAATTTTTTGAATTGAATTTTAAGCTATTGCTAGGATATTTTGTATTTTATTTAATCTAGAACTGGGAAACGCCTATCCCATTGTGCTCTTGCAGGGACATGAGCTCATGTTTAGGAACGTGCTGCATAAGAGTTTGACTTTGTGCTTGAGTGTGAGTGTGAGTGTCTCTAGACACATGGTTACCTCTTTTTTGTTGGGGGGAAGAGTCCTATGCAGTCGTTGTCCTTTGAACATTTCCTATTCGAATATTCGTTTATATTCATCTTTATTATTTATTGTGTCTTGTTTGTGAAATGATATATTGGTTTTTATACATATTTTATGATACACGTTTCTGTTTTTTTTACTGGTTGGTTATGCTACTGCTACTTCCTTCCTTCTTTCCTTTACCTCTCTACCTCTATACCGGAAAGGACACCCACCAGCAAACCGGTTCCTCACACACTAGTGTTATTTTTTGGAGAATGTTTCCCCCATCTTTATTGTTTAGCAAGAAGTCTAAATCAAAAATAAATATCTATACATATATGTATATAGTAGGTTCCTTTGCCAATATCGTATTTTCAAGGATACTATTCAACAAGGATGTGTGCGTGTGAGTGTGCATATACGTACATATATTTTGAGGAATTTCTTTTTATTGAAAGCAGCATTCTCAATTTAACGAGCTCCAAATTTATGAAGGCAAAAAACGGAAAAAGAATCCTATTTGAAGTGGGGAAACAAATCAAACGAAATTACATTTAAAATTGTTTTCGAAAATAAATACGATTTTTTATGAAATTGCGCCAAAGAAAGTTCAATTGCTTCTAAGGACATAAACATACGTATATTAACTTCCTGATATTGCTGTTGCTAGCGATTGAGTTGGCGAAATGCTATAAAACAAATTGCTAAATTTGCCATAAATATGAATTCTATCAAAAGGGGAAAGTTTGAAATTGCATTGAGTGACATTTTTTAAATTTTCATATCCTGATATCATGTTTAATATACGAATAAAAAATTTGAGATATCCTGAAATTGGCAAAACACTAGTCGGATATTATATTATAGGAATATATTTCCGTTTGATTTTGATTAGTTGGAAAAAATGTTAACATTATCGATGGAACTTTTTTTTACTATTGGTTAAATGGAAAAATTAAAAAAAAAATCCTTCAGTCAGAAAGGATTTTACTTTAACACTCAGCTCCACTCCATATAGAGCAAAAAATTATGACTTGTCAAAATATGAATTTTTGGGGTAAAATTTGCCGAATTATTTCTTATTATTTTCAACAGAAAAAAGTAAGAAAAATCCGCATATATTCAATTTTAAGGAGACTACCTTTTCCTAGGAAAAAGTTGTCAGAGACCAACTTTTCCTAGCAAAAAGATGTCAGAGACCACCTTTTGCTAGAAAAAACTTGTCAGAGCCCACCTTTTCCTAGGAAAAAGTTGTCAGACAACAACTTTTCCTAGGAAAAAGTTGTCAGATAACAACTTTTTCTAGGAAAAAGTTGTCAGAGACCACCTTTTCCTTGGAAAAAGTTGTCGGAGACCACCTTTTCCTTGGAAAAAGTTGTCAGAGACCACCATTTCCTAAAAAAAATTGTCAGAGACCACCATTTCCTAGGAAAAAGTCGTCGGAGACACATTTTCCTAGATAAAGTTGTCAGAGACCACCTTTTCCTAGGAGAAAGTTGTCAGAGACCAACTTTTCCTTGGAAAAAGTTGTCAGAGACCATATTTTTCTAGGAAAAAGTTATCAGAGACCAACTTTTGCTAGGAAAAAGTTGTCAGAGACCACATTTTCCTAGGAAAAAGTTGTCAGAGACCGACTTTTTCTACGAAAAAGTTGCCAGAGACCACCTTTTCCTTGGAAAAAGTTGTCAGAGACCACCATTTCCTAAAAAAAAATTGTCAGAGACCACCTTTTCCTAGGAAAAAGTCGTCGGAGACACATTTTCCTAGATAAAGTTGTCAGAGACCAACTTTTCCTTGGAAAAAGTTGTCAGAGACCATATTTTTCTAGGAAAAAGTTGTCAGAGACCATATTTTTCTAGGAAAAAGTTGTCAGAGACCATATTTTTCTAGGAAAAAGTTGTCAGAGACCACCTTTTGCTAGGAAAAAGTTGTCAGAGACCACATTTTCCTAGGAAAAATTTGTCAGAGACCACATTTTCCTAGGAAAAATTTGTCATAGACCATCTTTTCCTAGGGAAAATTTGTCAGAGACCACCTTTTCCCTGGGAAAAAGTTGTTGTCAGAGACCACATTTTCCTGGGAAAAAGTTGTCAGAGACCACCTTTTCCTAGGAAGAAGTTTCCAGAGACCACATTTTCATTGGAGAAATTTGTCAGAGACCACCTTTGCCTAGGAAAAACTTTTCAGAGACCACCGTTTCCTAGAAATTAGTTGTCAGAGACCACATTTTTCTAGGAAAAAGTTGTCAGAGACCACCTTTTCTTAGTCAAAATTCGTCAGACACCACCTTGTCCTTGGAAAAAGTTTCTTAAGGAACAGATTATATTTCGTCATTTTCCTTTGGAAAAGTCAACAGAAACCGCATTTTCTTTAATTAGACAAATATAGATTTCCGATATTTATTTTTTATACCCTCCTCCATGGGGGGTATATTCATTTTGTCACTCCGTTTGTAACACCTCTAAATATTGATCTCAGACCCCATAAAGTATATATATTCTTAATCGTCGTAAAATTCTAAGACGATTTAGCCATGTCGGTCTGTCCGTCCGTCCGTCTGTGGTAATCACGCTAGAGTCCGCAATAATAGAGCTAGGTTGATCAAATTTGGTACAAATACTTCTTATAGTTGCAGGTTGTTTGTGATTGCAAATGGGCCATATCGGTCCATATTTAGATATAGCTCCCATATATAGCATCTAACTTGTTGTGAATCCTACTGTTCTCATCTACTATATTTGTTGTGTTTTCGGTGTTATTTTCTTTAGGTTTGAGTTATTTTGTGAGGTCACATGCTATCCATGGTGGAGGGTATATAAGATTCGGTATGGCCGAACTTAACGCTTTTACTTGTTTAAATACATTTTGGTGTTAAAGCTTGAAAAACAAAGCCCACATATGCTATACTCTCTTATGAGTTATAGCAAAAAAGAACAAACCTCTTCTGGAGAAGGCTAACAAAGTTTTATTTAAATTCTTTTCTGCTTCGGAAGTGAAATATCTTAATTTTGGGAGTGCACCACGCTGTGGTCCAGAGTATTATGAATTTCTGCATTTGTTTGTAACACCCTAAAAGAGAAGAGATAGACCCACCCAATTGACTTGGGATCACTTCCTGAGTCGATTTTGCAATGTCCGTCTGTCCGTCCGTCTATCCGTCCGTCTGTAGATGTATCGTTGTAATCAAAGTGCAGGTCGTATTTATGGTCCGATTGTTTTGAAATTTAATACAGTGCCCTTTTTTGGTGCAAGAATGATGTCTATTGAAATTGGTGAAAATCGGTTCAGGGTTAGATATAGCCCTCTTATATATCTGCCAGCGATTTGACAAACAGCGACTGTAAAATCCACATTTTATCACAGATCTGTATGAAATTTTGGAAAAATATGTCCCTTGTTGCAGAAACCTTTGCTGTAAAATTTGGAGTAAATCGACTCCGATTTTGATATAGTCTCCTTATAAAGGGTTTTCCAACAAGAGGTGTTATTTTGGTATTCAAAGAAAAATGCCATTTTTTGATATAAATGATCGGATATTTATTTCAAAATAAAGAAATAAAGGTATGCCGTTAATAATGAAAAACAACGTCAGCCAAATGGCCAACACGACCACGCTTACAGGACCATATCCTTTTCATGAAATTTTCCATAACCAAATCGCAAAGTGACTGCCCTATTTCCTCGATAGCCTCACGAATTCTATCTTTGAGGTCTTGAATCGACGCTGGTCTGTTGGCGTAGACCTTATATTTCACGTGGCCCCAAAGGAAGAAGTCGCAAGGTGTTAAATCACAAGATCACGATGGCCAATTGTGATCACCTCTTCGAGAGATAACACGGTCAGGAAACTTTTCCCGTAACACAGCAATGGTTTTGTTGCTTGTGTGGCACGTAGCGCCGCACAGTGTATTATGAGCGGCAAAAACTCCCAATTTTCATGAGGCCCAATCTCAAAATTTTTGATTCCAATCTGTAAAGAACATTCCAATTAACTAAATCTTTAAAGGTTTTGCCGATATCTTGACGAAATATCGCGGTACAAGCTTTTGAAATTCATAAATGGTACAATGAATCCAAAGTTTATCATTTAAGAGAGTATTTTGTAAGCCCATATCTCCGAAACTATGAAACGCATTGGAACTTCGTTTAAGTCATACTATACAGAACCTTTTGAAGTGTTTTTTTGCATTAAAAAAATATATAATTGTGTTGTCATTTTCCTATTTAATCTGCGGTTTACTTGCAAGTTGGCAAAAATCAGGTTGTTTCATTTTCTCCAGGATAAAACTATACTTCCGAGGACGACCGAGGTCTTGTCATTAACAAAAATTGATAAACTAGGGACTTAGTTAACCATTGCAAAAAGAAAATTCTGCCTATACCTGCCTATGTTGATTTATTTAACGAAATAGTAAAACCTACTCGGCAAAAAACAACCCAAAATTCGTTATTTTTAGTCCATGTTGCTATGTATTGAACAACATTACCAAAGCATACCTTAAGGGGCAAATGATATATTGAATGCAAATATAATAAAAAGCATATAAAGCATGTATAAAAGCAAATTGGTCTTCAGCCGAGAGAGTATCTCAGTTTAAATCAACTATTACAGGCCGCATTAAACGGGCAACCGACATGAACAAGCTAAATCTTCATATAAGCGAACATTTGTTTGCCAATCTACTATACATATATAAATGCCTCTTTGTTTGTGTGACCTTTCCACATATTCCTAAAAGTATGCTTTAAAAATGAAGTATTATTAATGAACACATTGCTAAATCAATAATGATTTTTTTCTGCATAGTTGGAATGATTGATTAATTAACAAAAAACTGTAAACTATTTCATCATGATTTTTTTGCAAATGTTGAGCTAATGTATTGCGCTTTAGTTATATACTTTGTTCTATGCACTGATTTACATCGAACAAAAGATACAAAGCGTTTTATAAAAAAATTTCCTGTAATTTCCAACATCGTATAAAATGTAAATTGATATATGGGCGTTGGGCGTGGCACTTGTAATTTTTATATAATTGAGGACTCAAATACAATCTCTACAAGTGATTTGTAATAATATAAATGCTAAATTGAGAAAAATACCAAGATTTTTAATTTTAGGTTATGTGGGAAGTAGCCGTGGTTATGGGCGGATTTAAGCAAAAATTTGGTTTTTAGCTAATTAGGCGAAATGAGTGATATGTACCAAATTTCAAAGCTCTAGCTCAATTCCTTCTAATTTTTGCCGCGTCTTGTGTGAAAATATTCCACTGTGCGCCGTCTTGTTGAAAGTAAACGTTGTCCAGATCGTTGTTGTACATATTAGCAGATAAAAGTTTCATGTGACAAGAACATTTCTCAAACAATCCTTTGAAAATTTTGCAGATAACAATTTCTTGAACCAAGAGCAAACCTTGCCAAATTTCAAAAATATCGGATTCAAAGACGGAATATAGCCTCCGCATGTACATAGGTACATAGGTGCCGATTTTGAATCTAAGCGCTTTAAAATAATTTTTTTTTAACTAATCTTTTCACAGTACAACACATGATTTTGGAACTCAATTCTGAGAATTGGATATGAAAGTAGCCCCTAAAATAAAAACTTCTGCATCATTCGTTTAGTCAAGTTAGCTCTATTAATAATTTAATGGCCATACGATTTTTTTTGCTTTGGAATTGGATTTTTTGCACTTTTTCTATATTTTTTCTCGGTATACCGTACGGAATGTCTCTTTTGTGTCTGAAGCAAAGTTGTAGACATTGAATAGGAGAAAAAAAAAGCAGAACAAACCTATCCGAAAAAAGTGCATCCAATGTCTTAAAAATTGCAAAAATCCACCTTTAGCAAAAGAAAATAGTATGGCCATTAAATTATTAATTGAGCCAACTTGATCCAACAAATGATGCAGAATTTGTTATTTCTGGGGCTACTTTCACATCCAATTCTCAGAATTGAGTCCCAAATCAATGAGCTGAAAAATGGTATAGTGTATTTCTATTAGACAAACAATATTAAGAAATATTTCTTCCTATTCTGCTCTGGATGGTTGGTGTAGATTATAATATAGTCGGCTCCGCCCGACTTTAGCTCTTCGTTACTGGTTTAATGAAAAGTTAAATAATTACTTAATACTTTTTTGGGTAAACCCATATTTTTTGATTGAAAAATTGCTTAAAAAAAGGTCCTAAAATGAGTACCATAAAAGCCACAAAAGGGAACATTCTCTGATATTTGAAATAATAAATTTCCAAATGTCAAATATTTATATAAAAATTTTACAAAAGGAGTAAATGATAAAATCGATTTTCAAATTCGTAAAAAAGCAAAGGAGACACTGCATTTAAGGTATGAAAAGTGTACCACAAAAACTCAAGTTTCGCTATTATTATTCAACATAAAACTTGATTTCAGTTATTGAAATTTATTCAAAATATTATTGTGCACATCTCTGGGGAATGATCTAACAACTGGTATACAAAGTATAATTATTTGAAAGCTCTAAACATCCTAAAAGTGTACCACAAAAATAGGGTTGCATTTTTATTAATCTAATTATATTTGTATTATTTTATTGAATAAACTTTTAATACTACCCGTTCAATCAGTTTAAACTTTCGCAGACGTTAATGACCTACTAAACAAATAGCTTTAAGCCTTAGTTGCATTGGCAACAACAAAGTTTTCTGCTCTCCGCACACATCCAATGTCATACTCGTATATACATACAAGAAAACATACACATATCCTTTGATGTATACTAATTGCATTATTATTTTCCTCTTCTTGTTTCCTCTTGTTTTTTCTTGCAGATTGAAATCCTTTTGGCGAATAACAAATAAAATGAAATCACCTGTTCATAAACAACATCAAAACATAGCAACAGCAACAGCTTTTGTGTTTAAAATAACAAAATAAAATATATAACAACAAAAAGGAAGACACAGGGGGAGAGCGAGTAAAACAAAAACACAAACTAAATAACATGTTATGGTGTGAGTTTAGTGTGAAACGTACTTTGTTTTCTTCTCCCACTACCACTACTACTACTTGCACTACCACATCCACCTGCTGCTCCTGCTCCTTCACTTCACTCTCTCGGCTACATCAACGACAACGGTAACAGCAACAATTCCTTTTAATAAAGCCATAGAAAAGCAAATGAGGTTAAAACAAAGCTAACAATGCAATGCCAAACAATTGTTAAATAAATAAATGTGCATATATAAAAAAATACAAATGCATATGTATGGTATGTATGCATGCATGCATGTAGATGTGAATTGCAAAACATTGTCGACGTTAACAGAAATGCAAATAATCATCTTTACAATAACAACAATGACGGCAACAATCAAACCCCCTCTGGCTATGTAAATTAAATGGGATACAATAAAAAATATTAGCAACAACAACAACAAAAAAGAACACTGTGCATATATAGTTTACTTAATAATAATAACAATTACCGAGAACAACAACAACAACAAAAATAACAGAGGTAACAGTATGACTGCAGCTTTAGCAACAATTGCGTCAACATCAGAAAATTTGTATTTAACATAAATGGTGAACTAAAACAACAACTAAAAAAAGAAGAAAATAAAATAAATCAAAACGGGAAAAAATAAATTCATTAAAAAAAAACTACAACTAAACACAATTAACAGAAAACAAGTGTGAAAATCAAAGGCAGAACAAAAAAAGGATATTTATGTGAGCGCTAATACATTAAAGTAGCCACTAAAACAACAAACAGCAGCTGCAATAATTTTATTAATTTGTTTTTCTGCACATCTTGGGAAGCTTAACTAACGATAGATAAACATTTCATAACAATTTGCTCACATTAAAAATAATAAAAGTGTACCACAATACTTGATTAAGCTATCAGCTCATATACTCGGACCTGCAACTACAACTTAAACCTGCTGTAGTAGCATTCGAAAGAAAATGATTATTATCCCGCTTAACTTTGGAGAAAGAGCTGTTGAGAGATGATCCTTTAATGACAGTTTAATAACTCTAAAAATATTAAAAGTGTACCACAAAAATCTATGCTCTGATTTAACAAAGCTAGCAGAACATCTACTCATACCGGCTCTATATCAGAGATAAATAACTACAAAAACAAAGCAATTTTGCTATTCTGCACATATTTGGAGAAATAGCAAGTAATGGCTATAAATTGTATCACTGGTTGAAGACTTTAAAAAAATAAAAGTGTACCACAAAAATCTACGAACGCTAACAGAACATATACTGAGTTCTGCTCAATCTCATTCCGGAGATATAAGCAACAAAACAAAAAGGTTGATCATCTGCCAAAATTTGGGAAAAAAAAGCTATCAGTGGATATAGATTTTCTTACAGCTTGAGGAGGTTACGAATAATAAAGAATTAAGAATAATAAAACTGTACCACAAGAACTTACAAAAAGCTTTTATTAAATTGGCAGAACTAAAGCTACACCAACATAACATCTGCTTAATCTTATAGCGGATAGATAAGTTACTGTCCTTCACAACTTTGGAGAAAAAGCCGGGATAAGCTTTTTCCTATATGAACAGAGGATATAAATTGTCACAAAAGATCACTCTAAAAAGGTTGTTGTCTAAGCTTGCTCATGAATAGTGCCGCTAATGTTGCAGCTTATTCAAATCCAACAACTGTTCAAACTCTGAGGACTTTTTCGCAAAAAAATACAGCTGCAGCAACAGCTAATTTGTTGCTGCAGAAGTTTAAACATAATCCCCTTGCAACAAAATAAAACGAAGAAAAGGGAAAAATCATCAAAAAACCCGGCTGAAATATGGATTTATCAAGAGTAAACTTTCTACCGACGTTTAGTCTGTTCTCCTGTTCATCATCAACAGGATCTACAACGACATCCTCTACAAGTGCATCGTACTCATCATCCAGGTCCACATCATCATCATCGCCATCATCATCCTGCTCGTCGTCCTTAGCATCCAGCATATTATGTTGGTTTTTTATTCTACTTATATGCTGTACATCACAGACAACATCGACACGTGCTCGAGTTACTCCCACGGCCATGACACGTAACATTGAAGAGGAAAATGGTAAGTTTTTTTTTTGTGTCTCCTTTCTTGCTCTTGTTGTGTTAATATTCATTAGTTTTTGTGTATTTTTTTTTTGTCCTTAGTCACCATTCGCATTATACAATAAATATAACGAAAAAAATTTAGAAAAAAACGAAATTATGTATGCAAAAAGAGAAGAAGAAACAAAAAAACTGTAACAGCATTGACCTGAATAATACATAACATATACGCACTTATGTATATATTTTGCCATTTGTTAATTTTTGTGGCAATATATTAAGTTAAGAGGAGCATAATACATTAATAAAGTCAGATGAAACTTGGGGAAACTCTGCTTGAGTTAATCTCAAATGAATTTAATTAAAAGTGCAAAAATATATATTTAAATTTTAAGGGACAAATTTATTTTCTGGGAAATTAATGTATTTAGCAAACTTTTTTGTCCAGTGAGGCATTTTACTCTCATATTAAAATACGATACCTAAAGACTAAGTGCGAAATATATTAATTTATATAGGGAATTCATAAAAAGTGAGTCAAATTTTTAAAACGATGTCTTCTGATAGGAATGAAACTAGCGCTAAGTAAGTCCTATTGGAAGTTACTTATGACACAACATTTCAACGAGATCCGTTAAGGACTGTACGAATTTGTTAATAACTTGACTACAGCGCCACCTGTCGGATCCAGATACAGTTACGCATACACATATTTATAATATAAATATATTGTGAAGAATTGCATCAATCGGTCAAGCCGTTTAGAATTTACACTAGTCCGGCTGAAGAATCTAAAATTCTATATAAAACCAGTAAGGAAAGGCTAAAGTCGCGGAGCCGACTATATATATAATAAAAACGATTGGATCTAAAGAGCCAAATCGGATGAAACATATATATGGGAGCTATAGCTAAATCTTTACCGATTTTCTTCAAATTCGGCAATGTTGGTTCATGGATCAAGAAACTCAACCATTCTAAATTTTAAAACGATTGGATGTAAAATATAGCTTCTATAGAACTAAAGGGCCAAATCGGACGAAACATTTATATGGGAGCTATAGCTAAATCTTAACCGATTTTCTTCAAATTCGGTAGTGTTGGTTCATGGATCAAAAAACTCTACAATTCTAAATTTCAAAATGATTGGATGTAAAATACAGCTTCTACAGGACTAAAGAGCAAAATCGGACGAAACATATATATGGGAGCTATAGTTAAATCTTAACCGATTTTCTTCAAATTCGGCAATGTTGGTTCATGGATCAAGAAACTCTACCATTCTAAATTTCAAAACGATTGGATGTAAAATACAGCTTCTTCAGGACTAAAGACCAAAATCGGACGTATCATATATATGGGAGCTATAGCTAAATCTTAACCGATTTTCTTCAAATTTGGTAGTGTTGGTTCATGGATCAAGAAACTCTACCATTCTAAATTTCAAAATGATTGGATGTTAAATACAGCTTCTATAGGACTAAAGGGCCAAATCGGACGAAAGATATATATGGGAGCTATATCTAAATCGGAACCGATTTCAACCAAATTCAACAGCGATCTTAACAGCTGCGAAATACTCTAAACTGCAAAATTTCAGAACGATCGGAGTGAAATTGCGACCTGTAGTCGACGAACAACTTTACATGGACAGACGGACGGACGGACGGACGGACAGACATGCTTAAATCGACTCAGCTAGTGATTCTGAGTCGATCGGTATACTTTAAGGTGGGTCTAGCTGTGTTATTTTCAGGTGTTACAAACATCTGCCGTGAAACAAACTTATAATACCCTGTACCACAGTGTGGTGTAGGGTATAAATATACAAGAAAAATTATAATATTGACTCAATAAAATTGCTATATATTTTTGGTCAATCAAGGTTCCATCCAGGGACTATGAGTACTGTGAAAGAATTACGTTCCACAGCAAGTAAAAGTCTTAAGTCCGCCCATGCCGAATCTAATATACCGTCCACCATGGATTGCATTCAATGTTTATTTCTGGAAAAAAAAATTGGATATGGATCAAATCATGAAACGATTCTTTTTGTTTAAGTAAATTTATGGTTTAAAATAGCATTTTTTTAGAGCTACATCTACAAATAAAATTTTATTTGTTTACATTTTATTGAGATGATTTCTTGACGAATTATTCAGCTAGATTCAGCTTAATTTCCTAGAAAATGTGGTGTTTATGGCTTAAATAAGCTTTTTTGGGAGCGACATCTATAGGTGGACTATAACAAAATATGAACTGATTTAAAAAATATTAACTGCGATAAATTATTGTCTTAATTAAATACAAACTGCACAGATTCAGTTAAAATGCTTTAGAAAATATGGTATTTATGGTTTTAATACGTATATTTTTGAGCGACCTCTATTGGGTGACTATAACAAAATATGAACCGATTTGTACAATATTTGCTGTGATGAATTTTTGTCAAAATAGAATACAAACTGCAAAGTTTCTGCTAAATTGCTTTAAAAATCTGGTGTCTATTTCTAAAAAAAAACATATTTTGGAGCGACCTCTATGGGGGAGCTATATCAAAACATTGACCGATATGGCCCATTTGCAATCCCAAAAAACCTGCAAAACTATAAGAAATATTTCTACAAAATTTGATCAACCTAACCATTTTATTACGGACTGTAGCGTGATTACAACAGACGGACATAGATAAATCGTCTTAGAATTTTACGACGATTAAAAATATACATTTATACTTTTTGGGGTCTCAGATCAATATTTAAAGGAGTTACAAACGGCGTGACAAAATAATAATATTACCTTCCTTGTATCACGAGACTGTAGATATCATAAAATAAATACACTGCACAAAATTACAAGTTTTTGTATGGTCTGGACTCAAAGTTATAAGCCGTTAGCTTTTGTGCAAAATGGAGTCCATTTGTATTAGAGGTACCAAAATTGGCGTGGCAAGGTGATAGCCTCTAAACGACGAATACCATGTGTGAAATTGCGGAAGATTCCGACAAGTAGTATAGCAGTTATTAAAGAATTACTATTTCACTAAATGTTAACCCTTTGCTGGGGGAGGTACTTGAAAGTGTAGACCAACATCTTCCATCTTTGATTTTAGCCTAAAATAGAAAAAAACCAGTAAGGAAAGGCAGAAAGTCGGGCGGGGCCGACTATATAATACCCTACACCTCCCTAACAATGCGATAAGGGTCATTGCCATAATAATTAGGAATAATTGGTAAATGGGTAGAAACATATTATCTAATTCTGAAACGACAATCGCTAAATTAAGCAGTATTCGTTCCTAAATTGAGAAACGTCTTTCTGGAAAATTTTAATTATCGGAAGCAAAATACAACTTCTATAGCGGTTTGATACCAAATCAGGAGGAACATATATATGGAGCTTTAATAGAAATCTGAACCGATCTTCCCTGAGTACTCATTCATGTAAAAAGACCTCCTTCTGTCGAATTTCATACTGATCGGATATAAAATACTGTTTTACAGCGCTTACATGTGAAATCGGGGGTAACATATATATGGGGGCTATATCTAAATCCGAACCGATTTTCTCCGAATTTAGCAGTATTCCTTCATGTAATAAGAAACCTCTTTCTGCCGAATTTCGCACTGATCGGATATAAAATACAGTTTTTACAGCGCTTACATGTCAAATCGGGGGTAACATATATATGGGGGCTATATCTAAATCTGAACCGATTTTCTCCGAATTTAGCAGTATTCCTTCATGTAATAAGAAACCTCTCTTTGCCGAATTTCGCACGGATCGGATATAAAATAACATTTTTACAGCGCTTACATGTCAAATCGGGGGTAACGTATATGTGGGGGCTATATCTAAATCTGAACCGATTTCTTCCAAATTTAACAGTGTTCATTCATGTAATAAGAAACCTCTTTCTGCCGAATTTCAGACTGATCGGATATAAAATAAAGTTTTTACAGCGCTTACATGTCAAATCTGGGGTAACATATATATGGGGGCTATATCTAAATCTGAACCGATTTTAACCAAATTCAATAGGGATCGTCCTTGGGCCAAATAAAATATATGTGTAAAGTTTCGTCAATATCGGACCATAATTGCGACCTGTACTTTGATTTCAAGAATACATGCACAGACAGACGGACAGACGGTCAGACGGACATATCTAAATCAACTCAGAAAGTGATTCTAAGTCGATCGGTATAATAAAAAATGGGTCTATTTCTTCTCCTTTTGGGTGTTACAAACAAATGCACAAAGTTATAATACCCTGTACCACAGTGTGGTGTAGGGTATAAATAGCACATACCAAATTTGAAGCCAATCGGTTACTCCCATTCAGACAGTGCGTACCAGACAGACGGACGGAAGACCATTGCTGAAATGACTTTAAATGGCCTAAAACGGATTTCCGCCAAATATTCTTGGCGATGTGTTAAACTTGAGGCCTTCAGCAACTGATAAATACGAAAACCCACGAGCAATGTAGTGAGGATATAAAAACATGATTGTGTTGGAATTATCTTACTTCTGCCAAATAGGTTATAATTTCCACATTTATCCATTGATTTTAACTATTAGGCATTGTTGTCTTCTTCACTTTCAAAAACTGAAATAATATTTTTTTGCGATTTTGTATACCCTACACCACACTGTGCTACAGAGTATTATGACTTTGTGCATTTGTTTGTAACATCCAAAAGGAGAAGAAATAGACCCATTGTTTATTATACCGATTGACTTGTAATCACTTTATAAGTCGATTTATGTAGCTATGTCCGTCTGTCCGTCTATCTGTAGATGTATTCTTGTAATCAATGTACAGGTCGCAATTATGGTCCGATCTCAACGAAACTTAGCACATATATTTCTTTAGGTCCAAGGACGATCCCTATTGAATTGGTTAAAATCGGTTCAAATTTACATATAGCTCCCATATATATGTACCTCCGATTTGACATGTCAGCGCTGTAGAAACAGTATTTTAAATCAGATCAGTACGAAATCTTGCAGAGAGAGTTCTTCTATTGAATGAATGAACACTACCAAATTCGGGAAAAATCGGTTCAGATTTAGATATCGTCCCCATATATATGTTACACCCGATTTGACATGTAGAAACCGTATTTTACACCCGATCTGTTCGAAATTCTACAGAGAGAGTTTTCTTATAACGTGAATGAACACTACCAAATTCGAATAAAATCCGTTTAGATTTAAATATAGTCCCCATATATATGTTTCATCCGATTTGACATGTAAGCGCTGTAGAACCCGTATTTTTTATCCGATCAGTACGATATTCAACAGAGATAGGTTTCTTATTATATGTATGAATGCTGCCAAATTCGGTTAAAATTGTTTCAGATTTAGATATAGCCCCCATATATATATTTCACCCGATTTGACATGTAAACGCTGTAGAAACCGAGTTTTATATCCGATCAGTACGAAATTTGGCATAGAGAGTTTTCTTATTACATGTATGAACACTGCCAAATTGTTATCACAATGCTCATTTTCGCATTGCGATAAGGCCCGACTTTTGTCTTTCCTTACTGGTTTCTATTCATTATAGTCTTATCCGTGCCAGCAAAAAACGATAGTAACGGTCTGTTTCGACGTGAAAGCGACATTTTCGACATATGTAGCCCTCATAATCCTTTCGTTTGAATGGCATTATTTAATTTTTTTAAACATGCAATGCCATTTAATTGAGTACTGATGTCATCTTCCAAGAAAAAGGAATTTAAAAAAAAATTACATTTACATTTACATTTTATACCCTCACCCTCCACCGATATGGGGGTATATTCATTTTGTCACTCCGTTTGTAACACCACTAAATATTGATCTGAGACCCCATTAAGTAAATATATTATTAATCGTCGTAAAATTTTAAGACGTTTTAGCCATGTCTGGCTGTCCGTCCGTCTGTTGTAATCACGCTGCAATCTATAATACTTGAGCTATGTGGCTGATATTAGGTACATATACTTCTTATGTCTGCAGGTATGTTGGGATTGAAAATGGGCAATATCGGTCCATTTTTGGATATAGCCCCCATATATAGGTTCTACCCCGATTTGACTTCTTAACGTTGAAGAGACCACAAATAACAACTGATCGGGCTGAAAATTGGTAGCTGGGGTTTATTTATACCCGGTATTCTGCACACGAACAACGGTAGTCATAGCTCGATGTTTTGATATAGCCCCCATACAAATGTCCCTCTAGATTTGACTTCATAACGCCACATAAACCTCAAATTTCAACGAATTGGGCTGAAATTTGGTATAATGATCATTCACATGCGATCCATGGTGGAGGGTATATAAGATTCGGCATGGCCGAACTTAACGCTTTTACTTCTATATATAAAGAAGAATGTGTGTTTGTTTGTTGGTTTGTTTGTACCGTATAGACGTCTAAACGGCTGGACCGATCTTCTTGAAATTTTGCTCAGAAATATATAATATTTAAAAATTAGTGTTCCAAATATATTTTCTTTCTATTCAAACATATCAAAAAAGGCGATTTTGCCCCGTGTAGCTTTGGAGAAAAATCTGTCGAAAAATATTGGTAATTTTGAAATTTTAAATCATGATTAAATGATTTAAATCTGATGTGGATGCATTTTGCAGCAGTATGTGTGATCCAACTTTAAATTGGCGATATCGGTTCGGAAGGCGTTACGTCGACATAAGGAAAAGCTGAAGGAACTAGCTGGAGAACCATTGGACCAATCATCTTGAAATTTAGCATATGAAAAAATTTGAACGTTTGACTTCGCCATATAAATATATTTTCGAAGACATGATATCTGAAGTACCGTTGCAGCATGTGTCTTCAAGTTTCGTGTGGATCCATTTGCACAGCTTGTCCATCTGTTTGTAGCACAGACTACTACTCTGTGCTACAAACAAACTACTCTCTTAGTAAATTTGGCTATTTGTAAAAAATTCCATACAAGTTTCTGATGGTCACAGATAATTAAACTATCAACCGCAAGAATTAGGTTGGCGAAAATTTCGGTTGTCACAACCAAACGGATCCATTTATGCAGAAAACTTCCAAGGATTACATGTTATGCATTGTTCCTTATTTTTTTCTTAGTATTTCATATGGAATTTAAATGTTTTTTACTGCGTTTTAATGTTACGACTCGGAATAATTTTCCAGGAATAAAATATACACATTTTAAAGAAGTCCATCACTTTAATTTATTTCCCTAGAATCCATTAGAAATTCTTTCATCGCAAAATTTGTTTTCATTATTGTTTGTCTTGTGTCTTGTCATTGCACATCTTTGTGTTTTTGCCCAAGTTAAACTTCAAACTTTTGCCAAAATCAAAATGAAAAACTTTGCCTTGAAACAAACGTTGATGGTTACGACGGCGGCGGCTGAGAAGAATGAAAAAATCAAACATCGGCATGTCAATAAGTGTCTTTACACATCAACAATATTGACTTAACAAATTGTGACTCTTGTTGAAATTACACGCAACCGAGCGGAAAGTTCATGTTTCCCGGTGACTCAAGCCCATTACCGCCACTTTAAAACAATTTGACAACAAGCAGGGTAAAAGTTTTCAGCTCAGCATCACCCCCCTCAGCTCACCTACGTGCTGCTCAAACTTTAGCTAATATTTTTGCTTGCCTGAAACCGAGAAGACGGGAGTTCTCTTTTATGATTTATTATTCATAATTTTTTCAAACACGAAAAAAATGTTACTTTGTGTCACGCTTTTAATCAAGGTCAGGTCATATGTAACAAATTAGTGGCAATATAAAATGGAAAGAGTGGCAGCAAGGATGCTCTCAGCATCGCAGCAAGGCCATCTAGCAGCGGAAACAAAGATATTTATGGTTTAAAAACCAAAAGACTGTTACGACTTCCTGCGTCCACCAAATGGCGCTGAAATGAAAAACGCGCCCGCCAACATCCTCTTCGACTGAACGCACATACACACGCGCACAAAGTTGCAGAGATATGCGCGACAATGCTAAGGTTTATTACAAAAGTTGTGCTGCGTAAGGTTTTGAAAGTTTTTAAGAGACATGGATGGGAAAAAAGAACGAATTGACAAAAAATAACGAAGAATAAAAAAAAACAAATGCCATCCTTCTCCCCATGAGGCACAGTGGAGGAAGTTTTGTAGTAAAATGGAAATAAAGCTGCCATTGGGGCGGTACTTTTTACACCAAACGCGTTAATGGCCAATTAAGGACTGGGATTGGTTAGCATACTGCCCTTTCATATAAAAACAAACGGAATCTATAATATGTCTATATGATTGGAGGTGGTGAATTGCCATCAATTGCTGGTCTAAAAAAATACCTACAGTACATGGCCCTTGAATGTGAGGCAACTCCGAAAACGGAACCAATTTTTCGTCTTCTACGAAGTAGATAACCTAACTGTTCCTATACTAAGGTGTAGATAACTCAATTTGTCGGCAACTAAGGAGTAAATAAACCGACTGGTCCTGTACCAAGGAGTAGATAACCCAACTGATCCTCTGCTAAGGTGTAGGTAACCCAATTGTTCGACAACTGGGTTGGAGATAAGTAAAATGGTCCTCTACTATGAAGTAGATAACCCAATTTGTCCTTAACTAAGGAGTAGATAACCCATTTGGTCATCCACCAAGGAGTAGATAACCCAAGTGATCCTTTGCTAAGGTGTAGATAAACCAATTGTTCGACAACTGGGGAGTAGATTAGTGAAATGGTCCTCTACTATGGAGTACATAACCCAATTTGTCCTCAACTAGGGATTAGATAACTCAATAGGTCATCTACCAAGGAGTAGATAACTCAACAGGTCATCTACCAAAGAGTAGATAGCCCAGTTTGTTATCTACCAAGGAGTAGATAACCCAACTGGTCCTATACTAGGCTGTCGTTAACCCAACCGGTCGTCAACGAAGAAATAGATAACTAGTGAACGTCCACTAAGGTGTAGATAACCAAACTAGTCGTCTACTAAGCAGTAGATAACCCAATTTGTCCTTAACTTAGGAGTTGTATTAGTTGTTGTATCCCAAATTGTCGTCCCTGAAGGATAAGATAACCTAGTTTGTCCACAACTAAGAAGTAGATAACCCATCTTATCGTCTACGAATTTGAAGATTGCCCAATTGGTACTCCACTGAGGAGTAGATAACCGAACTTTTCATCTAATAAGGAGTAGATAACCCAGCCGGTCCTCTACTAAGGATTACATAACTCAACTAGTCGTCTACTAAGGAGACGATAACCCAGCTGGTGCTCTAAAAGGATTAGATAGTTCAACTAATCGTCTACTAAGGAATAGGTAACCCAATTGTTCATCTATTAAGAAGTAGATAACCCAATTGGTCCTCTACCAAGGAATAGATAACCCAACAGTTCGCCAACTAAGGAGTAGATATCCCAACTACTACTCTACAAAAGAGTAGAAGATGTAGATAACTCAAATGAACGTCCACTACGGTGTAGATAATCCAACTAGTCCTCTATGAAGTATTGGATAACCCAAATCGTTGTTTACTAAGGACTTGACAATGAAATTTGACCTCTACTAAGGGTAGATAACCCAACTGGTCGTCTGCGAAGGAGAACATAACTCAGCTATTCCTCTACTAAGTACAATTAGACAACCCAACTTGTCATCTGCGATGTGGTATATAACCCAAATCATTGTTTACAAAGGAGTATATAACCCTATTGGTCATCTGATAAGGAGTAGATAACCCAATTGGTCCTACACCAAGGACTATGTAGATAACCCAACTGCTACTCTACAAAGGAGTACATAACCCTACTGGTCCTCTATTAAGGAGTAGATTAGCGATCTAGTCTTCTACTCAGTAGTAGATAACTCAAATCGTTCTTTACTAAGGACTAGATAATGCTATTGGTACTCTTGTAAACAGTAGATAACCCAACTGGCCGTGTGCGAAGGAGTAGATAACTCAGGTGGTCCTCTACTAAGGATTAGATAACTAAACTAGTCGTCTACTAAGTATTAGATAGCCAAACTTTTCATCGGCGAAGGAGTATATAACACAAATCATTGCTTACTAAGGAGTAAATATCCCCAATTTTTCCTTTACCAAGTAGAAGATATCCGTTGGCCAACTAAGGGGTAGGTAACCCAAATGCTACTCTAGAAAGGAGTAGACACCCTGGTTGGTCCTCTACCAAAGAGTATATAACTCAACTAGTCCTCTTCTAGTTAGTAGATAAACCCTATTTGTTTACTAAGGACTAGATAACGCAATTGATACTCTACTAAAGAGTAGATAACCCAACTGCTAAAGATTATATAACTCAGCTGGTCCTCTACTAAGGTTAGAAAACTAGCATTACATAATCCAAGTTTTAGATAACCCAAACCGTTCTTTACCAAGAACAAGATAAGGCAATTTGTTCTCTACCAAGAAGTAGATAACCCAACTGATCGTCTGCGAAGGAATATATAAACCAACCTTTCGTCGAATAAGGAGTAGATAACCCTACTAAGGAGTACATAGCCCAACTAGTCGTCTAGTAAAAAGCGGGTAACCAAATTTGGCCTCAACTAAGGATGTTATAGCCAAAGATCGTTTTTTATGAAGGAATAGATATCCCAAATGGTCATCTACCAATTTGCAGATATCCCAACTTGTCATCTGTAAAGGAATAGAGTACCGATCGGTCCTCAAGTGAGGTGTAGATAGCTCATATGGTCCTCTGCTAAGAAGTAGGTAACTCAACATGTCCTCATATGGGGAGTAGATAACACAACTTGTCCTCAACTAAGGGATAGATAACTCAACATGTCATTTATGAATGAGTAAATAACCTAACTAGACGCCTACTAAACAGTAGATAAGCGAACTGGCAGTTTTCTTGACGACCTCCTTCTCTACTAAGGAGTAGATAACCCAACTAGTCCTCTTCTAAGTAGTAGTTAACCCAAATCGTTTTTTATTAGGGACTAGATAGCCCAATTGGTCCTCTACCATGAAGTAGATAACCCAACAGGTCATCTCCGAAGGAATATCTAACCCAGCCGTTTGTCGAATAAGGAGCAGACCCAACTCCTACCCTACGAAGAAGTATATAACCCAACTGGTTTCATATTAACCCAACTAGTCGTCTACTGAATAGTGGGTATCCCAATTTGTCCTCAACTAAGGATATAACCCAACTTACGGTCTGTGCGGGTGTAGTTCGCCCAAATCGTTACTTATTAATGAATTGGTAACATAATTGATCATCTTCCAATTTCTAGATATCACAACTTGTCATCCACGAAGGAGTAGAGTACCGTCTGGTCGTCAACTAAGGAGTAGATAAACTAACGGGTCCTCTTCTTAGAAGTAGATAACCCAACTCGTTCTCATCTAATGGAGTAAATAACCTAAGTAGACGCCTACTAAGCACTAGATAATCCAACTGGCAGTTTAATTGATGAACCAACTGGCTCTCTACTAAGGAGTATATAGACGAACTGGTCCTACACTAGTGAGTAGATAACTCAACTTTTCGTATATTAAAGAGTAGATAAAGCAAAACGTCGTCTGAGTAAATTACCTAACTAGACGCCTACTAAGCAGTAGATAAGCCAACTGGCAGTTTACTTAATCACCCAACTAGACCTCTACTACAGAGTATATAGGCGAACTGGTCCTACGCTAGTGAGTAGATAACACAACTTGTCGTTTACGGCAGAGTGGATAACCTAACTAGCCGCCTACTAACAGTCGATAAATCAATTGGTGGTTTTTGATAACCGAACTGGCCCACTGCTTGGAAATAGATAACTACACTAAGGACTTAGTTATCTACTACTTACCAGAGTGGTCTAGGTAACCTAAGTTGTTTCCTACCAAGCAGTAGATAAATCAACTGACATATTACTATACTTGACAGCAGCAGTTCTGGAAAATTTTTACCTACTCTTGTGTAGTATTTTTGCTAATACCGGGGGCAAGCTAATCATTACTTCTTCCTTAAGTGCTCATAGAATCATTGTTATTGGTGTAGATTTTTTTAAATTTTTTTAAATTCCCTCCCACTGTTTGATGCGAAATGAAAGCAGTGGCAACAAATGTATTTTATGACTTTAGCAATGAAGGAAATCTCAAACAAAGAACGCTTAAAACCACCACCACCACCATTCTCTGCCACCCAACAAAGTAAACCCAAAGCAAACAAGTCGAAGAAGTATAAGAAAAATAGGGGGATAAAACAACTCCCAGAAAATTTGCCAAGTCAATGAAAATTTTTGCGGAGCCAAGGCATACCACTGATGATAAGATACCGCCAGAAAAAATGGGCCAACAGAAAGTAGAAAAAACTCAAATGAAAAAACGAAAAGTTCCCATGAAGATAAACTATTATTAAAAAATATAAAACATATTATGTGACAGATAACATACATACTGAACTTTTTTACTTCTGCTCTGGTGCTTTGCCCTCATCTCTTTGCTACTTTTCTTGTCAGTTCTTTTCCTCGCCCTTGCAGTCTTGCCTTTGACAAAATAAGCATAAAGAATGACTCTTTGGCTATGTCATTCATATTATAATGTTTGTTTCTTGTTTGCTTTGGTGTTAAAATTGTAAATTATGGTAGTTGTTTAAAGAAAAGTCTTAGCAATATATTCTTTTTTGGGAAAAAGTTTTTGCATTGCAATAAGTAAACAGCCTTTCGAATTATCTGCGATAACTTTTTGTAATCCTGGTGGCACATTTTGAGCAAAACTTGGAAATATGTTTGAACAATAAGGAGTAATGATCATTCTGTAAAAAGAATTGAGTTTTTATACAAAAAAGATAATGTTTGCAATGACATGTCTTGACAAAACAGTATTGAAAATATAAGACATACTTTTTCCAACATTTATCCCTGAAATAATTAGCCTTAAAATAAGTATTCTAATTATTCTAATCAATGTCCAAATTAAAAAAAAAAAACATCTTTCATTTGCTTATGTATGGAACATTCTCAGTGTATATTAATTCTCCGTAATTGGGATTTAAGGGCCATGTACTCGTACATATACATCATTGTTGTTCATCCTTCACCGAAATAAGTTGAATATCCCCATTGTCTCACAATGCATTCACCTTTTAGCCTAATTTCTCATTCATCACGAGTCATTTGTTCCTTCGTTGTTGTTTTTTTCTTGTTTCCATTCTTTCTTTATTACGTCTGGTCGGTTTAACAAACTAATTTTGAATTTTACACCCCACAGAATTTCATAAACAACCAACCAAAACAAAAAAAACTTCATATATATTTAACCTTTCATTTTAACAAATTTTTTTTTTCTGCAAAAGTGCGAGAAACAAAATAAAAATCCTCAGAAATATGCAAAAAACGCTCCGGAAAAACCTCTCGTGGTTTAATCTCAAATGCCATAATAAGTCTTGCGAAAAAAATTGGCTAACCAAACTTTTCTAATAAAGTGGATTTTAATCAAGTTTTTTTTTTTTGTTCCGTTCGTACTAACGCCGGAGCAAATATAAACCAACAAAAATCATTTTTTTCTGAACAACCAAAAAGTTTTGCAAATATTAACAGGAAACCCCGAAATGAGGCCTACAGATGCTGAGAATCACATCGGCATCACACAGTCATTTATATCAATAATTCATAAATTCCCAGGAGCCAGCATTTTTAATAGTCTTTTTGGTGTATAGAAACAAGACAGCGCAACAGATAAGCTAGATTAATGTTCAGAGAGAAATTATATGGAATATAAAAGGTTAAGATGAATTTTAGAAATTATTTTGGGTTAACATAATGAAATGGAATCTTTGGGTTATTTTTTAAATGTTGAAATTAGTTGTTATGTTCGGGAAAAGGTTAAATAATTTTGGAATGCCTTTTTTATTTATAAAATAGATTGATTAGGCTATTAGGTTATCAATTTTAATAGGTAATTTTTTGGTTATTTGCTATCTACCACTTTTTCTGATTGTGGTCCCAGGTTGCGTATCTAAAGGTAATTTGCAATTAATTTAGTTTACGACTGGAAACAGATGTTTTGATTTAATTTTAAATGCTTCCAGAAATACTGTATATAATCCAACTGGTCCTCTAATAGGGTGTAGATAAACCAATTTGTCCTAAACTTAGGAATAGTATCACAAATTATCGTCTGCGAAGGAGTACATAACCGATTTTGTCCTCAACTAAGAAGTAGATAACCCATCTTATCGGTTGCGAATGAGAAAATAAACCAATTGATCCTCTATCAAGGATTTAGATAACCCAACTGGTCATCTACTAAGGAGTGGATAACAAAACTGGTCCCAACTAAACAGAAAATAACCCAACTGGTCATCTACTAAGGAGTAGACAAACCAGTTGGTCCTCTACTAAGAAGTAGATAACTCAACTAGTCGTCAAGAAAGTGGCTGATAAACCAACTTGTCATCTGTCGTGCTGTATATAACAAAAATCATTGCTTACTAAGGAGTAGATAACTAAATTTGTCCTCTTGTAAGGACTACATAACCCAACCGGTCATCCACTAAGAAATGGATAACATAATAAACCTACTGATCATGTACTAGGAAGTAGATAACCCAACTGGTCCTATAATAGGATGTAAATACCGCAACCGGTCATCAACTAAGAAGTGTATAACTCTAGTGAACGTCTTCTAAGGAGTATATGACGAGACTAGTCCTCTACTAAGTAGAAGATAACCCAAATCGTTGTTTACAAAGGATTAGATAAATCGATTGGTACTCTACTAATAAGTAGATAGCCCAACTGGTCCTATAATAGGATGTAAATACCGCAACCGGTCATCAACTAAGAAGTGTATAACTCTAGTGAACGTCTTCTAAGGAGTATATGACGAGACTAGTCCTCTACTAAGTAGAAGATAACCCAAATCGTTGTTTACAAAGGATTAGATAAATCGATTGGTACTCTACTAATAAGTAGATATCCCAACTGGTCGTCTGCGAAGGAGTAGATGACTTAGTTGTGCCTCTACTAAGGGCAAATAACACAACTGATCCTGTATCAAGGAGTAAATAACCCAACTGGTTCTCTAATACGATGTAGATAACCCAACCGGTCATCAACCAACTAGCAGTTGATAACATGTAAAACCAAATGGTCCTCTACTAGGGAGTAGATAACACAACCGGTCATCAATTAAGAAGTGGATAACTCAAGTGAACGTCTACTAAGAAGAATCTAACCCAAATAGTCCGCTACAAAGTAATAGATAACCCAAACTGTCCTTTTCTAAAGACTGGATAACGCGATTGGTACTCTACTAAGGAGTAGATAATCCAACTGGTCCTCTAATACGGAGTAGATAACCCAACCGGTCATCAACTAACTAGGAGTGAATAACATAATAATTACACTGGTCGACATTTTTTTCGCCACGGTGTTTCGAAGCCGATTTGGGTATATGAGATAGTACAGTTCATAGCCTAAAATGTAGTTTCTTTAAATTAGTTCAAGTTGTCGCGATAAATCTCGATTTGCGAAAATAGAGAGGCTGAGACACATTTCATAGCATAACTTGAGAACCGTTTATCCGTTTATCGGGAAAGCTTCAAAGAATGCTAAATTAAGTAGCCTCCAACTTCATTTAACACCATTTTTTCATCCGTTCAGCGGTTTCGAAGAGATCTTACAAAGATACTGCTAAAAATCATATTTTTTGAAAAAATTTTAATAATTTTAAAAATAAACGCGTAAAAAACAGATTTTTTATTTATTTTAATTATTTATTTAATTTTTTTATTATTTTATCGTAAATTCTGATTAGTCATTAATAAAATGAAACCACTCCGAAAAAATCTATGCACAACTTCAAACGTTGCAGCTGAATTAGAAAGAAAAGTGAAACGTTTTTTACGGGATTTTCTGGGAGGATTTTTGATCGAGACAGTGGCTTCGATACAAGTTAAGGTGAATATAATTTCGTTGTTGATTTGATAATTTCGCTTCAACTTATTAAGTTATGCATTGCTTTACTTCGGAATGGTCTTATTTTATTTATGACTAAACAGACTTTATGCTAAAACAAAAAAAATTTAATAATTGAGCTTTTTTCGGTGCTTTATTACGCGTTTATTTAAAAATTATTAAAATTTTCTCAAAAAATTATATTTTTTAGTACAATCTTGTAAGATTTTGTCGAAACCGCTGAACCGATGAAAAAATTGTATTAAAAGAAGCTACTTAATTTTGGATTCTTTGAAACCTTCATGACATAATTTGGATAAATGGTTTTCGAATTATGCTATAATATGTGTCTCAACCTCTCTATTTTCGCAAATCGCGTTTTATCTCGAGAACTAGAACTAATTTAAAGAAACTACCTTTTAGGCTAAGAACTGTATTATCTCATATTCCCAAATCGGCTGCGAAACCCTGTGCCACAGCAAAAAAAGATTTTTTGTTGACCTGTGTTTTTCCATATTATAAAAGTTATAAATCATAAGTAAATATGAAATCGTATTTCTGTTGTTTTCTGGAATAACAAATAACAGCATATACTAAAAAAATTAAAATGTTCGGGAGATCCATAAGCTTTTTCCCTCGCAGTATATTCTGTCATATATGGATCAATAGATAATGATTACCTGAATACATTTATGGTAAAACCTCGAAATCGAAAATTTCCCGCAAAGGGGTGTTGGTTACTCCCGAAATCCACAGATTTACTAATCCTCCAACGGAAAAAATCTGTTTTAAAGAAATTCAGCAGAAATTAAGTATTTGTAAAATGTATGGTGAAAACCGATTTTGGTAATTTTATGTAGTATCTAAATTGATCGTTAAGGAAAAAACAATCCCAAATGTAAAATATAAATTTTTACAAAAATTTTATGACTATTCCAACCACAATGTCATTTCTTGATAGTAATAGGGTTCTATATATCTGCTGAAAAGTAGTTTTCCAGTAGAACATATTAATTTTTAAAATATAGAGGGACTAAAAATGCTAGGAATGTACCACAACAATATATTACGATATATTTATTTCATAGTATCACTTTCACATATAGGTGGCGCCCAATCATGCCTAAAGGTTTGGTTTGTGTTTATGCTAATTAGATTATGCAACATAAACTGTTTTTTTTTTGTGTCCGAGACCTAAAACCTTTTTATACCCGACACCACACTGTGGTACAGGATATTACGACTTTGTGCATTTGTTTGTAACGCCTAAGAACAGAGAGATGGATCCATCGTTTATTATACCGATCGGCAGAGAATCGCTTTTTTAGTCGATTTAGCCGAGTCCGTCTGTCGGTCTGTCTGTCCATCTATTAATGTGATCAAAGTGCAGGTCGCAAATTTAGAGCTATCTTTACGAAAATTGGTACAGAGGCATTACTTGGACTGTATAAAAAGGGGCATATAGGTCCATATTTTGATATAGCCCGCATATAAAGGTCCCCACCGATGTCACTTCATGACCCTCTAGAGAACACATTTTCCAATGGATCTGGAGAAAGTTAAGAATTTACACTTTATTTTGGACCTAATCCTCCATAGTGAAAATGGGGCACATCAGTCCATGTTTTAGTACATCCCCCATATAAAGGTCCCTACCTATGTCACTTCTTAACACTCAACAGAACGGATTCTTCAGTTGATCTGGCTGAAATATAGGAATTCATACTAAATATTATACCTAATCGTCCCTAGTTAAAATGGGGAAAATCGGTCCAAGTTAAGGTATAGCCCCCCATTTAAAGGTATATCCCCCACCGATGCCACTTTTTGACGATCTAGAGAACGGATTGTTCAATTGATCTGGCTGAAATTTGAGAATTCATACTTAATGTTGGACCTAATCGTCCCTAGTAAAAATGGGAAGCAGGGCTCCTTGTTTTAATATAGGCGCCATTTAAAGGTCTCCACCGATGTCACTTCACGCGGAAATGTAAGCTTTTGTACTTAATATTGAATTTAAACGTCTCTAGTGAAAATGGAGTATATCGGTACGTATTTTGATAAGTATGGTTTTCAGTTTATAAGCCTCTCGTGAAGGACAACTTTTTTAACATGTGTATCTGGAATTTAGATATGTCCTCTATAAGTATTTAACCTGCAACTGTTAATAGTAATAATGGTTGTTGGCAAACAATGGTGGAGGGTATTATACGGTCGGCCCCGCCCGACTTTAATCATTCCTTACAGTTTTTTTTTTTGTATAGATTGAGGCATACTATTCCTTAAAAACTAAACAATTTTTTTATCGTATTGTTTTTTTTAACTATTTTTTCTTAAATTCCAATTCTCTTGGAGTGTACCTTTAGTATTTGGACCATATTTTTTGAAGTACAAGCTCGATAAAGCCGGAAATTATTGGGGCTAGAAATGCTGAAAACATCACTTTCACGTAAAAACGAAAGTTTAGCAACTGTCGTTAAAACAATTAGAAAAGAATTTATATTTTTGCTGGTACGAAAAATATCGTAAACCAGTAAAAGCGTTAAGTTCGGCCACGTGGAATCTTATATACACTCCACCATGGAAAAATCTTTGGATATGGAGCAAATCATGAAACGTTCCTTTTTGTTTAAGTAAATTATTAAAAAAAAAACGAACGCTGCAATTTTTAGGCCGCAAATTCTTTAGCCAAACTCTTCACCTGCAAATGTGGTATTTATTGTTTAAAATAGCTTTTTTGAGCGCTACATCTACACAGGTACCATAACAAAATCAAATTTTATTGACATAAATTATTGCCAAAATATAGGGTGATCTAAGTAGAGATACTTTTTTCATTAGCCTTTTTTTGACAGATCACGTTTGACTCGTGTCAAGCTGTCATGTTAAGTATTGTTTGGCATTTCATCATGGAAAGACTTACGCTTGAACAACGTTTACAAATTATTCAGTTTTATTATCAAAATAATCGTTCGTCAATTGCGCTAACTCCATTTTTTTTAAATGCAAAAAAAACACTTTCCAGTCGACCCACGACCTTGACACCCATGAGCAATATTTTAGCTCTCGTTAAGAGCTACCTTTTTGCCATTGACCGATTCCCGATCCGACGTACCGGAATCATCGGTCCATATTTCTTCAAAAATTATGCCGGTGAGAATGTAACCGTCAATGGCGACCGTCATCGTGCCATTATAACCGACTTTTTGATGCCTGAAAGTGAAGCTCGTGATCTCGGCGACATTTGGTTTCAACAAGACGGCGCCACTCCCACACATCGCATCAATCAATGGATTTATTGAGAGAACACTTCGGTGAGCAGATAATTTCAAGTTTTCGACCGGTCGATTGGCCACCAAGATCGTGTGATATCACACCGTTAGACTTTTTCCTGTGGGGATATGTAAAGTCTAAAGTTTATGCGCACAAACCCGCTTCGATTCGGGCCTTGGAGCAAAACATCACGCATGTCATTCGCCAGTTACCAGTCGAAATGCTCGAACGAGTCATCGAAAATTGGACTCAACGGATCGACCATCTGAGACGTTGAGTCGACATTTGAAATAATATAATCTTCAATAAATAAATGCCAAAGAATGTTCTTTCAAATGATAATAAACATTCCCCATTCAATTTGAATTTTCTGTTTTTTTTTTTAAAGTAGGGAACCTCGAAATGGATCACGCGTTAGTATATAAACTGCAAAGTTACAACTAAAGTTTTAAAAAAATGTGGTGTTTATGGCTTAAATAAGGCTTTTTGGGAGTGACATCTATAGGTGGACCTTAACAAAATATGAAATGATTTAAAAAAGTTTAACTGTGATGAATTCTTGTCTTAATTAAATAAAAACTGCAAAGATTCAGTTAAAATGCTTAGAAAATATGGTATTTATGGCTTAAATACGTATATTTTGGAGCGACATCTATAGGATGACTATAACAAAATATGAACAGATTTGTAAAACTTTTGCTGTGATAAATTCTTGACAATATA
The DNA here is from genome assembly GCA_963930755.1 of Eudasyphora cyanicolor. NCBI lineage: Eukaryota > Metazoa > Arthropoda > Insecta > Diptera > Muscidae > Eudasyphora > Eudasyphora cyanicolor. Next base: position 23,356,854 of record OZ005738.1, read on the forward strand.
TAATAAAAACTGCAAAGCTTCTTCTAAATTGCTTTAAAAAGTGGTATCTTTGGCTCAAAAACCGTATCTTGGTGCGACCTCTATAGGGGAGCTATATCAAAACGTTGACCGATATGGCCCATTTGCAACCCCCAAACAACCTGCAACTATAAGAAATATTTCTACCTAATTTGATCAACCAAGCTCTATTATTACGGACTGTAGCGTGATTACAACAGACGGACTGACGGACAAACGGACAGAGAGACATGGCTAAATCGTCTTAGAATTTTACGACGATTAAGAATATCGTATATATACTTTATGGAGTCTCAGATCAATATTAAGAGGTGTTAAAAAAAAGTTACCATACAATTTTTATACCCTCTGCCCTAGGATGGGTGGTATATTCATTTTTTCACTGCGTTTGTAAGACCTCTAAATATTGATAGAACTAGATGGCTGACATTTGGTATATATATTTCTTATATCTGCAGGTATGTTGGGATTGCAAACGGGTAATATCGGTCCATTTTTGGATATAGGCCCCATATATAGGTTCTCCCCCGATATGACGTCTTAACGTCATAGAGACCACAAATGTCAACTGATCGGGCTGAAATTTGGTTAACTGGGATTTATTTGTACCCGGTATCATTCACACGAACAACTGTATATCCCCCATACAAAGGTCCCTCTAGACTTCAACGAAACCGCAAATTTCAACAAATTGGGCTGAAATGTGGTTTAATGAGTTTATTAGTACCCGTAACCATTCACATGCGATCCAAAAGATAAAAAAAGATTCGGCATGTCCGAACTTAACGCTTTTACTTGTTAATTTGTCATACAGATTATTTCTATATTTTTGTAATTATGTACTTTTAAATTTTGATAAATTTTTTTTAATTTTTATATTAGCCTAGATTTCATTAGAAATCATAATAATGTTTTAAATTTCTTAATTAAGTTTTTACATATATTTATATTATAACTTTTTATTATTTTCTTTGGTTTTTTTATAATTTGTTTCTGGTTTTTTTATTTTCATTTCAGTTAAATTTCTGTTGCAAGGTAATTATTCAAAAAGTTTTTTTTCTTTTTCTGTTTGATTTTCTTTCATAAATAAAACTTACTGCTGCTGAACGTGAGCAAAGACTTCCAAGAAATATAAAAATGGGGGAAAAGGAAAAAACTACATATGTATAAAAGGAAGTTGGTAATAACCTCTATGACAAATATGTTTGTTTAAACTGACAGTTTTTGTATATGTGTAGTTCAACGCGCAGAGTATCCTTAAATAAGAGGAGAGGGATTCAGAGGGTGCCCCCCTTTGAATGAAAATGAACATTTCTACGAAATGTGGTGAAAAACTATTTAACCAAGAAAAACGCATTCGAAGCATCGTAAGATACATCCTGCTATCCAGCCTCCCCACACACTCCGTGCCCACCCCACCACAGCCAGACAAAGTTTTGTGGGTAAATATGTTGTTGGCGAATGTGTCTTTGTTTGTCTGTGTCTCTCTCTCTCTCGAACTCTGTGTATTTTGGTGTGGCAAGGATATGTCTTTAGTTCCTGTCCCCCTTCCAAAGACATGAGCAAAAGTTAACTGAACTTTAATTAAGAAAATTTCAGCAGATGGAAGCAAAAAAAGCAACTAGGAGACAGACAAAAATTGTGGCACCCAAATACGTGCCACATATTGAAAATGTGGTATTCATATGTCACTGCAGGAACTTTATTACATTGCCTTCGCCACTGCTTCTTGACGTTGCAAAAGAAAACAGATTAAACAAAAAATTCAACAAAAAAAGAAGAAAAACTTCTTCATCAACAAAAAAAACGCCCGAATGATACAAGTTTAACCCACAAATCTGAGTCACGAGATGTAAAGCTGTTCTTTTTTTTCCTTTTGCAACTGACGCGAACTAAAAGGAATTTTTAAATACAAAAGTCTGTCATCGTGTCCCCATCTTTTCATACAGCTGAACCTCGAATGGCTTTGTGAGAAAGGCATTGCATCGCGTGGCCTATGCGCTGCCACTGTGTGCATTCATTTAGTTCTGAGAATGTGAAGAAATATTTTCGTCTTTATTCTTTTGGACGGAAAAGAAAAAATTGTCAAAAGGTTGGCATTAAAATACACATATTTGCCTTTAGTCTTTTTTTGTCATTTCATGCAAAATAAAAGGATATGTCATGTTGGCTTTCGCTTGATAAGTCAATGAACCCCCAGGCGGCTATTTATAACAGTTATGAAAGTGTTTTTATTCTGAAAAATTGATAAGACCTCAAGGAGAATATGTGAATGGGTGAGAGAGAGAGATTTTCTTTTTAGACAACATAAAGTGAGAATGAAGATGAATGATAGAGCTTTGAAAAACATATGTACATCACATTTTTTCAACTTGTGATAATTAAAAGATTTCTTAAACTATAAACATATGACAAAATGTCCGCGATTTTGTTTCAAATTATAAGCATTTTTTCCTTAAACTGTAAGCTTCTATATACTGAAAGCAAAATAATTCACTAAAATGATTATCCACGTTACCAAAATGATTATCTACTTATCTCAGTATAATCTAAAAACGATAGCTTGTAACGAAAACACGCCTAAGATATACCTATCCACTTAAATTCGATATACAAATTGTTTATCCATGTTTCCCAGTGTATAGTATACACTTTTCCAGGATTAAAGCTCCACAAAGAAGTATTATTCTACAGAACCTTAGTCACTTATCTGGCCTTTCATGTTTTTCCACGTTTCCCATTGTACAGTATACACTTATCCAGGATTAAAAGCTCCATAAAGAAGTATTATCCACGCTTCCTAGTGAACACTAGTCACTTATCCGCACTTCCACTGCGCACAAAACATTCATGGAAGTCGTATTCAATTTTAATTTTTTACAAAAGCGTATTTTCCACACTTCCCAGTGTACACTAAATATTTGCCTAAGTTTTGTTCCTCAAAAAAATTCTATCCACTCTTCCTATTGAACAATAATTACTTATCCAAGTGCAATTCTTTGGAAAAAAATATTATCCACACTTTTCAATGTTCTCTAATTCTTCATCCACGATTAATTCCTCACCAAATCTTACCGTCCATGCCTCCTAGGGTACACTAAACACTTATCCAAGGATATTCTACGCAAAAATATTATCCACACTTCTAAGTATACACTTAATTCTTATTTATATGTAATGCTTCGCAAAAAATATTATCCACGCTTCGCAGCGTACAATAAACACCTATTCAAGTGTAGTTCTTCGCAAAACAATATTATCCTCACTCACAATGTTATTATTCACAAAAAAAATTATTCTTCACAAAACAATATTATCCTCACTCCCCACTTTACTTTAAACACCAATCCAAATGTTAGTATTCACAAAAAAATATTATCCGGGCTTCACAGTGTACACTAAACTCTCATCCAATATAATTATTCTCCAGGAAATTATTATCCACTCTTTCCAGTGTACACTAAGCACTTTTCCAAGTTTTATTCTGCACCAAAAATATTATCCACGATTTTCGACCAATCCAAATGTTAGTATTCACAAAAAAATATTATCCGGGCTTCACAGTGTACACTAAACTCTCATCCAATATAATTATTCTCCAGGAAATTATTATCCACTCTTTCCAGTGTACACTAAGCACTTTTCCAAGTTTTGTTCTGCACCAAAAATATTATCCACGATTTTCAGTGTACGCTCAAGACTCATTTAAGATTAATTTTTCACAAACAATTATTATCCACGCTTTTCAGTTTAAATAAACACTTATCTATAATTAATTCTTCACACAAAATTATTATCCATGCTTTCTATTGTATAGCAAAAAGTAATCCAAATGTTCTTCTTCCCTAAAAATTATTATCCACACTTCCCAATGTACGGTAAATACTAATACAAGATAAATTCATCATAAAAATTTATAGTTCGCGGTTCACATTGTACGACAACCACTTATCCAAGTACATTCCTAATAAAAAATATTTTGTCAAAGCTTCCCAGTGTACACTAAACATGTATCCATGTGTTATTCTTCACAAAAATTGTTATCCATGCTCTTCAGTTTATATTAAACAGTGACCCAAGATTTATTCTTCACAATAAATTATTATCCACGCTTTCTATTTTGCACTAGACATTTATCCATGTGTTATTGTTCACCAAAAGATATTATCCAGGATTCCCAATGTACATTAAATATTTATCCAGGTGTAAGTCCTAACAAAAAATTATTATCCACGCTTTTCAGTTTATAATTAACAATTATCCAAAATGAATTCTTCACAATAAGTGATTATACGCGGGTATTAGTTGACATTAAACACTTATCCAAGCTTAATTCTATACAAAGAATTATTATCCAGGCCTCCCAGCGTACGCTAAACAGTTATATAATGTAATACTTCACAAGAAATATTATCCACCTTTCCAAGTGTACACACAACACTTAGCCGAGTATAATTATATAGAAAAAAAAAGTATCCACTCTACTCAGTGTACACTAAACACTTTTCCAACATTAATTCTTCACAGCAAACTATTATCTTCGCTTTTTATTTCACATTTAACACTTATCCAATATTATTTATTCACAATAACTATTATCCACGCTTCTCAGTGTGCACTGAACACTTATCCTAGATTAATTCTTCACAAAAAACAATTATGCATGATTTTAATTAACAGATATTTTTAATCCACGATTCCCAGTAAACACAAGACAATTATTCAAGTGTAATTCTTCACAAAAAATATTTTCCGCACTTCCATGTGTACACTTAATGCTTATTCAAGTGTTATTCTTCATAGTTAACTTTTATCCATGCTATTCGGTTTACATTACACATTTATCCTTTATTATTTCTTCACAAAAATATTATTCACGCTTTTCAATGTATATCAGACCCTTATCCATGGTTATTTCCTAACAAATAATTATTATCCACACTTCACTAAGCACTTATTCAAATTAAATTCTTCACAAAAAAACATTATCTTTACTTCTTAGTGTAGTGTAAACACTTTTCCAAGATTAGGTTAGGTTGAAGAGAGGAGTCGTTTAAACGTCTCATGTGTGAAAGCCGGGCAGTAACACAGAAAATGTTCCATCGTTTCGATGTTTTCCCTGCATGCCCTGCATTCGTCGTTTCCTGCTAGTCCTGTGTGATGTAGATGTGCTTGTAAGCTTGAGTGTCCCGTTAGAACACTCATCATCTTACTAATATCGATCTTGTTTAGTTTCAGAAGACTTCTTGTTTTCTTTTCATTTGGGTCACCCCACAGTATCTTTGCAGTTGCTCCTACTGTTGAGCTATTCCACACAGTTTTGTGAGCCATCACTGCCCAGTGCTTCAACTCATTTTTCGTGGCTTCGAAAGGTTTCCTATTTTCCAAGTTTATTACTCGAAATTCTCTGCCCCTTGAAGCCAAGCTGTTTGCCCGTTCATTTCCAATCACTCCGTTGTGTCCTGGTACCCAGCAAATACGCTATTGACCATGCGTTTCTATTACAGTCCAACACATTTCTGGATTTGACCCTTTCCGATGATTTCCAAGATTAATTCTTCACAAAATGTTATAATCCAGTAGTATCAGTGTACATTACTTGTCCAAGATAATTATTTTTAAAAAAGTATCATCCACGTTTCCCAGTGAACACTAACACTTATCCAAGTGTTATTCGTCACAAAAAATATTATCCAGACTTTTAATTGTACACTAAACACATATCCAAGATTAGGCCTTCGCAGGAAATCATTATCCACGCTTTCCAGTGTACTCTAAATGTGGAAGGATAAGTGGATAATACTCCAGAATAGAATATATATTTAATAAGTAGAATAATGCGCGGATAACTCATTCATTTTCAGAATATTACGTAGTTATTCATTTTGTTTATGAATTAATGTGTAGATACTCATTAATTTGTAGAATTATCCAAGCACTGTCATTTTATTTGAAGAATATTATGTGGATAATCATTTAATAAGTACGAGGATGCATGGATACTTATTTAATAAGTAGAATAATGTAAGGATAATTATTTACAGAAAATTGTGGGGATAACATTTTAGTTTGTAGAATATTGTGTGGATAATAATTAAGTAAATAGAGGGAAGGATGAGTAATACTTTTATCTGAAGAATATTGAGTAAATATTCATTTAGCTAATATCAGAATACGTGGATATTAATTATATTTGTAGAATATTGTGTGGATAGTCATTTAATAGAATTCGTGGATATTAATTTAATAGTTATGTATAATAAGGGAGAATTCTTTTATTTGCGTGGGTAATAGGTGGACGAATCATTTGGATAATCTTTTTTATTTATAGAATATTGTGTGGGTAATAGTTTTGTTTGCAGAATATTGCGTGGATAATAATTTAGTAATTAGAGGGAAGTATGAGTAATTCTTTTATCTGAAGAATATTAAGTAAATATTCATTTAGTTAATATCAGAATACGTGGATAATAATTATTATTATAGAATATTGTGTGGATTATCATTTAATAGGTAGTGGGAGTCGTTAATTTAATAGGAGAAGAATGGAGAATCCTTTTATTTGCAGAATATGACATGGATACTAATTTTGTGTGTAGAATATTGCGTGGATAATCATTTTTGTTGCAGAATACCCTTCTTTTTAGTAGTAAAATGCGTGGATAATCGTTTTATAATCAATAATTAGGTAAAATGAAGTGTGGATAACCATTTAGTAAGTAGAAGGAAGCGTGGATAAACATTTAATATGTAAAAGGAAGCGCAGAGAACCAATTAATATGCCGAAGGAAGCGTGAATAATCATTTAATAGGTAGAAGGAAGCGTGTATAACCATTACTAGGTAGCTCGAACGCTGGATAATCTTTTAATATGTAGAAGGAAGCGCATATAACCAATTAATAGGCAGAATGAAGCGTGGATAATCAATTAATAGATAGAGGGAATTGTGGATAACCATTTAGAATGTAGAAGTAAGCGTGCATAATCATTTAATATGTAAACGGAAGCGTGGATAAACATTTAATATCTAAGAGGAAGCGTGGATAAACATTTAATATGTAGAAGGAAGCATGGATAATAGTGTAATAGTTAGATCGACTCATTGATAACCATTTAATAGGTAGAAGGAAGCCTGGATAATAGTGTAATAGTTAGATCGAATCATTGATAACCATTTAATAGGTTGAAGAAAGCGTGGATAATAGTGTAATAGTTAGATCGAATCATTGATAACCATTTAATAGGTTGAAGAAAGCGTGGATAATACTCATATTTGCTGAATATTGCGTATACAATCATTTAGTATGTAAAATGAAGGATGGATAATCCTTTGATTTGTAGAATAATGCGTGGATAATAATTTAACAAGCAGAAGTATAGGTGGATAAGCATTTTATATACAGACTATTTATTGGATATTCATATAGTAAGTAGCAGAATATGTGGATACAAATGTTATTTGTAGAATAATGTGTGGAAAGTTATTTTTTAGTAGAGAAAGGCTGAGATAATTGTTCAATATAGTCTGGATAAACATTTTATAAGAAGAATTAATTGGAAATTATGTTTTTAATTTCAGAATATTGAGTGGATATTCATTTAATACGTAAAATAATTTGGAGAATTATGCGTGGATAATTATTTTTTTCCGTAGAATAGTGAATGGATTATCGCTTTTTTGTGGGATAATATTTGGGCTACTTTTTGTTAGCAGTACAATGCTTGGATATTCATTTAAAATGCAGAAGGATGATTGGATATGTATTAACCATAAATCACAGCTGTCGCAATAATCTTTTTCTTCATTTTATTCCTTTTATTTTTCTGAGAATATTCGATTTTGTTCGCTCAAATAAAACTTTTTATTTATACCCAAATAACCCTAGTTCATGAAATCAAACATTTTGCAAGTTAATCTTTAAATAGAAAACATGAAAAATTGCTTAAATTAATCTAATAAAGCAAGTCATGCTTTAGCGTACCAAAAAAACTATAAATATAACCCAAATTTTATAAAAACAAAAACCTTTGAATACACACTCTTCTTTTCACTTCTCACAAAACCTTTCAATATAATTTATGTGCCAAAATCTCATAAAAATTTGTAGGCGTGTGTTTAAGGATAGATACGTCAGTCTGGATATAAATTTTCTCGCTTCTCCTAAAGGTTAATTTTATACATTTATCAACTGTGAAAATGAAAGAAAAAAATCATGACATTAACTGGCCTTTAAAAGGATATTAAACCAAAGCCACAAAGGATGAGAAACTCTCTCGCAAAAACTACAACAACAATCAGAACAAAAACCTTTATTAAGTTTCAGGCAAAACTTGAACATTGCAGAACAACAGGCGTTTGACACAATTTATCCTAAACAAATTCAAAATGTTCACAACCCTTTTGCGGATGTTCACAAAGACAATTTAGCCAAAACCAAACTAAAATAAAAGTGACAAAGGGAAAAGCTCATCCAGTGACACAAACCAGGAAAAAAACCAAAAGGGGGAAAAAAGTTTAAACACCAATACCGACACATAAAAAGCAAAGACCATAAAACACTAAAACAACACATTTATAGACTCATTAGATGATGTGAAGCAAAAGCAAAACCTCCAGCAAAGCGATATACAAATACATATATGTACGTGTATAAATATATGATACGTCCGAGATACCTCCCGCAAAGTTTTTGCTCTGCAACAGCAACAATGCCAACTAAATAAAGCCACAAAAAATGGTTAATATTCTCTCCAACAGCGAAATGTCTCTCCCCCAAACGGAATTTGAAACAGATCACAAAAAAAGGGTTAAAGAATTTGTGGGAATACGAAACAAAAATGTCCCTGCAAATATATGAAGAAATAGTAGCTGAGGGAAATAACACACTGCGAAAATCCTTAACATTTGTTTAGCAGTTTAGCAAAATAAACATACCGGACAAGGGATAGAGGAGTGCAAAAAGGACATCATTTTGTCTTGTGGATTTTTTTCTGAAATATCTGGTGATGCAGAAAGTTTTATTTTTTATCTCCTTCCTCTACACCCAAGGAAAGATGTCAAAGAAATTAACAGAGAAAAACTTGCAATGGGTGAGTTAGTATTGTAATGTCCAAATCCTTCATTTTATTCAAAGTAATTTAAATCTCTGAAAATTTCCTAAAATGTTTAACGGACAGCTCTTGAGTCGGATCGTACCAAAGATGTAAAAAAAAAATAAATAATAGAATTAGCAAGTGATCAACGGAGACTGTGGGAGCCATTGAAATGCTAGCTTACAGTCGGGTGGGGGGGTTCGTGTCTCCTTGAAAACCGAACTGATACGTTCCTGGACATAAATAACTTTTTATAGACTCCCGGATTGGAAAAGATAAAGCTGAAGATTTATACTGAAACTAATCTAAAGGGAAAACTCTAACCATAAAACAAAACAAAAACACCCGTAATGGTTAGTGTAGAAGATATGAAACCCCAAAGATACTCAGTCATGAGTTACCACCGTACTTTGTAGTCCCCTGTTGTTGTTGGGACGTACCACCTCTAAACCCGAACCCTGCCATGATCTCGAAGGGCTTATTTTGTCAAGATCCCAAACGGTAACGATCTACAACTCCGCACTCCTACATTACCTCAGTAAGAAATATGGAAATAATTTTACGCCATCGTAATCGAAGTACTTTGTTTCAATACAAAATTTATTATAAAGATGTGATCAGAATTCATTGTGACAAAATTATTTTACAATCTTACAATCGAGCATCATACAAGGTTGTAAGTCTAAGCCCTACACCAACGAACATGTTTGTCGAACTTCTCCACATCCGCAATTACTTTGTACACAATAGGAGAAGTATAACCTACTCAGTTTCATACAAGTATGATCTTTTTGCTTAATAAATACGGAATAATGTATATGTGTAGAGGTATATAACTATATTCTCTTAAAAATGGATATACCTAGACAAATTCAATAATAACCTAAATGTTTAACTTCGGGAATAACATTCCTAAAATCAGGAGGTCATAGATCTAAGATGCTTACAGCAACACAAATTTATAAACTTAATAAAAAATACCACAAAGTATTTAAAAAATATGTATATGTCGTATTCGCTATTTAGGTAGAAAAGAATATCGTTCCTCAAGGCTTTAGTTAGTTTGACTGATATTTAAGTGTGAAATTTGAGTGATTACATAATGGGATGATGTGGAATTTTGTTTGCAAAGGTTTCTATTTTAGTCTTTTGTCACAATGTAAGCAAAATTTTAGTATAAATAGGACCCACAAAACAAGGGACCTATATGTTATCATAAACTTCACTTACCAACATCCAAAACATACCATAGATCTTCGAGGCCTCTGTGAACAGGTCAGTTGTGCGATGTGGTGGCAACATACGGCTCAATATAGTTGTAAAGAATTTCTGGAAAATACCAAAATTTTGCTCTAATAGTGTGAATGAGGAACCTTTGCAATCTTCCCGGGATATAATACTAAAATTAAAAAGTAATTAATACAAGGATTTCCAACGAATTCGGTAAAATAAAAGATAAAATATAATGATTGGCCTTCTCAAGTTGTTGCGGATTTTTTCCGGAAGATTGTTGTAATTGTATGATGCATTCAAGATTATGCGATAGGAACTTCTTTTTCTCGTATATAGGTGTGGCGATCCCAGCCCATAAAAAACTTCTCGATGCCTCTCCGCCGCTCTATTCTGCTTTGATTCAACTCGGTCGGGTGATAATGAAAGATTATCCTATTGGTTTTCCACAAAAAGTTAATTGCACGCACGGCTTAAATAACCGGCCTTTATTCTCGTGAAATCTCTTCGAAGTCTGGTATAACGTGTACTGGCTTATTTGGGAGGAAAACCGTAGAGTACGGTGGAATTTTCTCTACAGGAGTTAAAATGCACTTGATTTCGCCTGTCACCGATCCTCCTGATCTGACTGTACACGATTTATCTCGATAAGTGATGTAACACCATGAATAGCACTGAATTAAATTAAGTTATTTTCGATTATTAATTAATGTGGCCTTTTATGAAACACTTCACTGAATAACTACCTTCAACAACCTTTAATCGCAGTTAGGCGAAATTAAATAGTGACGCTGCCTTATTTAATCAATTTTATACTTAATTAAATTCTATTAGTTCAAACTCTATCAGAATTCATCCGCGAATTCTATTTGTTCAGCTTTGTTTAGAGGCGTGATTTACTGATCCAGACTTCAAAAGGGAAAGACTGAACGCAGTCGTCTGCCTCACCTCCAAACCTCGCTTCAAAAAATTTGCTAATGTTATAAAAAAAACAGATGAGGGGAAATATGTATATATCTGAGTATATATATATATATATATATATACGTACATAGGCATGTACTTGTCCTCACCTACGCTGACATGAACGTGTAAGTTCTAAAAACTGCAGCAAAAGAAGACGACAAGACGAAACGAGTTACATATGTACACGCAATACCTATATGTAAACGCATTTTTCGGTCGAGTCGATTCAAAGTCTTTGTTGTTGTACTCACTAACCAATGACATTGTTAAGGTGACTTAGTTTCGGAAAACACCAAACAAAAAAATATAAAAGAATCTCCGCTCGTGGGATTAGAACCATGGTTCGTCTACCTACGAGTCGCGCGCGCTGCCTCTGAGCTACTCTAAGCTCGGCTTGCACTTGTGCAAAACGAGACTATTAACTCGAGGTGACAATCTTGTGTTATTTTGGATACAATCAGTTATTCTAAATATAGACACATCAGCTCGAAGCGCATAGCTAAGGTAGAATAAACAAAAAAAACGTTCTTGTAATCTGATAACAGAGATGAGATATTATTTCCAGTCTATCAATAAAATCTTTCCCAGTGAACATTTTGGGATAGCGATACTCATATACTGGACATCACAAACCGGGTAATATTGATCTTTTGATACAATATTAACAGGAAATTTCGACGGTTTATGGACGCATATCTTTTGCGTGATATGTCCCAACGTTCTTGCCTTCAATATCTTTCAAGACGTAATAACTATTACCAACTTTGGACTTTACAATAGCCTTGACATAAACGGGTGCTAATTTAGAATTAAAACTATTCGCTGCCTTGCTTTGAGCAAAATTTCGTCGGTAAACTTCTTGGCCAACCGTATATGAAATCGGCCGAGTACGAAGATTATATTTATCTCTATTTACTTCATAGGATTGCATTATATTTTTACGTAGTCCTTTCCTGATTAAGGTTAGTTGGTCCTCTCTCTTCAATGGGGTGTTAGGCTCATCCAGGAGATTTAGATTCTTTAGAAGAAAATATGAGTCACCGTGTGTGACCATATCAAACCCAAATGTGGCAAAATAAGGCGTACATTTGATGGCCTGATGCACAGAATTTCGGAGGGCACAGCTAATTGCTGATATGTTCTCATCCCACAACCGTTGGTCCTCTTTGAGATATGCCCGAATTCCAGCAATAATCGAGCGGTTTACCCTCTCCGAGGCATTTGACTGGGGAGAGTATAATGCAGTGTATATATGTTTTATTCCTAGCTCAGTTAAAAACGCGTTAAAGTCATTCGCTTTAAACTGCGAGCCATTGTCGCTGACTAGGAATTCCGGAACCCCGTAAATGTGAAAGATACTTTTAAGCAAAAAATCTTGGATGACCTTTGACGTAAATTTCTTCAGTGGGCATAGCCAATGAAATTTAGTCAAATGATCAAGGACTATTAAGAGCCCTATGTGACTATTCTTAGACCTGGGATAGGGTCTTCCAAGTTGTCGCCTCTTGTTCTACATCACCGGAATAATGGCCGGTTCGTATATATACGTAGTTATCGACCACTTTTATATCTGGATACTCAGATTGTCCTGCGAGGATACGCTCTCTTAATTCGACGTAATCAGGGTCATTAAAGCACGTAGAGTTTAGATCCACTTCGGGTTCATTAACCCCTAAGGCTGATATATCATCTATAGGCATACGAGATAAGGCATCCGGTACCACATGAAGTTTTCCTTTACGGTGGCTTATGGTAAATCGATAGGGTTGTAACCTAAAAACCCAGCGAGCCAGTCTTCCCGTAAGGTCTGGTTGTTTCATAAGCCACTGTAAGGAAGAGTGGTCCGTTATGATCTCGAAGTCTTGCATTTCTAAATAGCATCGGAAACGTTTGACGGCCTCCACCGCTGCCAAACATTCCCTTTCTGTAACGCTGTAATTGCGTTGAGCGGTGTTTAATTTTTTCGACATGAATGCTATTGGCCTTTCTTCTTCTTTGTCGTCAAATTGGGTCAATACAGCACCGATGCCATGGTCGGACGCATCGCAATGTACGTAAAATTTCCGGTTAAAATCGGGGTTATTTAATACGGGAGCTGTGGTCAGACGCTTTTTTACTTCATCGAATGCTTTTTGAGCTTCGGGGGTCCACTTAAAGGTTTTCTTGGTGGACAAGATTTCCGTAATAGGGTACGTAAGCGAGGAAAAGTTTTCAATGAAGCGTCTGTACCAGCCAGCTAATCCCAGAAATCCCCTAACTTGCCTAATAGTCTTTGGTATGGGCCATTTTACAATAGAGTCGACTTTCTCCGGGTCTGTCATAATTCCTCCATGGCCTATAATATAACCAAGGTACTTGACTCGGGTTACACAAAACTGACATTTTTCAATGTTGAGTGTCAGATTTGCCTTTTTAAATTCGTCGGCAATACGGACTAAAGTGGATATGTGAGTGGAAAAGTCTTCGGTTATTATGACCAGGTCGTCGAGATATCCGAACACGCAATGCCTCAGGTCTGGCGGTATGATACGGTCCATTAGACGGCACATGGTTTGTGCAGCGTTGCACAGACCAAAAGGCATCACAACGAACTGATACAACGGACGACCTGGTACTGTAAATGCGGTTAAACCCCTTGATTTCTCACTCAATCCCACTTGCCAATAGGCATCTTTAAGGTCTAACTTGGTTATTATATTAGCCTTAGGCAACCGAGCAAATATACCCTCAATGCTTGGCAAGGGATATGCGTCTTTCTTCGTGACTTGGTTCACTTTTCTTGCATCCAAGCAAAGGCGTACCTTGTTTGGTTTAACGATCAGTCGCATGGGGGAGCTCCATGCAGAAGATGAGAGCTCAATCACACCCAAACTCAGCATTCTATCCACTTCTGCAAACATGAGTTTCTCCACTGCAGGCGAAACGGGATAATAACGCTGTTTGATGGGTTTAGAGTCCCCTGCATCTATTTCATGCTCGATCAAACTAGTTTTTCCTAGTCCTTGCTTAGAAAAATTAGGAAATAAATTGATAATTATATCGAGTTGCTGTTGTTGACTTGCAGTCAATGGATATTTTGGAGTATCGGTGGTAGCAGAATCGACATTCTCCGGTAAATTAGCTTCAGTGGTTGATACTGAAAGGATGGACGAATTCACTATTGGATTTTGGCACATATCCGGCTCGGATGTAATCGCAGACTCAAAAACGTCGGCTGCAAGGCGAAATGCCTTCCTGAAGTCGAGTCCAAGAATTAATCTTTGAGTAATTGACGGAACGACCAGTAATCTCAATGGTTGAACTTCATTTCTGAATGTTACATTCACGTCCAAAAAACCAAGAGTTTTCTGGATAGAGCCATCGGCCGTTCTTACGTACGATTTTATGGGCACGAATTCGTTATATTTTGAAAAATCAGGAGTTGCTAGAGTGGAACCGATACAGGAGATATTCGCTCCAGTATCTAGTAAGCCATGTTCAGAATAATTCAAAAACTTAACTTTGGCATAGTATCGTTTGTCTTTGGCATTATTAATGATCGAGGAAATCACATATTTAGATGTTAGTTTTCGCCGTTTATAAAAGATTCTTAAGCGGAGAGTAGATCGTTTAGGGGTTTTCCTCGCCAAACTAATACTATCAACCGAAAATATTTGGGAGCGTTTGATCATATAGTCCTGAAATCGCTCATGGTATGGACGGATTGGGTATAATATAGGATCTGAGTTTAAAGGATAATTCTGGTTTCGTTTAAGTATTGTAATACTGGTAGTAGGATCGGGATTAGTAGTATTTTCGGTCCCTACCATGGCTAATTTGGTTGCGGGGCCTGACGCGTGAAGTTTTTTGAATTCGGCGACCTTTTTGTGAAACAACGAACGCATTGAGGCTTGTATACATTCTTAGCACCGCACCCATAGCAGAATATGGTCCGTGTTTGTACACAATCCTCCCAGAAATGTCCTGGTTCCTCACAGTTCCAACACTTTGGCGGAAAAGGGTTCGGTCCGACTGCGTCTACACATGCTTCGGGTTTAGATTCCACCGTAAGCTCTGCAGAATCTTCTATTACAGCTATATTTCGGCGAGATCCAGCACTACCTAAAGCGTGTGTCTTCATTGGGACATGTCTACGGTAATATTCATCGGTGAATAGTTTTTCCCGTTTCTGCACCAAATTGCGAAGATGAGCTATTGTGAATACGGGTACGTACAAGAGCTCGTGTCGAATTTCAGGTCTTAAGTTCCTCACCAGAATTTCTACCAATTCGTCTTCTGCCATTGGCTGTTCTAACCGATCAACGATGGAACAAATGGCATCATAAAACACTTCGAATGTCTCGCCCGGTTTCATTTTGCGACTTCTTAATTCTTCTTTGATGTCAAAGTTAGAACGCATGTCTTTGTATTGGCACTTCAATGCCGCACAGAAGGAATTCCACTCTATGGAGTCCACTTGCTTGTGGTACCTCCAGTACCATTCCCTCGCTTTCCCTGACAGTAAAACTGGCAAGTTTTTGCAAATAACGTGGAAATTATTACCAAAGTGCTCTTCTGTTAAGGACTTAATACGGTACAAAAATTCTTCCACCGTCAAGCCTGAGCTAGATCCATCGAACTTAACGTTCCAATTTTGGACAATGGCTGTCATTTTCTCAGGGCGTATAGATGCTGACTGATCTATATGACTGGAATGTTGGGAAGTATTTGGTAGATGGTGTATACTTAAATTAGAAGGACGATCATGCGAATTACTAGGATTCTGTCGTGTTATTGAATGAATTGGGTTAACGTTTGTGTGTTGTGGGGCAGAATTTGTTTGCAAATTCAAATTTTGAAAAATTTTAGAAACACTGTCTTCGATCATCCGATTGATCCTTGAATAATCAATTTCCAAGGCACGTGAATTCCTAGGTTCGGGAAACATTGATTCAAAATTATCTTGAGATAGATCTGGGCGAGCATTTCGAATAGGGGTACTTGGTCCATTTACCTCTATCAAGTTGTTTAAGTTCGGACGTGGTGTACCCTCAGTTAGATTATTGAAACTATTTGATAATAAATTTTTGCTAAATCCTCTTGTCATCGGACGATTTACCATTGCACCTCGGGCTTTTCCTCGTATATTGGGACGACCTTTGGTATTTGGTTCGGTCTGGGTCGAAATCTCCGCCGATTCAGTTGTATTGACACTAAACTTTCTCAAAACTGATAAATCACAAGATAATTTGCAATGTGGGCATTCCGCCGAAGAGGATAATACTTGTTCTATGCAAGTGCGATGAAAAATATGTCCGCAAGTTGATATAATGTAGCACTCTTGCGTCTCATACAGCATTATTTCCTCACAAATCGAACATTTATCTTCATTGGAATTGGATACTAGAGATTGAGCACCTAGCGTAGATGCTGGTGGGGGAGGGGGGCTACGTTGAGTCATCTTTTATTATTTTCAAGACAAATTCAACGGTGAAAAAAAATACTTCCTTTATGTCGAACGTATCAATTTATAGATTAATTTTTAATTTTGAATATTCTCAATTCTCTTTTTTGACGATTTCTTACTTTTATGAGGGATTTGTAGAAATTTGGAGTGTATAGTAGTTGGTAACTTGTGTGACTGAATGGCAATAAAAAGATAGGTATATGGGATGATCGTTTACGAATAGTACAACAAAATGCTATTGCACACTAGCATGCACAACTTTTCCTACTTGACCAGAAAACATGGACTTCAAAATGTATCTGAATACTAAATCAAAGTAATTCCTCAGTGACCTGGGATGCCAATAACTAAGCAATTCACACTCTGTTTGATTAGTCGTAAACGTCACTTTGTGAAATATGAAATACCTGTGCCTCAGTTTGCTATTGGGATTCGAAAATATTGTTAAACCTAGTCTTGGTCGTATTTCCCGAAAGGTCAGAAAAACGAATATCCTAAGAGAGCTTACAAGTATTCTTAACCAACACCAAACTATTGCAAGATCTTCTTCAATCTCATAATGCTGAACTCTAAGTTAACTGTGACATATGTTAAAATTCTGAGGCAACAAAAAAATAATTTGGAACTATTTTTCGTGCCCCACGATGGGCGCCATTTATTTATGTAACGTCCAAATCCTTCATTTTATTCAAAGTAATTTAAATCTCTGAAAATTTCCTAAAATGTTTAACGGACAGCTCTTGAGTCGGATCGTACCAAAGATGTAAAAAAAAAATAAATAATAGAATTAGCAAGTGATCAACGGAGACTGTGGGAGCCATTGAAATGCTAGCTTACAGTCGGGTGGGGGGGTTCGTGTCTCCTTGAAAACCGAACTGATACGTTCCTGGACATAAATAACTTTTTATAGACTCCCGGATTGGAAAAGATAAAGCTGAAGATTTATACTGAAACTAATCTAAAGGGAAAACTCTAACCATAAAACAAAACAAAAACACCCGTAATGGTTAGTGTAGAAGATATGAAACCCCAAAGATACTCAGTCATGAGTTACCACCGTACTTTGTAGTCCCCTGTTGTTGTTGGGACGTACCACCTCTAAACCCGAACCCTGCCATGATCTCGAAGGGCTTATTTTGTCAAGATCCCAAACGGTAACGATCTACAACTCCGCACTCCTACATTACCTCAGTAAGAAATATGGAAATAATTTTACGCCATCGTAATCGAAGTACTTTGTTTCAATACAAAATTTATTATAAAGATGTGATCAGAATTCATTGTGACAAAATTATTTTACAATCTTACAATCGAGCATCATACAAGGTTGTAAGTCTAAGCCCTACACCAACGAACATGTTTGTCGAACTTCTCCACATCCGCAATTACTTTGTACACAATAGGAGAAGTATAACCTACTCAGTTTCATACAAGTATGATCTTTTTGCTTAATAAATACGGAATAATGTATATGTGTAGAGGTATATAACTATATTCTCTTAAAAATGGATATACCTAGACAAATTCAATAATAACCTAAATGTTTAACTTCGGGAATAACATTCCTAAAATCAGGAGGTCATAGATCTAAGATGCTTACAGCAACACAAATTTATAAACTTAATAAAAAATACCACAAAGTATTTAAAAAATATGTATATGTCGTATTCGCTATTTAGGTAGAAAAGAATATCGTTCCTCAAGGCTTTAGTTAGTTTGACTGATATTTAAGTGTGAAATTTGAGTGATTACATAATGGGATGATGTGGAATTTTGTTTGCAAAGGTTTCTATTTTAGTCTTTTGTCACAATGTAA
This sequence comes from Eudasyphora cyanicolor, assembly GCA_963930755.1. Lineage (NCBI taxonomy): Eukaryota > Metazoa > Arthropoda > Insecta > Diptera > Muscidae > Eudasyphora > Eudasyphora cyanicolor. Next base: position 23,375,424 of record OZ005738.1, read on the forward strand.
GCAAAATTTTAGTATAAATAGGACCCACAAAACAAGGGACCTATATGTTATCATAAACTTCACTTACCAACATCCAAAACATACCATAGATCTTCGAGGCCTCTGTGAACAGGTCAGTTGTGCGATGTGGTGGCAACATACGGCTCAATATAGTTGTAAAGAATTTCTGGAAAATACCAAAATTTTGCTCTAATAGTGTGAATGAGGAACCTTTGCAATCTTCCCGGGATATAATACTAAAATTAAAAAGTAATTAATACAAGGATTTCCAACGAATTCGGTAAAATAAAAGATAAAATATAATGATTGGCCTTCTCAAGTTGTTGCGGATTTTTTCCGGAAGATTGTTGTAATTGTATGATGCATTCAAGATTATGCGATAGGAACTTCTTTTTCTCGTATATAGGTGTGGCGATCCCAGCCCATAAAAAACTTCTCGATGCCTCTCCGCCGCTCTATTCTGCTTTGATTCAACTCGGTCGGGTGATAATGAAAGATTATCCTATTGGTTTTCCACAAAAAGTTAATTGCACGCACGGCTTAAATAACCGGCCTTTATTCTCGTGAAATCTCTTCGAAGTCTGGTATAACGTGTACTGGCTTATTTGGGAGGAAAACCGTAGAGTACGGTGGAATTTTCTCTACAGGAGTTAAAATGCACTTGATTTCGCCTGTCACCGATCCTCCTGATCTGACTGTACACGATTTATCTCGATAAGTGATGTAACACCATGAATAGCACTGAATTAAATTAAGTTATTTTCGATTATTAATTAATGTGGCCTTTTATGAAACACTTCACTGAATAACTACCTTCAACAACCTTTAATCGCAGTTAGGCGAAATTAAATAGTGACGCTGCCTTATTTAATCAATTTTATACTTAATTAAATTCTATTAGTTCAAACTCTATCAGAATTCATCCGCGAATTCTATTTGTTCAGCTTTGTTTAGAGGCGTGATTTACTGATCCAGACTTCAAAAGGGAAAGACTGAACGCAGTCGTCTGCCTCACCTCCAAACCTCGCTTCAAAAAATTTGCTAATGTTATAAAAAAAACAGATGAGGGGAAATATGTATATATCTGAGTATATATATATATATATATATATACGTACATAGGCATGTACTTGTCCTCACCTACGCTGACATGAACGTGTAAGTTCTAAAAACTGCAGCAAAAGAAGACGACAAGACGAAACGAGTTACATATGTACACGCAATACCTATATGTAAACGCATTTTTCGGTCGAGTCGATTCAAAGTCTTTGTTGTTGTACTCACTAACCAATGACATTGTTAAGGTGACTTAGTTTCGGAAAACACCAAACAAAAAAATATAAAAGAATCTCCGCTCGTGGGATTAGAACCATGGTTCGTCTACCTACGAGTCGCGCGCGCTGCCTCTGAGCTACTCTAAGCTCGGCTTGCACTTGTGCAAAACGAGACTATTAACTCGAGGTGACAATCTTGTGTTATTTTGGATACAATCAGTTATTCTAAATATAGACACATCAGCTCGAAGCGCATAGCTAAGGTAGAATAAACAAAAAAAACGTTCTTGTAATCTGATAACAGAGATGAGATATTATTTCCAGTCTATCAATAAAATCTTTCCCAGTGAACATTTTGGGATAGCGATACTCATATACTGGACATCACAGTATCAAGTGACCAATTAAGGATAAAATGTTATGACATTAGTGAAGTCTGAGAAATTTCGGAAAAGTTATTTGCTGTGACCAGTGAAGAGACATAGAAGTATGGGCATATGGATTCCTTTGAGAGAAGTTAAATAAAGGGGAATAAAAGAAGCTGAGGAGCAGAAATTTAGTAACAAAGCATGGGATAAAACTGAGAATTTATAAGGATGAAACCCAAACTTCGTTTATAATCGTTATAAACGTTTTAAGTGAAGAATAGTTACTTTACGAACATTTAATGTGAAGAAGAAAGCACGGCTATTAATTTTTTACAAAGACAAGAACATGATCAATATTAATTATAAAGAATAAAGCTCGGATAATCAGTTAGATTATAGAGAAAAAGAGTGGATAATGGTTTAGGATATATAAAAGCGAAATGGATAATAAATAACCTGGAAAAGGATACATGGACTATAACTTAGCAGGCTTAGAATGACGTGGATTTTTTTATATTGATCAAACAAGCGAAGATAGTCATTGAAAATGAAGAACGAAGTATGACTTATAATTTAGTATGAAGAGCAATGCGGGGATAATCATATAAAATGCAGAAAAAGGCGTAGATAATAATTAAAAAAGGTGCGGTTAACTATTTAGCATACAGGAAGGGGGTGAATAATCATGTATAATACAGAAGTATAAATAATCAAGCAGAATCTAGAAAAAAGGCGTGCATAATCTTTCATAATGCAGAAAATAGCTTTGGTATTTGATATTAATGCAGAAATTGTAAATAGCCAACTAAAAGGAGTGTATAATCATTTATTATTCAGGAAAAGTGGTGGATAATACTTTTTTGAGAAGTGTGAACAGTCATTTATTTTGCAAAATGTTGGACATAAACATTAGCAGAAAGAGGCATATGTAATCAGTTATATTGGAAAAGGTGTCGTGAATAATCTTTTATGTAGCTCAAATGGCTTGGATAAACAGCTTTGCCGCGGAAAAAGTCGTGGATAATCATATGTGTCGAAGAAAATGGAGACGATAATAATAGGTGTCTTAGAAAATGGCGAGGATAACAATATATGTCTTAGAAACATGAGAGGATAATAAAATATGTCTCAAAAAACAGTGAGGATAATATAATATGTCTCAAAAAATAGCGAGGATAATAATATATGGCTTAGTAAATAACGAGGGTGATAATATGTATATGTCTTAGAAAAAATATGTGTTGTCGAAAATGATCTGGACAATCATACATGTCTCAAAAAATGGACTGGACAATCATATATTTCGCAGAATATGGCGTGGGTAATAATATATGTCGCCGAATACTGCGTGGGTAATTATATTTTTCTTGCAGAAAATGGCGTGGATAATCATATATGTCCTAGAAAATAGACTGGATAATCATGAATGTAGCATAAAATGGCGTGGATAATAATATATGTCACAGAAGTGGCGTGGATAAACATATATGTCATAGAAGTGGCGTGGATAAACATATATGTCACAGAAGTGGCGTGGATAAACATATTTCTCTTAGAAAATGACATGGATAATAAGATATTTCTTAGATATCTCAAAAAAAAAGGAAAAGATAATAATATGTGTCTTAGAAAATGACGAGGATAAAAATATAAGTCTTAGAAAATGGACCAAAAAATAGCAAGGATAAAAATACTTATCTTAGTAAATAAGTATTGTGATAATATATGTCTCAAAAAATAGCGAGAATAATAATATGTGTTAGTAAATAACAAAGGTGGTAATATATGTCTTAGAAAAAATATGTGTTGCCGAAAATTATCTGTCTCAAAAAATGGCATGGATAATCATATATGTTGCAGCAAATTACGTAGATAATCATATAATTTGCTTCAAATGAACTGCATAATCATATATGTCGTTAACATGGCGTGGGTAATAATATATGTCGCCGAATACTGCAAGGGTAATAATTTTTGTTGCAGAAAATGGCGCGATAATCATATATGTCCTACAAAATGTACTGGATAATCATGAATATAGCATAAAAGGGCGTGGATAATCATATGTGTCGCAGAACATGCCATGGATAATCATGAATGTAGAAGAAAATGGCGTGGATAATCATATATATCACAGAAGTGGCGTGGATAAACATATATATCACAGAAGTGGCGTGGATAAACATATATATCACAGAAGTGGCGTGGATAAACATATATATCACAGAAGTGGCGTGGATAAACATATATATCACAGAAGTGGCGTGGATAAACATATTTGTCTTAGAAAATGACGTGGATGTCTTAGATAAAGGCGAAAATAATAATATATGTCTTAGAAAACGTCGAGAATATACGTCTTGGCGAGGATAATAATATATGTCTTAGAAAAATACATATATTGCAAAAAATTATCTGGATAATCATATATATTGCAAACAAATACGTAGATAATCATATATGTTGCACAATATAACGAGGATAAATATATATGACGCAGAATTTGGCGTAAATATTTATATATGTTGCAGAAAGTAGGCGGATAATCCTATACATTGCAGAAAATGGACTGGATAATCATATGTGTCGCAGAAAGTGGCGTGGATAATCATATATAGTTGCAGAAATTGGCGTGGATAATAATATATGTTGCAGAAATGGCGTGGATAATCATATATGGTTGTAGAAAATGATGTGGATAATCATATATGTTGCAGAATATGGCGTGGATAATCATATATGTCGCAGAATATGGCGTGGATAATCATATATGCCGCAGGAAATGGCGTGGATAATCAAATATGTCTTAGAAAATGCCGTGGATAATAATATGTGTATTAGAAAATGCCGTGGATAATAATATATGTATTAGATAATGGCAAAAATAATAGTATATGTTGCCGAATATGGTGTGGATAATCATATATTTGCAGAAAATCGACTGAATTATCATATATGCCGCAGAAAATGGCGTGGATAATAATATATGTCGTTGAATATGTCGTGGATAATAATATATGTCGTTGAATATGTCGTGGATAATCAGAGATCTCTTCGAATATGGCGTGGATAATCGTGTATGTCGTCGAATATGGCGTGAGTAATCGTATATGTCGTCGAATATGGCGTAGATAATCACATAAGTAGCAGAAAATGGCGTGGATAATGATATATGTTGCAGAAAATGGCGTGGATAACAATATATGTCGCAGAAAGTGGCGTGGATAATCATATATGTTGCAGAAAATGGTGTGGATAATCGTATATGTTGCAGAAAATGGTGTGGATAATCGTATATGTTGCGAGAAATAGCCGGATAGTATTATACGGTGAAGAAAACGGACTCAATAATCATACATGTCGCAAAATATGTCTTGGATAATAATGTATGTTGCAGAAAATGGCGTGGATAATCATAAATGTTGCAGCAAATAGCCAGATAATCGTATAGTTGCAGAAAATGGCGTGGATAATCATATGTGTAGCAGAATAATCATGGATAATCATATATGTCGCAGAAAATGGTGTGTATAAACATATATGGCGTGGATTATCATATATGTCACAGAAAATAGCCTGGATAAGCGTATATGTTGCAAAAAATGACCCGGATAATCATGTATGGATAATTACACAGCACAGCACATGATTTTGGGACTCAATTCTGAGAATTGGACGTGAAAGTAGACCCAAAAAATAAGAACTTCTGCATCATGTGTTTAGTCAAGTTGGCTCAATTAAAAATTTAATGGCCATACGAATTTTTTTTTTGCTCAAGGTGGAGTTTTTGCACTTTTTCTATATTCTTGGTATACCGTACAGAAAGTCATAAAATATCTCTCAGTACGGAAAAAAATATAGAAAAAGTGATAAAAATTCACCTTGAGCAAAAAAATGTCTATCGAGTGATGCAGATGTTTTTATTTTTGGGGCTACTATCTCACTCAATTCTCAGAATTGAGTCCCAAATCAATGAGCTTAAAAATTCTGTACTGTGGAATCAAAAATAATTATTCTAACTAACGAAAAATTTGTTTTGTTTTCTGATAAAAGATAGTTTAGAGAAGTATCTCAGTTTTGCCTGAAAATAAATGCATGACAAATATAAAATAACGGATGCGTGGATAAAAATTATAGTTAAAGAGTAATTTGAGGAAACATATTTTTTCCAACTTTGAAAGAAGGCAGCTTCGATAACCATTTTGTCTACAAAAAGATCCATTGACAGTTATATTATATAGACTTTTTCTGAAGAAGGAAGGCTCGTTAATCATTTTTTGTTGAAGAAGAATGTATGGTTAATCGTCTAGTATACAGTTAAACTAGATAGTCGTTTACCATTGTGATCCATGATTCTATATTTGTCATTTTGAAAAATAACGCTTCGTTTGAATATTCACTCTCAAAAATCAAATGTTATATGAGACATCATATTTCATTTATTTTTATGATATTCATTTTTCGTGGAAGGACTATCCTCCTCCTGGTTTTTCTTTGAGTGTTATAGCTCTCATTTTGAATGGCAAAAAAAAAAACATAAAAATCCTCCCACTATGATCGACGATAAATGTCCTTGCGAAGCCATAAAATGTCCGATGATGAACGAATGTACAAAAAGCGAACAGACAACTTGAAAAATAGATAGCAAATGGTAAATACCATGACACAATTCAAGATGAGCAAATACTTGTATTCCAACGAATGAACAACACATTCCGGTAGCAAATGTTTTCATCGAGCAAAAAAAAAAGAAGCAAAGAACGAAACCAATCCAAGTCAAACCAAAGGAAAAGGAAACAAAATGTGGGACGGAAGGCGTTCTGGAATGTTAAACTGTTGACATATAACAAGAGTCAAGCAAAAAAAAGGTACTAAACCACTAATACACATTCCGATGAGGGCCGACGAAAGTGGCCAAAAAACTTTAAGGCTTTGAACACATGTCAAATATGTATTTAACCGGATATCGAAGACAGGCCACCAGACAAACAGATAGATAGACAGACAGACAGACAAGCGGAAAGTCGGATAAACTAAATAAAAGGAACATCCTTTAAGTGACACAAAAGGGTTGGACGGTAAGACGAAAAACAACTTTAAAATGTGCTACATTCTTCGGTTTCGCGGAGGGGACAATGGGGCTTTTGTGAGGCGAATGAAAATGTCAGTAATCATACGCCACCTGAACTGGAAAGGCAAATACGATAAATTGATCACAAAAAAGCTAAGTATAGGTTATCTCGGAAGAAAAATATTGGAGAGAAAAACTAATTTACAATTGTCAACAAAAACTCATTGGAAATAAATATTTTCAACTTTTCTCAATTGTCGAAAAAAACTCTTTGGAAATAAATATTTGCAAATTTTCTACTATTTTTATAATATTTCCAGTATTGCTATAATAATGGCTGCTCTATGTCCACCACTTTCAATTTCAGCTTACATAATTTAAGTTTATTAACATTTGGTATTTTTCCCTAGAATTTCTAATGTTTATAATAAACTCATGTCAGAATGTTACAAACAAATTGCTGGCATTGTGACATTCAGAAAATGTCATCATTGCTCTCCTTGCTCGGATATAATTAGAAATTTTGCACATTTATTTTCAAATTCCAGCATAATTTGTTCGTCCAACAAAAAGTGTTTTTTTAACATTTTGTTTTACACAAAACGAAATGTCGCATAGTTTCCCGAACAAAAAGACATTGAAACAACTCATATGACTCGGGGATAGTTGCGGTCAAACTAAAAACTTGTCCTTTGATGCCAATGCAAAAAAGGAAAATTATAAAATTTGTTTTGGTAGTAGAGAAAAATTAAACTTCCCATTTTTTTCGATGGTAATTTGAAATGAAACTTTTTAATGAAGAGTTGCTGTAAAAGATAAAGAAAATTTTGTTGAGGTGAGTTTTTTTTTGTTAGTTTTAACTTTTGCTTTAGCCAAAGTTAATCAAAGCAATTTTTGTGTAAAGGTCAATTAGAAGATTGAGCTTTTGATGATAATCAGTTGTTAAAGGATTTTGGTAGGAAATTTAGGAACGAATGAAGAAGGAAATATTAAATTACTATCAGCAACAATATTTGTTGAAATAAATAATAAAAACTCAAAATAATTGTGGGTGGGTAATGGATATATGTCGTGGAGACATATATCTGGTTATACATTTGGTGTGGATGGTAAAGTACGGTTAGTATGAAAAATGATGCCTGGATAATTATTTTGTATGCGAAAAAATTAATGGATAATCATTTGGCAAAGGAAAATAAATGTATGTAATTATTTTGTGATTAGAAGCCTTTTGATGTTTAGAAAAATATGAGAAATATACGTGGATAAACATATTGTGATTAGATGGTCTCATCGATTATGTTTTGTTGGTGAGAAGTATGCATGGATAAACATTTAGTGATATTGGGATACGAATTTTGAGTTTAATTCGAATTGTGGACAATAGTTTTATTTAGAACCTGATACATAGATAAACATTTGTTGTACCGGATGACATGTGGATAATTGTTTTTAGTACAAAATGCTATTTTGTCAAGCATTTGGTGTTTAGAATGACTTTTGGATAATTATTATTTGGATAATGTTAGTTCTTAACTTAATTATGTGTGTAATAATTACTTGTGCACTATCTTTGGCACTTGGTGTTTAGAAAGAGTTGTAAAATACACGTGGAGAAGCATTTGGTTTGAAGAACGACTCGTGGATAATAATCTTATGTAGAAAAATTACGTGGATAAGCATTTGGTGATTAGATGGACTCAGGGATAATGATTTTATGCAGACAAGTATGAGTGTATAAACATTTGGTGGTTAGAACGTATTGTGGGTAAACAATATTAAATATCGAAAAACATGCGCCAAGGTAAATACATTATTTATTGTGAAGAACGATGTCTAAATAATTGTTTATTGCGAAGTACGGTGCATTGGTCACCATTTAATGAACTGAAAGAAGCGTGGAAAATTACATTTTTTTGTGTAGAGCGAAGCCTGCATAAACATTTATAGCCAAAAAGGTTGCCTGGATAAAAAATGAAGGCCAAAGACGATGCCTGTATAAAAATATATTGCCTAAAAATTATATTTTTATACAGGCATGCGCGGATAATAATTTGTTGCCAAGAACGATGCCTGGTTGATGATTTAATGTCGGAAAGATGCATTGATAATATCTATAAGTAATTTTGGAGAACGTTGACTGGATAAACATTTAGTGTATGAAAGGAAACCTTGATAATAATTACCTGTGAAGAACGATGGCTATATTGTCATTCAATGTCAATAAATATGCGTGAATAATATTTAACTGCAAAAAAACAATGCCTGGATAATCTAGAATGAAAGAAAAGGATGGAAGGGAGAAACACTTAACGTGGATTACTGTGCCTTGATAATCATTTAATGTCAAAAATATGTGTGGATACTAATTTTTGTTTAAATGACAACGCCTGGATAATAATTTAATATGACGATCAATAACTGGATAACCATTTAATGTTAATAATGATGCATGGATATTAATTTATTGTGAAGAACCATGACTGAATAAACATTTTATGATAAATATGATGAATGGATAATAATTTTTTGTGAAGAACAAAGCGTGGATAAGCAATAAATATTAAAGAGGATTCGTGGATCATAATTACTTGTGATAAACGATACCTGCAATATTATTAGATACCATAAAGTTGTATGGATAATATTTTATTGTGAAAATAATGAATGGATTATAATTTATTGTAAATACCTATGTCTGGATAATAATTTACTGAGAAGAATGATTGACGGGTAATAATTTTTTGTGAAAACCCATTGATGAATAATCATTTAATATGATTAGCTATGCCTGGATAAAAACTTAAAGTCCAAAATGCTTATGCCAAAATAATTTATTGTGAATAACAATGCTAATGGATTTTTTTGTACATATCAATGTCTGGATAATAATCTAATGTGACGAAGATTTACTGGATAACCATTTAATGTTGAAAATAATGCATGGATAATAATTTCTTGTGAAGAGCGATGGTTGAACAAACAGTTAATGTTAAAAATGATGCATGGATAATATTTTTTGTAAGGAAGAAAGCCTGGATGAGCAATAAAGATCAAAGGGGATTTGTGGATAATAATTAATTGTGATAAAACGATACCTGGATAATTATTAAATATTAAAAATGTGTATGGATAATAATTTATTGTGAAAACAAACAATATTAAATATCAAAAATAATTAATGTATAATAATTTATTGTGAAGAACGACTTATGGATAATCATTTATTGTGTAAAACCATTAATGGATAATCATTTAATGTTTACTGTTTATTATGCATGGATAAAAACTTCACTTATTGTAAAGATCGATGCCTGCACGCTGAAAAAAAATCGGTTCTGTAGTATATTGTCCCAAACATATTCTGCTTGAAATATACAAATATTTAGGGTACACTCTAAATATATTATATTTGTCACACACAAAAATTATATATTTGGAAAGATGTTGTTCTAAATAAATCGTTGTTTCCGTCCTAATGTTTTTTATTTGGGACTATTATTTACGGAACAAATATTTATTTGAAGCCATTGTAATTGAAATCGTATAATCCTGCGAAATGATGTATTATGCAAGGTGGATTGTCAACAAATGATGACTTGGAATAAATATAACTTAAAAATTAGTGCTTTAAAACGAATTTTATTGCTTCATAAGTCATTTTTAATTATAAGGTATAACTTAAAATCAATTAAAAAGTAGAAATAAAATTTAAAAAATTGTCAACGTTTTTAAACAAAATATATTTGGACAGGTTCCTAAACGATAATTTTATTTGTATATAAACACATATTTTATTTGAGAAAATTAGTTTGCAAATACATTTTGTTGTAATATATTAATATATGCGTTCCAAATAAATTTTATTGATTTTCAAATAAAATGTATTTGCTCAGAAGTAATTAATATTTAAAAATTTGTGTTTCAAATATATTTTTCTTCGATTCAAACATATCAAAAAAGACGATTTTGCCCCGTGTGATATTAACTTTATGCCAAAAATGACGCGTGTTTTATTATTTATTGACAAGAACAATGCCTGGATAATAACTTTTTGTCAAAAAGGATCCGTGGATAAAAATAAAACGTGAACAACGATGATTGAGTGGATAATAATTTATTGTCAATAACGATGCCTAGTTGATGATTTAATGTCAAAAAACGATGAGTGGATAATATTTTATTGTGAAATCGATGACTGGATAAACATTTAATATCAAAACGGTTGTACGGCTAAACTCTTACTGCGGAGATCGATGTAAGGATAATAAAATAATACCAGAATGGGTCCGTGGATAATATTTTATTGTGAAGAACGAAGGCTGAATAAACATGTAATATCATAAGGATGCATAAGTGATCACTTATTGTGCAGTAAGATGCCTGGATAATAATTTATTGTGAAGAATGTTGAATGGATAAACACTTTAAGCCAAACTGATTACGAGGATAATAATTTATTATGAGGAAAAATTAATAAATAATAACTTATTGAGCGCCCCAGTAGGCGAGTTGGTAGCGTACCCGCCTATGAGTTTGGGGGTCGTGGGTTCGATTCCCACCAGAGGCTCTGGTCTGTCGCTGCAAACATTAAGCCATATGGTCTTTGTATCCCGGCCTTTCCCTGTACCTTAATATTATAATATAAATTTACTTTGTATTGTAATTCAAATAAATAAATAACTTATTGTGAATAAGTTTCAGTGGATATTCATTTAATGACAAAAATAATACGTGGATAAACATTTTCGTTAAAAAAGGATGTCTGGAGAAACGTTTAACATCTAAAAGTATGCGTGGAGTAACATTTAATGTCATAAAATGTGGGTGGATAATAAGTTCTTGTAAAGAGCAATACGTGGATGTCTGGATAATCATTTAGTGTCAACAAAAATTTAAATATAATTTTGAAATATAATTGAAAAATAATTTACTGTGAAGAAGAATGCCTGGATAATCATTTACGACCAATTCCACAATCTCCGGTTATCCTACATTTTTGTTTTTATTTTTTAACTGTGAGTCAGCTCTAACCGGAGGTTGTGAAATTGGGGGTTAATGTCAATAAGGCTGCGTGGATAATATTTTATTGCAAAGAACAATGTCTGGATATACAGTTAGTATCAAAATGTGATTTATTTTGAGAAAATAATTGTGGGTAATCATTTATTATGAAAATGGATGTACTAACAATCATTAAATTCCCAAAAAGACGGGTGGATAATTATTTATGATAGTAAGAAGAAACATTTAAAGCTAAAGAAAATGCCTGCAGAAGCATTTAATGTTAATGACTCTGCTTCGATGACTATTTAAAGGCAAATAAGAATCATAATAATAAACAAATGTGAAGAACAATGCGCCGATAATAATATATTGTCAAAAACGGTACCTGTTTGATGATTTAATATCAAAGGATGCTTAGTTATTGTAAAGAACAATTCCTGGATAAACATTAAATATCAAAAAGGTTGCATGGATAATCACTTATTGCTGAGATCGCTGTGCGGATGCCAATTGAATATCAAAAAGGATATGTGGATAATATTTGATAGTGAACCGAGACTGAATTTCATGTTAAAAGGATGCATTAATGATCATTAATTATCCAGTCTGGATAATCGTTTATTGCGAAGAACGTAGAATTGATAAATATTTAACCTCAAAGAGAAAGAATTGATAATGTTTTATATCAATTATATAACGATGCATGTATAATATTTTATTGGAAAAATACAATGCTTGGATAATCTTTAATATTATAAAGGGATGTACGAATAAAAGTTTGATGTGGAGACATATGCATTGGAAATGATTTAATATTATATAGGATGAACGGATAATAATTTTTGTGCAAATAACAATGCCTGGATAACAGTTTAATGTGAAGAACAATGCGCCTGGATAACGATGTAATTTTAAAAAGGATGCAAAAATTTTTAAATACTAGTATTTTGTTTATTTTGATGTAAAGGAATATCGTTACAGGATTGGGAGACAATTCTTAAGTAATATTTCTATTTAATTATAAGACAATCCATAAGATATCTGACCTATATTTTATTTCCTCACGAGTCAGTAGTAATACTCGTATTTAGTTCAGTATCGGGTCATTTAAAATATATTTTGCCATGTAAAATACTTGCTTTCTATCACTGTATAGAAGCAGGTTGGTCTATAGCCGAGAGAGTATCTCAGTTTAAATCAGGTTGTAATTATTTTTTAGATCAATTTATATTTTTATTGAACATTCAATAGGCTCTCGTCTGCTTGAATTTATCAGGTTAGCTTAATTATCCAGCTGCCACTTATCCACCAGTTTTTCAGTTAATTAAAAATTCGGAATTTATCCTTTCTGTAGATATAATTTCTTACTGTACATCTGTCAGTTATAATCGAGTTAGCCTAATTATCCGGCTGCCACTTATCCACCAGTTTTTCAGTTAATTTAAAATTTTGAATTTATTCTTTCTGTAGATATAATTTCCTTACTGAACATCTGTCATCTATAAGAGTGTGTGTTTCTCTCCATCATTCTCTCCATCATTCTCTCCATCATATCTGCCTGTCATATGTACCATTCTATACATCTGTCTGTCTATCCTTCCAACCATTTATTTGTTTGTTTGTTTGTCTGTCTGTCCATCTATCCATTAGTCCTTCATACCTTATATATATATTGTTTAGTAATGACTCCTTCTAAAAATTACAATTTTAAAGTTACATTATTTAATATTAAATAGAATAAAAGGCTTTAGTTTATTTTATTAATATTCAGATGTAAATATACTCTTAAGTTAAATAAAGCCTTATAATTAGTAGCCTTTATTATATGTATTAGGCTTAGACATATACAAACATTTGTTTCTTTATCAGGATATGTGAATGCAATAGAAATATATACCCAAAAAATAAACCCACAATTGCCAATATAATTCAGATAGAGAGAGGGAGACATTGAGAGAAAGAGAATGGTTAAAGCAGTAGAAAAGGATTTAAAAGAAATTTCAACATCAAACCGTAAATCACTTTCAGGAATTAACTAATGCTAATACTTTGCTTTTAAACCACCCATTAAATCTTGACCATTTGTTAGCATACAAATATTTAAACATGTCCTGGCATATGACACTCTCTGCTAGTCGTTCAGTCCATTGTCACTCGGAGCGGCAGGACAAACCAACAAACTAAACGCAATCAAATCAAACCAAAACGAACTGAGCTGAACTAAACTGAACTGAGGCAATACAAACCTAAACCAACAGAGATCAAATGACATAGAGTGGTCAAGTAAAAGTATTCAAGAAAATTTCTAATCCTGACAAATAACCATCACAAAGATAATAAGTGCTCTATTTTATGCCAGGCTAACAACAAAACTGAAATGACAACTACAACGACAACAACAACAACAACCACAGCAGAAAAAGCAAACACAACTAAAACCCCTTAGAACGAGAGCAGATTTATAAGCCAAACAAAATGTTGGCAACAAAAAAGCATAAAATCCTGGAAATCATACACACACACACACAGTCAAACATATAAAGATGGGAATATAATGATACCAATACATACTCATTTAACCATATACATCAATCGGTTTATGTCTCTTTGTAGGTAAATGTGTGTGTGTGTTTAAGGTCTCCATCATCGATAGAGACATACGTTTGGAAAGGACATACGTTTATACTTGTACATACATACATATATCTTCTATAAGGATATACGTTTGTGTGTATTTATGTTGCATTTATTTTTATATTCGCAGGGAAACGAATAGTGTAGAATGAAAGAGGAAGAGGGAGGAAGAGAGAGGAGAAAAACGACCAGGAATTAAAATGAAAATCCTGAATGCTTAACAAAGCTGTTAAGCCTCCTACTTAGAACCCAAACTGACAACACGCATATTTTCACACAGTGTAGTTGGTCATAGTCACAGGGATAACGAACCGGCCATGATATGAGGCTCTTGCGGAAAGTTTCTATAAATCTCGGAAATACTCTTTAAGCTTATGCTATAAGTTGCTGGTGAAATTTAGTTTTTTCAAGGGCGCTAAGGGAAACTTCATTTTTACGCAAATTAAGTTTTGAAGTTTATTTTGATAGCATAGTGGAATTATTTAGGAAAAGCTGGGATATTTTTAAAGTAAGGATAATAAACCATTATGGTGTTTTTTAAACAAAATACTTTGTCTGTTATATCTGCCCCTTCGGCGGTTTACCCGTATTTCTTTATGAAACAATGGAATATCCAATGTATGCTTCCACTAAAATTTGTTCATCTGTAGTCAAATCGGAGCTGTAGCTAAGACGTCCAGTGCTGGTCCTCGGATCAAGAAACTCTACCGCGCTACATTTCCAAACTATTGGATATAAACTGCAGCTTCTTTAGGGCTTAAGGGCCAAATCGGGACGAAACATATATATAAGAGCTATATTTAAATCTGAACCGATTTTCTTCAAATTCGACAATGTTGGGCCAAATTTTAATAAACACTTCTATGCCAAATTTAAAAACAATTGAATGTAAAATACAGCTTCTATATGGCAACAGGACCAAATCGGACAAAACATATATAGAGGGGCTACAGCTAAAACTGAACAAATTTCCACCAATTTCAATAGAGTTCTTTCCTGGTGCGAAAGACTCCTAACTGCAGAATTCAAGCACGATCGGAGTGAAATTGCGACCTATATTCAACGAACAACTTAAGATGAACTGACAGACGGACGGACAGATATTAAATGGACTCAGCAAGTGATTCTGAGTCGATCGGTATACTTTAAGGTGGCTGCCCTATGTCCTCTATAGCCTCACGAATTCTATCTTTGAGGTCTGCTGGCCGCTGGGCTGTTGGCGTAGACTTTATCTTTCACGTGGCCCCAAAGGAAGAAGTCGCAAGGTGTTAAATCACAAGATCTCGGTGGCCAATTGTGATCACCTCTTCGAGAGATAACACGGTCCGGAAACTTTTCCCGTTCGTTGCTTGTGTGGCACGTAGCGCCGTCTTGTTGAAAGCAAACGTTGTCCAGATCAATACCATCCAACTCCAACCATAAAAAATCATTAATCATCTCTCGATAGCGCAATCCAGTCACCGTAACTGTTTATCCAAACTCATTTTCGAAAAAGTAAGGTCCAATGACCTCGCCGTACCATAAGCCGCACCAAACAGTCACACGCTGAGGATGGAGAGGCTTTTCAACAATAACTCTTGGGTTTTCCGAGCCCTTTGCTTCTTGACATAACCACCGAGGTGGAAATCTGCCTCATCAGTCAAGATGATTTTCGAATTTTAATGCTTTGTTGAATCGTGTATCGTTCCATTTTTAGTAATGGCGTAGTTTCTAATTGTCAAATATCAAAGAATAAAAGCTTCAAAAGTGACAGCTACCGTAATACCGGGTGATTCAAAATAACACCTCTTGTTGGAAAACACTGTATATTCATTTTGCTTAAGGTCCATTTGTTTCGTATTGTCTAGTTTTAAAGAGCTTTCCGCTAGTCTAAAGCACATCGCTGTGAAACACTTTATAATACTCGTATCCTATAAATAGCAGAATATTCAATATGCGAATTCCTCCAGTGGACTTCCTCGTTTTCAAAAAGCCAATTTGCTGGGACGAACAAATAATTGCAGAAATATGAACTTTTAAATCCGAGTTCCCTCTTTCATAATACTATAATACATTTCAGATCGGTCTTGGAATCATCTAAAATCGATGAATACAATTTGTCATGTATATCCTTATTCCTAGACAACAATTCGTTGGTTTTAGTCGAATTTATTTTACAAAATATGGGGTAATATGACTTACAGGAAGAATTAAAAGGCTTTACAGTCTTTCTGTCCTTCTGTTTGTTTGTCATTTTGTCTTTAATCAGTACAACAAACAAGGTCATCCATCTATATTATCATCTCTCCGCCTCTTAAAGTCTTCCAATCCTTGTTTCCTTACAGATCATATTTCATAATTTTGCCTTAATTCCCTCCCTTTTATCTTTTATTATACCCTACACCACACTGTGGTACAGGGTATTATAAGTTTGTTTCACGGCAGATGTTTGTAACACATGCAAATAACACAGCTAGACCCACCTTAATGTATACCGATCGACTCAGAATCACTAGCTGAGTCGATTTAACCATGTCTGTCCGTCTGCCCATGTAAAGTTGTTCGTCGACTACAGGTCGCAATTTCACTCCGATCGTTCTGAAATTTTGCAGTTTAGAGTATTTTGCAGCTGCAAAGATCCCTATTGAATTTGGTTGAAATCGGTTGAGATTTAGATATAGCTCCCATATATATCTTTCGTCCGATTTTGCTCTTAGTCCTATAGAAGCTGTATTTCGTTTCCAATCGTTTTGAAATTTTGAATGGTAGAGTGTCTTGATCCATGAACCAACATTGCCGAATTTGAAGAAAATCGGTTAAGATTTAACTTTAGGTCCTATATATATGTTTCGTCCGATTTTGCTCTTAGTCCTGCAGAAGCTGTATTTTACATCCAATCATTTTGAAATTTAGAACGGTAGAGTTTCTTGATCCATGAACCAACACTGCCGAATTTGAAGAAAATCGGTTAAGATTTAGCTATAGCTCCAATATATATGTTTCGGCCGATTTTGCTCTTTAGTCCTGTAGAGGCTGTGTTTTACATCCAATCATTTTGAAATTTAGAGTGGTAGAGTTTCTTGATCCATGAACCAACATTTCCGAATTTGAAGATATCGGTTGATATTAAGATATAGTTCCCATACATATCTTTCGTCCGATTTTACCCTTTAGTTCTATAGATGCTGTAGGTTACATCCAATCGTTTTGATATTTAGAATGGTAGAGTTTCTTGATACATGGACTAACAATTGTTCCAACTTAATACGACACTTTTATTTAAGTATAAAATGTACCAAAAGTAAATTTATGTAAACAATTTATACATGAATTACAAAATTTATATATCTGAGTTATTCAATATTACGACAGTGGTGTAGGGTATTATATAGTCGGCCCCGTCCGACTTTAGCTTTTCCTTACTGGTTGTATTTATATGTATCTTATATTATTATTTATATTTCAAATACGTTTAAATTGAGTGATCCCTTGACCGTTTACACCTCTTCTACCGTTATCCACCGTCTATATTTCTTAAGTCCTGTTTATAGCTTTCATTTATTAATTATAGTAATATAAACAAGCCAATATTCTTATATTAACTTTATAATAATTGCGATTAAATAATTAGTCAACGTATTAATCGCTTATGAGCCCATCATTTCGCAGGTCTGCCCCTCCCTTCGCCTACCTAATGCTTCCCGCAGATCCACTTATATTTTAGTCTTCATCTTAGTTTATTTTTCCATCGTCCGTCCTTGAGCTAGAGGACTGACCATATGTCCATCGTCTAACTGTTAGGACTTTCTTCATACAATTTATCCCCATTGCCCTTCTATCTTTATGTCTAGCTAATGCTTCGTTTTCTGACTCTCTCAAGATTCACTGATTCATGATTCTGTTGATCCATTTGCCGTTTATATCAGTCCTTATCTTTGTTTATTATTTAACGATCTTTCTTCTGAGTGAAATGTTTATTCATGTATTCATTAATTCACCGTTTATACCTTTATCAGTTCATCAATCTATTTCGCCTGTACTAATTCTCCAAATCCTTCCTAATGCTATTTTACCTATCTGGTCATAGATTTAAGGTCCAATGTTTATCTGTCCTACTCATTGAACGTTTATGACTTCATGCTTTAATCATTTTAACCATTCAATCCAAGTCATCCATGTCCAACTCATTAACATATTAGGTCTTCCTTTCACACATCTGACCCTTCTGTCGTCTATTTTTCTGCTTGTGTAGCTTCTCAATGAAGAGAAACCTAAAGTAGTATTTCAATTATCACCAGAATTTAGAAATCGTCTACATTTCAAGCGAATCAGTCCCTTGCTGGTTGACTTCTACCATAGTTTTAAGCTTTGTTTATTTTCTGTAACCGTACATCGTTTGACCCAAATGATCGAAAATCTGTCAGTACGAGTACACCCTTTTATTGGCTCTATATGCAGACATTGGTTCGTTCATTTATGGATTAAACCATTTCGCAGATCTACTCTTTTATTCTCCTACTCTGTCACATGTAAAGATTCATATAGTTATACATCTAAATTCTATTGTTGTTTCTATCTTTAAATATAGCTATATTTCCGTCCATCCATTGACCCTGTAGCCCTTCATTCATGCTTCTGTTATTTATCCTAATTGTATCTCCCAGTTTCTCCGTATAGCTATCTTCATGCAGGTCCACTTTCCTTATTCTTTAAAAACCAAACAAATAAGCAACAGGTTCATCCATCAGTTCAACCATTGACCGTTAATGACTTCATTAGCTCATCAACGTATTTCACCCTTCTATATTCCTTAAGTTTTTTGCTTAGCTTCTGTTTCTGCCTCGCTATGGACTCACAGGCCCCTTTGGTAGTCCCAATGGGTTGGACAATCGAAGACCTATACTTTCTTTCGTGTGTAAAGAAATACGAGTATCTTAGTGCAGGAAACTCAGAAGTAATGCTTCTAAACACTATTTTCAGTATGATCTGAACAACCATTTACAGGTGCATTCATCTATTCAACTCATTAATTGTTTACGGAAAATAAAGGTCCGTCGTTTCGCTCGTCTAACCTTCTTTATGTGTAACGTCAATGAAAAGAGAATCCTGCAGCAGTGTTACAATTCTCAATAAAATATATTTTTTCTTCTTATCCACTTCTATCCTAGTCTTCATCTAACTTTATTTTTAACTGCTCATCGTTTGGTTTTGAGGATCAACCATTTGTCCATCTACTGACCGTTTATCCATTCATCGGAAAAGTTGTCTCTGTCGCCCTTCTATCCGTTAGTGTTTTGCCTAAAGTAATGTTTTTTGGATCTATATAGATTTACTGGATCGTTCATCTGCCCAACCAAACTGCATTTTTATTCGCCAATCATGCCACTTGTAGAGAGACATTTATATATACATATATAACCATATTCTATTCATCTTCCTACAAGAAGACTTGTTTCATAGTCTCCGAAATTCTGAAGAGGGAAATTCTGAAGAGGGAAGAATTGAGGGCCACAAATGGCGTCATTACAACATATAAGACCTTAGGAAAGAACTGGCATCAGGAATGATGAGATATGTAGATGGTATGGTGGACTTTTGTCAGTGTCCAGCTCTAAGCAAAAGCATAAACAAGATTCACGACTCTTCCTTTTTTGAATATCTCAGAAATTCGGGGCTTCAAACCAGACATTAAATAACATCAGAGATCTCCATGGTAATAGAATAATAATAGTGAAAATAAAAAGAAGAAAATCGGAAGAAAAGAAAGAAAAACAACATGAGGATCAAACGAGGTTCAGTTGTAGACACCTCCTATAACCTCGCCTAACTTTCTAGTCTTCCTGTTTATTTATTCGTTTTTCTATCTAAAGAGAGGTATAGATCAGTCCACCCACTGATCGTTTAGCACTTTACTCGTCTATTTCGCTCGTGTCTCGCTAGTCTTACACTACCTGCCTCTGTTATTTATCCTAGATTAATCAATATGGATATATCCTATATATGGCGCATGACCAACTTTTATGTCAGTCCTTTATGCTGGTTTATTCTTAAACGGCTCGTTATCTTAGAGACAGGTCCATTCATTTATCCATCAATTAACCGTTTATCCACTCCTGTAAATCAATCTCTGTAGCCTTTCTACATTTAAGTCATAATTTTGCAGGTCCGCACTTTCATTCACCTACCCTGCTACATGCAAAGATATATTTACTTGTATATATCCATGTTTTATCAATCATCCTTCAAGTCGATTCATTTCCTAGTACATATTTGTCCAAACTATGGACCGTTTATGGCTTCATCATTTCGAAAGGCAGATCTTCCTTTTATTTTGTAGACCTTTCCACATGCGAAGACATATATTACTATTAAAATCCACATGAAATGTACCGAATCTACTGAATTTCTGTACAACAATTGGAAGACTAAGCGGAAGACTATACTATTCTTCAAAGCTGATTGAATTGTAGTGTATGTCCTAACATTTTCTGAGAGAATGAAAGTGCCGAATTGCATGATTTCCCATTTTCTTCTGGTACAGTAATATTGAATCTGTTTACACTGTCAGAAAGCATATGGCAAGGGCAACAACTCTTGTTAAGGGCCCATACATGTAGGTCACCTCTAGAGTAGTTGAATATGCCGAAAACACAAAATATAGCAACCAAAGCGGCAAAAATCCGAAAAACCTAAAAACATATTGCTTTCGCTGTAAACAACGGATCAGCCGATTGTGTATCTGTTTCCACCGTCTGAAAGCTTAATGTAAAGGCAACAACTCTACTTAAGGTACCAAACGTGTAGGTCTCCTCTAACATTTCTAGAGACAACATCTCTTCCTAAGGTCCCAATCATGTAGGTCTCATCTAAAGTAGTTTAATATGCCGTCTCCTCTAACGTTTCTAGAGGCAACATCTCTTCTTAAGGTCTCAAACATATAGGTGTCCTCTATAGTAGTTTGATATGTGGTAAGACACAATATATCTGATGGTGAAACGGATTACACTGTTTGAAAGCTTATGACAGGGGCAACAACTCTTCTAAAGGTCCAAAACATGTAGGTCGCAATGTAGCTATCACTACAGCTTTAAGTAATATTAAATAATTCTAAATACGTATACGTCCCAATGTTTTTTCGCAACTACTTTATGTTATGAAAAAACAAACAGAAATTCAGTACAACATTTGGATGATCAAATACGGAGTATATATATAAGCCTCTTAAAAAAATAAAGTAACGTTATTCTTATTAAATATACATGACTTTACAGTTCTTGTCACAGGCTCACAGGACTAATCATTTTGTCCAACCTCTTGACCGTTTATGGCTTAACCCTTTCTCAGGTTAATATTTCATTATGTCTATCCTATCACGTTTAAAGAGGTCTATTAGTAAAGCGTATCCTAAATTAATTCTAATGAAAACAATTCTAAATTAGATTCACAGGTCCATTTATCTGTTCAACTCATCCTTTCGCAGGTCTGTCATTTCTTACGTCTGTGCTTCTAATAGCAAAAAATATCTTACTTAAGATAATTCTGAAGTTAAGTTACTGAAAACGTTTTTCAATTTTATCCTCTTGCGTTTTTAAAAGTTTTGATTTCAATCAACTATCGGTCATTTAGTAGACTTTTTCTGATTGGGACTAATATGTTCCATATCTACTTCCTTAGTACTCGAATGTCTAGAGACGGCCATATGCCCCGCACAAAGCTAATACGAAATTTATGGAAGAAACATTCAATACTGAGAACTAACCATTCATCCTGCCATCCATCCGTCATATTAGTCCACCACAGATTCCTTCATTTCGTTTGGAATTACATACCAAGACTAGGGCAGGTCCTCTGGGTGTTGTTTTATTTCTAATGAAAATAGTTCCTTCATTCTGTTAAGGATTTTAATGTTATATTTGTCGTAATACCCAATGATGTCCATTCCCCCCAAAGATAAGTAGACTTCTTAGGAAGGAGTCTACTCGTATAAGTGCGAGAGAGAGACAAAATGTATAAGTAGTATGTTATGTTATGGTATTTGTGTTTTTATTAGATATTTCGGTTTCTATATATCTATATGTATTTATTCTGCCTGTAATTGTGGTAGTAATATTTGTAATGCTGATGTCAATGGTAATGATGATGATTATGATGGTTTTGTTGTTGTTGTTGGCATTATGACAAATTCCTGTGGTTAGCTAGTATGTGTGTATATATCTGTTCTTTAAGCTTTCATCCTGTTGGCATATGTTTGTATTGGCATTACAGCTGTATTTGTTTATTTCCATATGTGTGAGTGAGTGTTTGTGGTCTTTAATGTTTATTTACAATTTAACGAAAAGATATTTGGCCTTTACTGCTCTCATTTACTTTTCCTTCAGTAAGTTTACTTTTATTTTCAATTGGATTTTTTGTAAGTAATTCCTCTTCTCCTCTCTCCCCCCCCCCCCCCCCCTTGCTCCCTTGCCAGTTTTATGCTAATCCTATAATAGTAATTACAGAAATAAATCAAAGCGAAAAGAGGAGGGATTATGTTTTTCTTTCAAGAAAATGTTTGCATTTACACACTCACCACACTGGTAGCCTGTGTTGACTCGCCCACACACATTCTCACTCAGATTGAAGAAAAACTAGAACAATCTCCTTTTTGAGTTTATATGTATGAGTTTAAGTCCTGCAAAGCCTAATGAAAGATGACCGAATTAGTTTGGCATAAAGTTGTCATTGTCTTTGCTACTGTTGTTGTCATAGTCTCATAGTCGTAGTCATTGACATTGTTGTTTTTGTTGTTTGCAACATTGTGACTAATTAACAGAAAACCTATTTTAGCTTCTGTGTTTGGCCTTTTAACCTAAAATCCTCTTCGGCGATAATCATAAGATTTTTATGGTTGAGATATTAAGATAAATATGTTGTTTTACAATCCTTCGCCTAAGGCTGGATAGATGGTTGGTTGGATGGTGTCATTGTTAGTTTCTTGCATAATGGTGCCAACATTCTTTTATGTGGTCTTCTCACAAATAAAATTCATCAATTTAACTACAAAAGACATAAAACGTATTGATTAATTAAAAACTTGTGATAAATTGCCTAACAAGACCGGAAAGAAAACTGTAGATTGACTAATTGTAGTAATTTACAAAAGTTTTAAATGACTTTTCAACATTAAAACTAACTATTATTTTCTTAATCCTTTGTAGATCTCAATTTACTGTTAGTTTCTGCATGATTTCCTGAAATATTTAATTGGGGAAAGCAAAGCAAATAATTAAAAAAGAAATACAAGAATTTCGTCAGCGCATAAAAGGAACAGAAGACGCAATTTTTGCTAGACTATAGTTATTAAAACAATATTCTAAAAGGTCGAATTTGAGGATTTTGGGATCGTTGGTGTAGAAGTTATACACAAATTTGCCTAATTTTTTAAAGATTATAGCTATTGAAAATTTATTCTAAAATGGTGAATTTGAGGACTTTGGGATTGGTATGGAATTTTTGAACCAGTGACCCAAAAATGCACCGAAAATATGTCCCCAAATTTTAATAGACTATTCTAAAGGGACGAATATGAAGTCCTTGGGATCATTAAAATGTATAGAAGTTTTGAACCAATTAACCAAAATGCTCCAGCAAAAGTTGCTTTTTTTGCTAAATTTTCATTTTGTACGTCTCTGCCTTTGTAGCCAAATCAGACGAAACATACATATGGAAGCTATAATTTAATCTGAACCGATTTTTTCAAATTCGGCAATGTTATTCCATAGATCAATTAACTCTACCATGCCAAATTTTAAAACAATTGGATGTATAATACAGCTTCTGTACTGCTAAAGGGTCAAATCGGACGAAACATGTATATGGGAGCTATATCTAGATCTAAATCCCTTTACATTCAATAGGCTTTTTTCTAGATACGAAAGACTACTAACTGCGGAATTTCAGCACGACCGGAGTACAATTGCGACCAGTACTCAACGGATAACTTTAGATGGACAGACAGACAGACGGACGGTCAGATATAATTAAATCGACTCAGCTAGTGATTCTGAGTCGATCGATATAGTTTAAGTTGGGTCTGGCTTTGTATTTATATGTGTTACAAACTTCTGCCCAGAAACAAACTTATAATACCCTGTACCACAGTATAAAAAACAAAATTTCTGACTTAATGAACAAATGGAACAATGGGGTGTATTAGTGATATCGTTTAATTGTCAATACTTATACGATCCACCGGTTTTCTCATGCTTTTTATACCCTCCACCACAGGATGGGGCGTATATTCATTTCCTCACTCCGTTTGTAACACATCTGAATATTTATCGGAAACCCCATAAAGTATACAGGGTCTCCCATATTCGACGGACCCATCTGGCAACGCCATAACTTTTGACAGAGATGTCAGATCGCTTAATGACATACCGCGTTTGAAGCGTCAGTCCAAGCAGATTTTTACCATGGAACAATACACGCCACGCGAGCGCTCTGAAATAGTTGAAATTTACATTCAACAGAAGAAGTCAAGTCAACGTGCTTTTAAAATATTAAAAAATGTGAGAAGTGCGCCTTCTAAGAACACCATTAAGCGTTTATACGAAAAATTTTCGACTGGTGAGGCTCTTTCTAATCCGAAGAGGCCAAATAAAAGTCGACCAAGGCGATCGGCCGAGAATATCGCTGCCGTACGAGCCAGTGTTGAGAGGTCCCCAAGAACATCCCAAAAACGCCGTTCTCAGCAGTTGGGCATGGCTCGGTCCACTTTACAACGGATTATTCGCGTTGATTTGCATTTGTTCCCGTACAAAATTCAATTGACGCAAAGATTGTTGCCTGCGGACAAGCCTCGTCGATTGGAATGGGCCCAACGAGTTTTTAAAAAAACATGGGTCCGTCGAATATGGGCAACCCTGTATATATGTATTCCTAATCGTCTAAAATTCTAAGACGATTTAGCCATGTCCGTCTGTCTGTCCGTCCGTCTGTTGTAATCACGCTACAGTCTACAATAATTGAGCTACATGACTGAAATTTGGTATAGATACTTCTTATATCTGCAGGTATGTTGGGATTGAAAATGGCCAATATCGGTCCATGTTTTGATATTGCCCCCATATATAGCATCTCCCCGATATGACTTCTATAAGGTCATAGGGACCACAAATGTCGACTGATCGGGCTGAGTATTGGTAACTGAGGTTTATTTATACCCATTTTGGGTATAAATATACCATATTTTCATACAATGGTAGTCAGTGGTGTATGTTTTAATATAGATCCCTATTATAAGTATAAAGGTCCCTCTAGATTTCTTCACTTCTTAACGCAAGAACAACCACAAATTTCAACGAATTGAGCAGAAATTTTGTCAAATGAGTTTATTTGTAGCCGAAACATTCACATACGATCCATGGTGGATGGTATATAAGAATCGGCATGACCGAACATAACGCCACTTTCACTTGATTCTCATTGCATTGAACTTACAGTACATTATGTTGTATAATTAATATTTATTAATTGTAAATATGTATACGCCCCAATGTATTTGTTACAACTGGCATAAGCTATACCAATTAATTATTAATTTGACTTTCTTAACGTATAACGAATCTTCTTCATATTCTTGAAATATTGCTAATATTACTCCTAAAATCCGCCTGAATTGAGCAATTGATAAGAGCAATGGCTCAAATAATTAGTATATAGGAGTTTATTCGAAAAATAAAGCCACCTCTAATATTTTCCAAAAACAAATGTTATGTGCTCATTAACATCAATCATACAGGAAGGAATCCATCCACTTTAGATATAATTCTCTTGTACCAACGCCTTTTCCAATCTGAATTGAAGCACTTATGATAAGGCCAGCGCCCTTTTCAGGGATGATTTTTTTCTAAATCTTACAAAAATGTTAAAATTTCTTTTGTCCTGAAAAATTCACTCCTATTTCCAAATGTAAGAAGAGAGCTTTTATATATTGGTGTTTCTATTTTCTGAAAATATTCTCCTTTAAAGTAGTATTTTATAGATAATATTTATTATTTGTAAATACGTATTCGGTTCAATGTATTTGTCACGACTGTTATAATTAACATGAAGTAATTGTAGTTATAAATATGAGGCAGTTAAATGGTTCAAATTTACATCTGGTTTCTGAACGTTTAACCGTAGGTTCTACCTATTTATACCCTACACCACACTGTGGTACAGGGTATTATAACTTTGTGCATTTGTTTGTAACACCCAAAAGGAGAAGAAATAGACCCATCGTTTATTATACCGATCGACTTAGAATCACTTTCTGAGTTGATTTAGCTATGTCCGTCTGTCCGTCTGTCTGTCTGTCTGTCTGTCTGTCCGTCTGTGCATGTATTCTTGTAATCAAAGTACAGGTCGCAATTATGGTCCGATCTCGGCGAAACTTTACACACATCTTTTTTTTGGCCCAAGGACGATCCCTATTGGTTAAAATCGGTTCAGATTTAGATATAGCCCCCATATATATGTTAGCCCCGATTTGACATGTAAGCGCTGTAAAAGCTTTATTTTATATCCGATCAGTATGAAATTCGGCAGAAAGAGGTTTCTTATTATATGGATGAACACTATTAAATTTGGAAGAAATCGGTTCAGATTTAGATATAGCCCCTATATATATTTTACCCCCGATTTTACATGTAAGCGCTGTAAAAATGATATTTTATATCCCATCAGTGCGAAATTCGGCAAAGAGAGGTTTCTTATTACATGAAGGAATACTGCCAAATTCGGAGAAAATCGGTTCAGATTTAGATATAGCTCCCATATATATGTTACCCCCGATTTGACATGTAAGCGTTGTAGAGACTGTATTTTATATCCGATCAGTACGAAATTCGAAAGAAGGAGGTCTTTTTACATGAATAAGTATTCAGGGAAGATCGGTTCAGATTTACATTAAAGCTCCATATATATGCTCCTCCTGATTTGGTATCAAACCGCTATAGAAGTTGTATTTTACATCCGATCATTAAAATTTTCCAGAAAGATGTTTCTCACTTTAGGAACGAATATTGCTTAATCTAGCGATTATCGTTTCAGAATTAGAATTTACCAATTATTCCAAATTATTATGGCAATGACCCTTATCGCATTGTTAGGGAGGTGTAGGGTATTATATAGTCGGCCCCGCCCGACTTTCTGCCTTTCCTTACTGGTTTTACATGGCAATGTTCTACTTAAAATCGGCCTGAATTGAGTCAAATCTCTTGAATTTTGTGAAAGAATGAAAACAACTTTAATATTAGTTATTCTTCCCATTTTATAAAAACATTCTCTCATTAAGTTACAATCCACTAGGTGGTATACATAATATTTATTAATTGGAAATACGTATACGCTCCCGTGTGTATGACAAATAAGCCAATATTCCTACAGCTTCAAATAAACATAATATACATCGTTCTAAAGGTCTAATTCTCTTCTTTCCAGAGAATGAAAATCGGTTTATAATTATCAAAGTTATAGGCGTTTAAGTGAAAAAATGACAAGGGGGCGGGGGGGTCTCCAAGGAGTGGTCCAACATGGTTCATCTTTGATCATAGTCTGTGATAGAACAAATATTAATACATAGTAATTTTGAAGTCAATCGGTTACTCCTATATAAAGTTATCTTGCCAGCCAGGCAGACAGACGGACATTGCTAAAATGTCTTAAAATTAAAGATTTCCACAAACTATTCTTTGGGTCCTTCGATGTGTTCCACTTTTGGCAAATGATATATACTCCCCTTCACAATAGTGGGGGTATAAAACATGATTTTGTTGAAATGCTCTTACTTCTACCAAAAAGGCTATAATTTATGCATTTAGCCATAGATTTTTTTTTCAAATAGGTGTGGTTTTCTTCGCTGGAATGCAAGTCTTCAAGTATTGGAAACAAAATTTTCATTGTTCATTTCGTGCCAAGAAAACGCCTTTTTTTTAAAAAAATTTGTAGGAATTGTAATTCCTAATTTTTCTAAATTTGCAGTTGCAGCCAAAATCGGACTAGACGTTCTCAAGTTATGTCAAACAAAAGAAGTGCCAAAAGTCCCCCTATACATATGATACTTACTAACTTCAAATCGATATATCTCGATTCCTAGACTTGACCCAGCGAAACGACGGGACACGTGGAACTTTTTTTTGACCGATATAACATTCCCGGACAGAACCCTCGCCGATTTTGGCTGTCGCACAGTATAAATATATATATAATAAATACTAACAGAAATAATAATATTCCACATATGTCACGGTGGTAATAGTAAATAATACATATATAATATTAATACATTTTAGCATAACTTCCCCTTTTATATACTTGGTGGTTTTTAAGAATATTATAAACGAGTTCAAAGTAATAACAAAATTCCGCAAAATTGCAGCGGCAATTCGATCGCAATCTTCTGAGGCTAAGAATTTTGGGGGTAGCAACATTTGAAACTATATTAATTGCATTAAGAAAAAGGAATCAATACAATAGTTTTCTGTATATACTATAAGTATTTAACATATGTCAAATGTATTGGTAGTCTCAGTACCTATTTTTATTTCTATTGTCCTTGGTGACGTATGATGTTTATCTCACAAGTTATAATATTACTCATATGTCACGGTGGTAAAAGGTATATAATGTCCTGCGTGACGTATTATGTATATCTCATAAATAATAATATTACTCATATGTCACGGTGGTAAAATCATGTATTTTTGTTTTGCCTTCTGGAATAAAATATAATAAATTGCTTTGGCCGTTCTGCAGGTATTACGATTACATACAGAAAATTTTTATATCTTTAAAATTATACATATTTTTTTTTATAGATATTTTCAAGATAGACGACTTCATAGAAAATTTAACAAAAAAATCACTCCTTCAATTTCTAAGGAATAGGAGCATCCTTTGAAATTACTGTCGTATCCAGTTGTACTTACTCCACCATGCACTTGCATCAAAGATAACAAGGCTTTGGCTACAAGGATACGTGTATGAATTACCAAGAAGACGTGGGCTCTTCAACTGGAGGATAAAAACGACGAGTACGACGGGGTTGAGAGCAAAAAAGCAGTTGTAAAAAAATCGATTTTTTCTATTTGTTTTAGCGGCAGTTACTAAACTTCTAAACTTTTGTAGCCCTCATAATTTCCTCTAATTAAATTTTAAAGGCAGATTCCAAGAAAGAATTTAAAAAAAATAAACAAATAAGCATAAAAATGTCCATACTTTTTTTTAAATAGTTTTTTTGTGTTTAGGACACCATATTACACCAGAAAATATAATGTCCATCCCTTCGACTAAAATGTTGTAAACTAGTGCTGTCAAACTGCCTTGAACTTATTTTTTCGATTACTTGTTCTTAAAGTTTATTTATTTCAGTGCTATTGGAAAAGTAATGTTTCCTGAAAATATATTGAATATGTTTGACCAAACAAAAAAAGTTATTTATTCCCACATTAACTAAATTGTACAATTAAAGTCTTCAAAACTTTAAATATCTTGTATCCCATATGTTGTCGCCCTATTCAATTTAGTTTAATTTATTTTTAAGAATTACATATAAATCTACTCACTTTTATTTACTTCAAGATCTTTTTCACAAAACCTTTCCCCTTTTCTTCCTTCCTTATCTTACACCTGCCACTTTTCCAGTGCATTGAATTCCGTTCTAAAACATCACGTACAAACGGTTTCCCATTTTGCTATAAAAGTCCTTTAGAGTAGTAATATTCCCTTCAATATTATTTCCAGTGCTTGGGAAACTAAGCACTCTTTTCATTATTTTTCTAAAAAAAAAACTAAATATTACAAGCTGCTGAAGGGAGTGAAGATAGAGAAAAAAATTTCATTTTGGTAGTTTAATTGCTTAAACTTCATTTGATGTACAATGACTTTTCAAAATACGAATACAAAAACATAAAATCTACACAGACATGACCTCTACACACAGACATTACGTGCAGAGCAGTATAAAACCCCATTGACTAGAATAGAGATACATTTAAAGATCCTTTTGAAGGAAAGGATACTGCACTTCAGTATAGACAAGTTGCAATGTAACCTAAAGACGAGGACAATGTTGGAAGTTTGATGAGTGTGTGTCGAGAAGATATTTTTTTCATAGTTTTGGGATTGAGTGGAAGAAAGATACAAACTCATTCTTCTTCTATTGAATATACAGAAAAGTTGAATTTGTTCGAATCTTTTAGTTATTAAAACAAATATTTATTTTATTTTTTTTAAAAGCGAAATAAAGCATAAAATGTTTCTTCTAGACCAAATTTGAGAGCTCTCCTTTAAGTTAAATGGGGGCGTATGATTGACCATGGAAACTTCATTCAGATATTATTGGATTCATTGTTATATTCATTAGATTCATTAGATTCATTAGATTCATTAGATTCATTAGATTCATTAGATTCATTAGATTCATTAGATTCATTAGATTCATTAGATTCATTAGATTCATTAGATTCATTAGATTCATTAGATTCATTAGATTCATTAGATTCATTAGATTCATTAGATTCATTAGATTCATTAGATTCATTAGATTCATTAGATTCATTAGATTCATTAGATTCATTAGATTCATTAGATTCATTAGATTCATTAGATTCATTAGATTCATTAGATTCATTAGATTCATTAGATTCATTAGATTCATTAGATTCATTAGATTCATTAGATTCATTAGATCCATTAGATTCATTAGATTCATTAGATTCATTAGATTCATTAGATTCATTAGATTCATTAGATTCATTAGATTCATTAGATTCATTAGATTCATTAGATTCATTAGATTCATTAGATTCATTAGATTCATTAGATACATTAGATTCATTAGATTCATTAGATTCATTAGATTCATTAGATTCATTAGATTCATTAGATTCATTAGATTCATTAGATTCATTAGATTCATTAGATTCATTAGATTCATTAGATTCATTAGATTCATTAGATTCATTAGATTCATTAGATTCATTAGATTCATTAGATTCATTAGATTCATTAGATTCATTAGATTCATTAGATTCATTAGATTCATTAGATTCATTAGATTCATTAGATTCATTAGATTCATTAGATTCATTAGATCCATTAGATTCATTAGATTCATTAGATTCATTAGATTCATTAGATTCATTAGATTCATTAGATTCATTAGATTCATTAGATTCATTAGATTCATTAGATTCATTAGATTCATTAGATTCATTAGATTCATTAGATTCATTAGATTCATTAGATTCATTAGATTCATTAGATTCATTAGATTCATTAGATTCATTAGATTCATTAGATTCATTAGATTCATTAGATTCATTAGATTCATTAGATTCATTAGATTCATTAGATTCATTAGATTCATTAGATTCATTAGATTCATTAAATTCATTAGATTCATTAGATTCATTAGATTCATTAGATTCATTAGATTCATTAGATTCATTAGATTCATTAGATTCATTAGATTCATTAGATTCATTAGATTCATTAGATTCATTAGATTCATTAGATTCATTAGATTCATTAGATTCATTAGATTCATTAGATTCATTAGATTCATTAGATTCATTAGATTCATTAGATTCATTAGACTCATTAGATTCATTAGACTCATTAGATTCTTTAGATTCATTAGATTCATTAGATTCATTAGATTCATTAGATTCATTAGATTCATTAGATTCATTAGATTCATTAGATTCATTAGATTCATTAGATTCATTAGATTCATTAGATTCATTAGATTCATTAGATTCATTAGATTCATTAGATTCATTAGATTCATTAGATTCATTAGATTCATTAGATTCATTAGATTCATTAGATTCATTAGATTCATTGGATAAATATAGGATATACTTCAAGAAAATTAATGGTCATACTGCATAGAAAAAAGATTTTTGTCTTAATAATTGCGCCAAAGACGCCCTTAATCTTTGAAATAAGTACGTTTTGTACTTAAAATTAAGAAAATGTTCTTAATATTAATGAAATTATCTATATTTTAAGTACAAAATGTACTTATTTTAATGTTTAAGGACGTCTTTGGCGCTTGTCTTTAATTTTAAGACAAAATTTTTTTCAGTGTAGGGAACTTGTATATCAATGTAAATTAAATGTAGATGTCTGTAATCCCACTTGCTAAAAATTTGTATATCTTTTATCTAAAGCTGGAGGGTATTAGCATTTAATACTGTCTACAAATCTACGAACTATCTCAGGTATTTGGGTCACACCATTTGAGCTATATCCGCTCATTTGAATGATCTAACTGACTTATGTCACTCCAAGAAAGAGCAAAATGTCCCCGGACTTACTGCCACATCGCACACAACATATGGAATTTTATATTATGTATATTTGTCTAAAAGTTAGTCGGTCTATAAGAGCAGAATTTCTCTACTTGTTTGCTTAGTCACTTTTTATCAACTAAAAATCAGAAAACAATCCTTTGCCTCTAAGATCACTACAACTTCACCAGGAATTATACTTACCACTACATTTACACTTGAGCAGTAAAAGGTATTCTAAAGTTTTCACAGCTGTGCTGATGCTAAGGGTAATAAGCAGTTTAAACGTCAGCAAAAAACACAACAACAAACATTTTTCAAAAAATACCGGCAACAACAGTTGTTGAGACACAGAACTTCAACCCAGCCCAGCCCCACCCAGCAGCATCCCTTGTTGCCAGCCGCTGCAGCAAATGTTTCCTGGGGAATCAACAAACAAACAACCAAAGTAATATTAAGGCTTTAGCCACAATAAGAGAGAGAGAGAGAAAATACTTCATCAAAAAATGTGGATGTGGCAAATGTGTACCAAATGAGTTAATTACAAGGGTTCTTAGTGACCCAGATTTAGCAGTTGTCAGTGGGATTGTCGCAGAAACACCCACCGTGCCTCACTCTACAAGACCACACCACACTACACTTAATAAAATTCCTCAAAAATAAGACTAAAACCTGGCATTGCTGGAGAAAACTCAGCATGTAATCATCTCTAGCCTTGGCCAAGATGTCTCTTAATGTACCGCTGCTGCTGCTGCTGCCTTCCACCATTGTACATTGAATGTGAAATAAATAAAGCAGACTTTATTCCATCCGTTACACCGGAAATGCGGAGAGTGAAAATAATATACAAAAAAAATTAAATGCACATTTGTTTACACTTTTGTTTGCTGCCACAGAGATCCTTGTGCCGTCACAACGTCGTCATCGTCGGAGTCGTAGTCCTTCTCATCATCACTATAATCACCATCAACGCCGTCGTTGTCGTCGTCATAGTCGTTTTCATCCTTCGGTTGAAGAGCCAACGTCTTCTTGGTAATTCATACACGTATCCTTGTAGCCCAAGGCTTGTTAACTTTGATGCAAGTGCATGGTGGAGGAAGTACGACTGGATACGACAGTGATTTCAAAAGATGATCCTATTCCTTGGAAATTTAAGGAGTGTTTTTTTGTTAAAATCTGCATCTTGAGAAAAAATAATAAAAAATATATATAATTTTAAGACATAAATATTTTCATATACGAGTATAGTCTTAATACAAGCAGCACTGCCAAAGCAATCTATTACATTTTATTCAAGAAGGCCACACAAATATATATAAATAATTCTACCACCGTGACATATGAGTAATATTATAAATTGTGAGATATACATCATACGCCACCCAGGGCAATATAATTCATAAATATTTGATAAAACAATTTTCGGAAGTTTTTATAAAATTGAAATTTTGTATTATAAAATGTAATTCGAATGTTATATAAAAAAACCCCGAAAGGTCAATTAATCCACTTCGCAACTTCACTTTTTTGATAAAAATTTAATTTCAATCAAATTTTCTAGAAAAATCAAATTTTGACAAAATTTTCTAGAAAATAGAATTCCGAAAACATTTTCTAGAAAATAGAATTTCGACAAAATTTTGGAATTTCCACGGAAATTTCAGAAAAACGAAACTGTAGAATTTTTCTAGAAAAATTTAATTTGTCAATATTTTCTAGAAAAAAGTTATTTTGACGAACCTTTCATAAAAATAAATTTTCGATTCTCAAAATTGAAATTTGAGTTAAATGTTTTATAAATTACACCTCGACAACATTTCTATAAAAAGTCCGAAAGGTCAATTAATCTATTCCGGAGTTTAACTTTTTTTTTAAAAAATGTGATTTCGATCTAATTTTGTAGAAAAATTCAATTGTAACAATATTTCCTTGACAATTTGACTAAGTTATCGGTTAAAATTAAATTTCATTAAAATTTTCTAGAAAATTGCAATTTTTGCGAACTATATTAGTAAATTTTGGCAATATTTTCTAGAAAATAAAAATTTTTGCGAAATTTTCAAAAAAATGATTGATCGATTAATTTATTATAAAATGACAATTTATATTACTGGTATTATAAAATTCAATTCTACTAGATTTATATATAAAAAGTCCGAAATGTCAATTTATATAATCCAATCCACAACATAACATTTTGGATACAAATATAATTTCGATCAGATTTTCTACAAAAATTAAATTTTGACAATTTTTTTTAGAAAATATCAACTTAACTTTTTTGATGCAAATTTAATTTCGATGTAACTTTTTTGAAAAATTAAATTTTGTCAAATTTCATTTAGAAAATATCATTTTAACGTTTTTGATGAAAATGTAGCGTCGATCAAATTTTTTAGAAAAATGAAATTTTGAAAAATATCCTAGAAAATAGAATTCTGACAAATTTTTTAGAAATATTGAATTTCGACGGAAATGTCTGAAAAATTTAATTTCGTAGATTTTTTCTAGAAAAAATAAATTTTGGCAATATTTTCTAGAAACAAAAAATTTTGGATGGGATTTTCTGCAAAAATGCAGTTTTGTTGAAAGCGTTCATAAAATTGCTTTTCTATTAAAAAAATTAAGAAGTTTTCTATAAAGATGCAATTTCGACAAAATGTTCCTAAATTTCTGTGACATTTTCCACAAAAATTCTTCATATTTCGTATGACAATTCAGTTTTAATGATATTTTCTATAAAATGGTCCCAATCTAATAAAATTGCAATTTCCTGGAGATTTTCTATACAAAAGGATTTTATAAAATTTTCATTTTCTAAAATGGTTTATTAAAAAAATCAATTTAAATTTTTTTAAAATTTTGTTGAAAAATACAATGTCGATTAAATTTTTATTAAAAATTCAATTTTGATAAAATTTGTTTACAATTTGAAATTTTGTTATTTTGTATGAAAATTTATTGACGTTTTCTATAAATGGGTCAAAATTTAATAAACCTGAAATTTCTACGATATTTTCTAAAAAAATGTTTCTTTGTAACATTTTCTATAAAAAAATCATTTCTCTAAAATTTTCGAAAATAATGCTTTTTGACGTAGTTTCTAAATTACAATTTTGACATAAATTTTTACCACTATGTAATTTTGAAGATTTTGTTTTTAGAAAAACGCAGTTTTAACGAAGCGTTTTAAAAATTTAATTGAACAAAATTGTATATAAAATGGCAGTTTGTATGAAATTTTATTTGACGTAGGAAATGCAAATTTGATGTTTAGAAATATGTAATTTTGGAAAAAATTTTAAATGATATTTTTTAAAAATCTGAATTTCGAAGAATTTTTTGCAGTATGCAATTTTGTTGAATTATTTTATAAAATATAATTTCGACGAAATTTACTAAAATACATTTTACATAAAATTGCTTTTTGGACAAAATTATTGTATTGAATTGCAGTTTATATAAAATTAAAAAAAAACTTATTTTACATAGTTTTTTATTTAAATTTTTTTTTTGGAAAAATGCTATTTTGACGAAATATTTTACAAAAAGTAATTTTGGTGAAAATTGCTAACAAAATCTATTTGAACAAAGTTCTATATAAAATTGCATTTTGCAAAAAATTAAATTTTCTATTGAATTGCAATTTTAAAAAATCGATCAAAATGTAAGCTTGTCGTAGTTTTTTAGAAAAATGCCATTTTAGCGAAATTTTTCAGAAATATGCAATTTCAAAGAATGTTTTCGCAATAAGTAAATTTAGACGAATTATTCCATAAAACTTAATTTCGAGGAAATTTACTAAACAAATTCTATTTAAAAAAATTTCTGTACACAATTTCATTAGGGTCGACATTTTCTATAGAATTGCCATTTTAATGAAATTTTCTATAAAAATGTTATTTGAAGAATTTAATAAATAAACGAAATTTTTGAGAAATGTTTCTGGCAATATGAAATTTTGAATATTTACGCTAAATAATTCTATTTGAAAACAAAATTTTGTAAGAAATTCCAATTTTGGAAGTTGTTTCTAAAAAATTCTATTTGAAAACAAATTTGTAAAAAATTTAATTTTTGACGAAATTTTCTATTGAATTGCAATTTCAATGAAATTTTATATGAAAATGTTTTGTTGACGAGTTTTCTAGATAAATGACATTTTGGTGAAATTTTTTGGCAACATGCAATGTTGAAGATTTTTCGAAAATTGCATTTAGGTTACATTTGCAAAAAATGCAGTTTGGGTAAAAATGCAATTCCAATCAACATTTTTATAAAATTAAATATTGACGAGATTTTAAATATAGATGCAATTTCGAAAAAAATATATAATTTCTTATGAAAATGCAGTGAAATTTTTAGTGAAATTTTCTATAAATTATATTTACGAAATTCCTTCAAATGTAATAAAATTGCAATTTCGACGAGATTTTCTATAAAAATGTACTTTGTAAAATGTTCTATAAGAAAAATGCATTTTCAATGAAAATTTCAATAAAAATGTAATTTAGATAAAATTTTGTATAAAATCGAAATATCATTGGAATTTTCTCTAAAAATGCTATTTGAAACAGTTTTTAGAAAAATGAAATTTTAACGATTTTTTTTTGATAAATAAAATGTTTACTTAAATAGCATTTTGGACGAAATTTTCTTTTAATTTTATTCGACGTAGTTTTGTAGAAAAATTAAATTTTGGCGATTTTTTTTTTTTGAAAAATTAAATTTTTTAGAAAATTACTTTCGACGAAATCTACAATTTTGAAGTAGAGTTCTACAAAAAAAAATTATAAATTGTCGACGTAAATATCTAAAAATATTTATAAAAAAAGAAATTTCAGCTAAATATTTGGAAAACCTCAATTTCGATGAAACTTTTTAGAAAATTTAAATTTTGACAAATAAAATTAAATTTTGTCCAAATTTTCTATTAAATTTCAATTTTTTAAATACGTTAAGAAAAATATTGTTTCAACGTATTTAATTCTTTACAAAAATTGACTTAATCGACGTAATTCTCTACAAAAAAATTTATTGAAAAATTCAATTTCGACGAAATGTACCAAAAAAAAATCCGTTTGAACAAACTTTTATTGGATTGGATTTTGTCAAAATTTTCCATTGAATTGCAATTTTAAAGAAATTTTCTATTAAATTGCAGTTTCTATGAATTTTTGTTATGAAAATGCTATTTCGACGTTATTTTCTAGAAAAAGTTTATATAAAAAAATAGCAATTAGGAGAAAATTTTCTATTAAATTTCAATTTCTGTAAATTTTTTTTATAAAAACGTAATTTTCGACAAAAATTAAATTTTGGCGAAATTTTCACAATATACTATTTTCAAGAAATTTGGTGGAATAATGCAATTTCGATGAAATATTTTATAACAACTCAATTGCGGCTATTCTATATAAAATTGCATTTTCAACGAAATTTTCTATTGAACTGCAAATTTTATGGAAATTTTCTATAAAAACTAAAAAAAAAATTTCTATTGCATTGCAATTTCTATGAATTTTTTTATAAAAAATTTATTTTAAATTTAATTTTAAATAATTTTTTATTTAAAAATTTTATATAAAATAAAATTTTATATAAAATAGAATTTAAGACGCTAGTTTAAATTAAATTGCTATCAATTTTTTTTATAAAAACGTAATTTTCTACAAAAAATTAATTTTGGTGAAATTTTATAGCAATATAATATTTTTAAGAAATTTTTAAGCAATTTTGACCAACTATTTTATAAAAACTTAATTCCGATGATTCTATATAAAACTGCATATTAGACGAAACTTTCAATTGAATTGCAATTTTAATGAAACTATTGCACCACAACAACTAAATTTTCTATTGCATTGTAATTTCTATGATTTTTGCAATAAAAATGTTATTTTGACATAATTTTCTACTAAAAATTTTTATACAAATTGCATTTAGGACGAAATTTTCTACAAAATTGCAATTTCCATGATTTTTTTTAAAAAACCGTAATTTTCTACAAAAACGTACGATCAACAAAAAAATAAATTTTGGCAAAAACGGTATAGCAATAAACTATATTCAAGAAATTTTGTGGAATACTGGAATTTCGACGAAATATTTTATAAAGACTCAGTTCCGACGATACTTTCTAGAAAAATTCAAGTTTAGCAAAATTTTATATTAAATGCAATTTAAATATATTTTCAATAAAATTGAAATTTTAATAATTTTGTATAAATTGTATAAAATTTCCTATTTATGATATATAAAATTTGCATTTTCAATAAAATTTTCAGGGAAAAAATTACAATTTTGATGGAATTTTCTGCGAAAATTTTAGTGCACAGTAGTCTACATATCTGTGGTCACAAGGCATAACAGCATATGTCTGTTTTTAAAACTTTTCAGGAGAGAACTTTAAAGGTTTGTATCGATATAAAAATCAATTTGTAATGCAGTGACACAGTGACATATGCAGCCTTATATAGATAACTGAACGAGGGATCGTCAAAAAAAGGTGTCACAATATGTAATCGAAGATGGGGAACATTATGGCATTAATAACTCAGTTTGAGCATAACTCGAGTTATGCTGTTATGCCTTGTGACCACAGATATATTAGTTCCAATTTAATAACTTGTCTTACTTGCAAGAATTCATCCTCGTTATACAGACAAAATATGCAATTATTATTAATGTTTACAAAAGTTCAAATTGATCCTTATTTTTTATACAAAGTCATTATACAAAATATACAATTTGTTGCTTTAATTGCAATTATTTTCTATTAAAAAAAATACCCTCAAAGGCTTTATAAAATCTTGTATTACAACCCAATACTCTATGCAGACTCATAACAATTTTACCTTTTGCGCTCCACACCACTGTGTATAACAGTTTCAAGTTTCATTCTAGCCGCATCCAGGACTCTCGACAAATTGTCTAGTGCCTACAAGTGGAGGCTCAAACAGTTGCATACTCTGTACCATTACATTTTGCCTAGGTACTTCATTTGAAACAAGATTTCGTGTTTATCTCGAAATGGTAAAACTGTTTCCGGTTTTAATATCAACACACACACATAGACACAGAGTCAAGGACTGTGGTACACACACACACATGTCCCTACTCATGTACACACTTATGTATTTAATGTACAACTTAAATAAATAACTCTCTTCAAACAGAATACACTTAAAAAACACACACAAACTCACATCGTATATAGATATAACCACTCTTTCATCTATGTATCCGTTTGTTCTCGCTCTCTTTCGTTACCTTCACAAGTGTTTAAATGAGTGTGGACGGGGGTGAGTATTTAAGGTCCTAGTTGTTGCTACACACAGAATCTCTCTCGGTACGTGTTTGTGGCTATCTCTGTGTTTCGCTGTGTGTTCTTGGGGATTATGTGGAACATTTGGGTTGCTTGGACTATTGTTTTACGTTCAGGACAAACGTTTATGTTCACTCACTCATTCGTTTACTTTCCCATTTTTGTTCTTCGCATTTTGCTACTCCTTCTTCATTCACATTTAAAAGCGGAAACAGTTGCCAAGGATGTAATTAAAGAATAAATCTTGTTTGATTATATACGAAATGTGGGTATATATGTATGTATGTATGTATATACGCTGAAAAGAAATATTACTTAGTTTTAAAGATTTTGCACTAAAATCATACTAATCTTTAAAATAAGGACATTTCGTTGCCAAAATTAAACCCTTTTCGCTTAATATTTAGTAAATTGTTTTAATTTCAGATAAGAATTATATTTTTTTTATTTTAGGACACTTTTGGAAGAATTTTTGTAAAATTAGGTAAATTTTTTATGTAAAAACGTAATATTCTACAAAAATTAAATTTTTGCGAAACTTTATAGCTATACACTATTTTAAAAAAAAATTTAGAATACTGCAATTTCGACTAAATATTTTATAAAACTCAATACCGACTATTGTATATAATATGGAATTTTCAACGAAATTTTCTATTGAAATGCAAATTTTTATAAAAACTAAATTCTGTATTACAGTGCAATTTCTAGTATTTTTTTATGAAAACGTAATTTTTTCCAAAAAATAAATTTTGTCAAAATTTAATTTAAAAACTAAATTTTCTATTACATTGCAAATTACTATGAATTTGTTTATAAAAATGCAATTTGGACGTAATTTTGTATAAAATAGCTTTTAGTGTGAAATTTTCTATTAAATTGTAATTTCTAGGATTTTTTATAACAACGTAATCTTCTGCAAAAATTTAATTTTGGCGAAATTTTATGGCAAAATACATTTTCAAGAAATTTTGTAGAATACTGCAATTTTGACTAAACTCCGACGATTATTTATAAAATTGCATTTTAGACGAAATTTTTTATTGAATTGCAATTTTAATGAGATTTTCTATAAAAACTAAATTTTCTTTTACATTGCAATTTCTATGAATTTATTGTTGTAAAAATTCTATTTCGACTATATTTCAATATTTTATATAAAATAGCATTTATGACGAAATTCTCTATTAAAATCCAATTTCTATGATTTTTTTTATAAAAACGTAATTTTCTTCAAAAATTGGTGAAACAATAATGCAATTTTGACGAAATATTTCATTAAAACTTTATTCAAACGATTCTATATAAAATTGCATTGTAGACGAAATTTTCTATTGAATTGCAATTTTAATGAGATTTGCTACAAAAACTAAATTTTCTGTAATTTTTTTTATAACACTGCTATTTCAACGTAATTTTATATTTAAAAAGTTTATATAAAATGGCATTTAGGACGAAATTGTCTATTAAATTGCAATTTCTATAACTTTTTTTTAAAAGAACGTAATCTTCTGCAAAAATTAAATTTTGGCGAAATTTTATAGCAATATGCTATTTGCAATTTCGACTAAATATTTTATAAAAACTTAATTCCGACGATTCAATATAAAATTGAATTTTAGACGAAATTTTCTATTGAAGTGCAATTTTAATGAAATTTTCTATAAAAACTAAATTTTCTTGAAATTTCTATCATTTTTTTTTTATAAAGATTTTATTTCTTATATTTAAATATTTTATATAAAATAGCATTTAGGACGATATTTTCTATTAAAATCCAATTTCTATCATTTTTTTTATAAAAACCTAATTTTTTTACAAAAATTAAATTTTGACGAAATTTTATAGCAATATACTATTTTCAAGAAATTTTGTAGAATACTGCAATTTCTACGAAATATTTTATGAAAACTCAATTCCAACGATTGTATATAAAATTGCATTTTAGAAGAAATTTTCTATTTAATGAAATTTTTTATAAAAACTAAATTTTCTCTTGCATTTAAATTTCTATGATTTTTTTTATTTCGGCGTAATTTTATATTTAGAAAGTTTATATAAAATAGCATTTAGGACGAAATTTTCTATTAAATTGAAATTTCTACGATTTTTTTTTATAAAAACGTAATCTTCTACAGAATTTAAATTTTTACGAAATTTTATAGCAATATACTGCTTTCAAGAATTTTTTAGAATACTGCAATTTCGACTAAATATTTTATAAAAACGCAATTCCGACGATTCTATATAAAATTGCATTTTAGACAAAATTTTCTATTGAATTGCAATTTTAATGAAATTTTATAAAAAAAACTAAATTTTTATATTACATTTCAATTCCTATAATTTTTTTTATAAAAATGCTATTTCGACGTAATTTTATATTTAAAAATTGTATATAAATTAGGAATAAGACGAAATTTTCTATTAAATTACAATTTCTATAATTTTTTTTATTAAAACTCAATTTTTTACAAAAATTAAATTTTGGCTAAATTTTATAGCAATATACTATTTTCAAGAAATTTTGTAGAATAATCTAATTTTGAAGAAATATTTTATAAAAACTCAATTCCGACGATTGTATATAATATGGCATTTTCAACGAAATTTTCTATTGAACTGCCATTTTAATGCAATTTTCTTTAAAAACTAAATTTTCTATTGAATTGCAATTTCTAAATTCAAAATTTTATAGCAATATACTATTTTCAAGAAATTTTGTAGAATAATGTAATTTTGAAGAAATATTTTATAAAAACTCAATTCCGACGATTGTATATAATATGGCATTTTCAACGAAATTTTCTATTGAACTGCCATTTTAATGCAATTTTCTTTAAAAACTAAATTTTCTATTGAATTGCAATTTCTATGAATTTTTTTGATAAAAACGTAATTTTCTCCAAAAATTAAATTTTGTCGGAATTTAATTTAAAAAAAAAATTTTCTAAAATTATCTTTATCTTTAAAACAAAGTCATTTGTAATTCAAAATAAACCATTGTCCTTAATATGTAGTAAATTTTTTTTTAATTACAAATAAGAATTATATTTGTTTTTAATTTTAGGATTCTTTTGGTGGAATTTTTGCAGAATTAAGAAATTTTTTTTCAGTGCATGTTTTAATATGTCCTCGAACACAATGG
Organism: Eudasyphora cyanicolor; assembly: GCA_963930755.1. Taxonomy (NCBI): domain Eukaryota; kingdom Metazoa; phylum Arthropoda; class Insecta; order Diptera; family Muscidae; genus Eudasyphora; species Eudasyphora cyanicolor. Next base: position 23,418,555 of record OZ005738.1, read on the forward strand.
TTTTTAGTTTTTGTCGGTGTTTATTTGTGTTGTGCAAATTCTGCTCCAGTTTTAGGACTGCCTCTCCTTTCCAGGTTTAATTGAAAACAATGGCAGACAGGAATAAGGAACAAAAAGTTTTTTAGTAGTGCAGAAAATTATTTAATTTTGTTCTATATATTTTGGGAGAAAAAAAATTCGGAAAGAAAGAAAATCTGTGGGTTGTTGGCTTAATGGAGTTTTTCAAACCTTTAGGGATGTACTGATAACCTAATTAAGAACGAAGATGAAAGATTAACCATAAGGGAATATAATACTGCGGAATCGTATTATTGTCGTGTGTTTAATTATTGCAGTAATGCATAATAAGTAAACTGTCAAAAACATCTCTTAATTTAAGTAAAAAGTTGTCAGAATAGCTACCAATATGTAGCACACGATACAACTTCAAGGAAAACAACGACGACTACCAAAAATAACACAATACATACAGCATTTTTCAGATCATTGATTTGGGACGCAATTCTGAGAATTGGACGTGGAAGTAGTCCCAAGAATAAGAATATCTGCAACATTCCTTTAGTCAAGTTGGCTCAATTAATAATTTAATAACCATACGATTTTTTTTAGCTCATCCCCTTTTGGTACATCTAAAACAAAGTGGCCAAAGTAAAAAATATGAAAAACAATTTTTTGAGTTTCCCTTACTTTTACAATATGGGTCATAATTTCTACATTTATTCATAGACTTTTTTGAAATAGGCTTTGTTTTCTTCCTTAGGATGCTATATTTCCAAAACTGGAACACCTAAATTTTTGCGAATTTTGTTCTATTTTTTCATGATTGTTTTTCGTTTTAGATAAATCCACTTCTTTCATAAAAAATCTAATTTTTTCTAATAGTTACTAAACTTCTATTTTTATGTGAATGTGATGTTTTTAGTATTTCTAGTCCTCATAATGTTCTTTAATTTAAATGGTATCCCGGCTATATCAAGCTTATACTTCAAATATCGTCCAAATACTTAATGTACCTTCCATGAAAATTGGAGATTTAGAAAAAAATATTTAAAAAATGTTTTTTTTTTTTTGTTTTGCTTTCATAAAATAATATGCCCCAATTTATACATAATAAATGTTTAGGTCCCGGAAGCGACAATTTTTGTTGTTGCATATTGTTGTTTATTTGGAATTCCACGACAAATCGACGGGTTCAAAAATATTCGGTTTAGATTTTTCCCATTTTTTAGTTCACCTGAAGAAACGATTTGTGTATTTTTTCGACATTTTTCCGATAACTCGAAATTTTAACAAACGTTAAGATAGCACTCTGTGTATCGGCTTTTTTGTCATAACTTCTTAAGTTATGGATCGATATAGAAGACTCTAATAAGTAGTGTAGAAGTTATTAAAGAATCAATATTTCACTAATTGTTATCCCTTTGTGTGGGGGGTACCAGAAAAAGTGGACCAATATGGCCCATCTTCGAACTTAGCCGGAGATAAAAAAAAAATATCTTACCACATACAAAATTTTATGTCAATCAATTACTCCTTTTTGGAGTTATCGTGCGCACCAGCCAGCAAACAGACAGACAGACGGACGGACGGACGGACATTTCTCATTCGACTTAAAATGACCCAAAACTAATATCCGCCGAACATACTTAGGGTCTTAGATTACTTCTTCGATGTGTTACACTTTTGGCCCGAAGCAAATAAAACGTATATACCCTCGTATAACTGAAGTGAGGGTATAAAAAAGAAAATCCAATCTTGATATTCTTGGCTTTATTTATAATATATATATATATATATTCTTGGCTTTATTAAAACTTTAATTTCCAATGGAATTCTTCTAATTCTGAATCATATCCTTCTCTCCCGCAATAATGATCACCTTTTCGTCATCTCGCCAGCGAGTTGAGGACAATTATATGTTTCGCATTTTTATTTCGGTTGTATATGACATTTGTTTTATTATCGCATTAAATACGTTTGCTTGATGCGGTAAAGGATACAAAGATGGATTTCAGTGTCAGTGAAGTCACTAAGGATGAACAAGTGACTCGAAACGGACACGGATACCAAGGAAATAAAACAACAAGAGTAATTTTAATAAAAACCCAATAAAAAAGGATGTGGTGGAATCTTTTCGAGTAATTTTCCAGCGAATGCATTTCGTATTATTAGTGGTATTAAATTTGAAAATTGTTGGCAATATACGATGGATTGAAGCCCTATAGTTTCAGAGAGGAATTTGGAAGACATTTCAGAAGGACACTATAAATGATACTATGGTGCCTGAGAAAGTTTATTATTTCGGTTTAGTAATAATGGCGGTTATAAACTACAAACATTTCTACTCAAATTACCTGTCAATCTCGTTTCAGTAATTTAGCTGGGCTTTTCATCCTGAAGGTCATTCTTAATATGGCAATAGCAAATCTAATTAAGGCAATAAAGACAATACATGAAATTAAATATTAAATTTTATAGGCATCTGCCACACTTTGGAAATAATTTATCTCTTGGCCATTGTTAAAGCCGAATTCCTCATATATATTTTATGCCTTAAATATTACTAGGTGTTACAAATGCTATAACAAAATAAACATACCCGCAATCTCCAGCTAGAGGGCATCATAAAAAGCAAGCAACAATGTGCTTTTATTTGCGACATGACAAACTCACACTTGGGCCAATTGTTCCTCCTCGCGCGTTGTTTCTGTGAATGCGAATGAAAGGCTCTGAAAACAGTGTTTCCATTTTTTTTGGTGTTAAGGTATGGGTAAGCGTTTACATGCGTCTGTAAGCATTTTAACGCGTGAGGGTTTTGTTTTTGTTATTTTTATTACTTTAACTAAACGTGAGATTAACAAGAATTGTAAAAATGAAATCAAATTACAAACAAAGCTCACATATACATTCATATAAACAGAAAATACTCGCACACGCACATACATACACTCGTTCAAGGCTACCAAATAAACACTAGACTTATAAGACAACGTACATGAGTAACGCCAAAAGGGCCGGAGAAAATCTCTAAGGCCCTCCTTAACCTCACTTCCAAGTCAAATTTCTCCACATGTTTTCCCATCTCAGCTTTGGCGGAAAAAAATATTCAAATATGAGAAGGCAGACGACACGCAACAAGACAGAAGATTCGCAGACACCGACATAAACATAAACAACAACACTACTGTCAACACCACCACAAAGAGAGAAAAAAAACAGGCACACAGTGGGGGACAATGAGCCGTAGATATCATTTTCTACAGAAAGGAGCCGGTAAAGCTTATTTTCTAAAGAAAAGACAATGAGAGTTATGGGATCAATGATATGTAAGGGCTCAGCTGTAGGGGCTCATCAATGAGCCTTAAGGACTCAATGTCTACTCTATAGACAAATGGACTCAAAGACTCATTGTCTATTCTATATACAAATAAGTCATAAAGGCTCATTGTCTATTTTATAGACAAATGAGCCCTTAAGGATCATTGTATATTCTATAGGCAAATGAGACCTTAAGGCTAATTGATTATTCTTTAGAAAAATTAGCACTTAAAGCTCATTGAAATTTCTTTGCTTATAGAATAGACATTGAGCCTTAAGTTCTCATTTGCCTATTAAATAGACATTGAGTTATAGGGGCTCTATGGAATAGACAAATGAGGTCTTGCTCTATACTAGAGTCGACCTCAGAGGTCTTCCTCCAAACTAGAGTCGACCTCAGAGGTCTTCCTCCAAACTAGAGTCGACCTCAGAGGTCTTCCTCCAAACTAGAGTCGGCCTCCGAGGTCAAAACTAGAGTCGACCTCAGAGGTCTTCCTCCAAACTAGAGTCGACCTCAGAGGTCTTCCTCCAAACTAGAGTCGACCTCAGAGGTCTTCCTCCAAACTAGAGTCGACCTCAGAGGTCTTCCTCTAAACTAGAGTCGACCTCAGAGGTCTTCCTCTATACTAGAGTCGAAGTCAGAGGTCTTCCTCTATACTAGAGTCGACCTCAGAGGTCTTCCTCTATACTAGAGTCGACCTTAGAGGGATTCCTCTATACTAGAGTCGACCTCAGAGGTCTTCATCTATACTAGAGTCCACCTAAGAGGCCTCCCTCTATACTAGAGTCGACATCAGAGGTCTGCCCCTATTCAAGAGACGACCTCAGAAGTCTTCCTCAATACTAAATTCGACCTCTGAGGTCTTTCACTACAGAATAGTCCACCTCTGAGGTCTTCCTATATACTAGAGTCCACCTAAGAGGCCTCCTTCTATACTAGAGTCGACCTCTGAGGTCTTCCTTTATACTAGAGTCGACCTCTGAGGTCTTCCTTTATACTAGAGTCGACCTTTGATATCTTCCTCTAAACTGGAGTTGACCTCTGAGGTCTTCCTCTATACCAGAGTCGACCTCAGAAGTATTCCTCTATACTAGAGTCGACCTCAGAGGTATTCCTCTATACTATAGTCGACCTCTGAGGTCTTCCTCGATACTAGAGTCGACTTTTGAGGTCTTCCTCGATACTAGAGTCGACTTTTGAGGTCTTACTCTATAGCAGAGTCGACCTCAGAGGTCTTCCTCTATACTACAGTTGACTTCTGAGGTCTTCCTCTATACTAGAGTCGACCTCTGAGGTCTTCCTTTATACTAGAGTCGACCTCTGAGATCTTCCTCTAAACTAGAGTTGACCTCTGAGTATGGAACTAGAGTCGACCTCAGAGGTATTCCTCTATACTAGAGTCGACCTCTGAGGCCTTCCTCGATACTAGAGTCGACTTTTGAGGTCTTACTCTATAGCAGAGTCGACCTCTGAGATCTTCCTCTATACTATAGTCGACCTCTGAGATCTTCCTCTAAACTAGAGTCGACCTCTGAGATCTGAGGTCTTCCTCTATACTAGAGTCGACCTCTGAGGTCCTCCTATATACTAGAGTCGACCTCTGAGGTCTTCCTCTATACTAGAGTCGACCTCTGAGGTCTTCGTTTATACTAGAGTCGACCTCTGAGGTCTTCTTTATACTAGAGTCGACCACAGAGGTCTTCCTCTATACTAGAGTCGACCTTTAAGGTCTTCCTCTATACTAGAATCGACCTCTGATGTCTTCCTCAAAATAAGCCAGTAAGGCTCATTATGAGCCTTAGTGGCTCATTTGTCTATAAAATAGACAATGAGCCTTAAAGTATCATTTGGACCTTAGAACTCCCTAAGGCCGATAAGTATAAGTATAGCAAAATACTTACTAATATTTATGAGTTTTTCATGAAAATATCCAGTGAAATGTAACACTTTTTGCTTGCACACATGACCAAGTCCTTGACCTTCTTAAGAAGGAGGTTCACAGAAAATATTTGGTCTTTACCAATTGCAAAACTCAATTCGATAATTCAAATTTTTTTTCTAAAAATTGTGAAATTGACTTATAAGAAGTTTTTAACGAATTATAATGATTTTTGATTGAACACATCACCAGAACCTTGCTTTTCTATCGACGTGGTTACACCGAAAATGTCTAAACATTCCAATTTCTGTAATCAATTTCTTTCTTTTCAAATATAAACATTAGTTAGAAATTAAAAAAAATCTGTAAAATAAATTGTTTTTTATTATAAACAACGTATAATGTATATTAACGTAATCAATAAAATTGGGTTATGAGCGAGCGAGCAATTGGTCATGTTGTCGCATAAACCATAAAAACGTATTAATATATCTCTGAACTTTCATATAAATATGCAATAAAAGTAAGATTGTTTGTCTGCACACATTACCTTAAGAAGGGGGTTCACAGAAAATATCCAGTCATCATTACCTATTTTAAAAATCAATTCGATTGATCCACAGAATTTTTACTTTTGACTGAAAATTTCGAATTTGTCTTATAAGAAGAATTCAAAGAATTTTAATGATTGTTGCCTGCACACATTACCGAGATCTTAATCCTCTTAAGAAGGGGGTTCACAAAAGATAACTAGTCATTACCGATTTCAAAAATCAATTCGATTGGTGCACAAAAATTGTCCTTTTTTCTGAATGTTGTGAATATGTCATATAAGAAGTATCCAACGAATTATAACGTTATTGTTTGCACACATAACCAGGACCTTGATTTTCAAAGGGACAGGCTTCACAGAAAATATTAAGTAACTAACGATTTCAATAATCAATTCGATTGTTTCTTATATAAACATTAGTAAAACATAAAAAAGTTCAATGTTAAGAAAAAAATTTGTTCACTTAAAAAAAATTTAAAATAACCATAAATATTAAAAATTTAAGAAATCCACTTTAATATAATTTAATAACAATTAATATTACTCATACGTAATATTTTCTTCCAAAATTTTTAATATCTTTATAAGTACTCGATGAAATGTAATGTTTTTGACTGCACACGTGACCAAGTCCTCCATATTATAAAGAAGGTAGTCCACAGAAGATGTTTTGTCATCACCGAATTCAAAATTCAATTCTATGTTCCAAAAAAATATATTTTATATAAATATAAGGAAGTCGAAAGAAGATTTAGAGTCATCGCCTAATTGAAAAAATCAATTCTAAGTTCCAAAAAAAATATTTTTTTTCTCAAAATTCTGAATTTGTCTTATAAATATCCACCACAAGTAAGATTTTTTGTCTGCGCACATGACCAGGTCCTTCATACTCTAAAGAATGGGGTTCATGGAAGATATCTAGTCATAATCGATATTAAAAAAAAAATGTTTTTTTTTTTGTTGAAGATTTTTAATTTGTACTTCTTTGCACACATGACCAAGACTTTGATTTTCTGAAGAAGGGGGTTTACCGAAGATATCATGTCATTTTTGATTTGAATAATCAATTCGTTTTGTTTCTAAAATAAACAAAAGTTCACATGAATTAATACACCTGTGAAAGAAATTGCCTTTAGTTGATTTAATTGATAGATATGATTAAACTAATCTTATCAGTAAAATGTTCTTATGAGCAAGCAAGTAATAGTTCGGTAAGGCTCCTATTTCCCCCCACTGTTCATCACTACCCGAAAGAAATAAAAATCACAGCGAATAAAACGTACACGAACACATATTCGTAAATATATTTATGTTTGTGTTTATGAAAAGATAAACAAAATAAGACGACCGCATAAAAACCCACACGCACAGACACAATCACGCTTACTCGCAGCCATAAACTTACCGTTTGTTATCCCATATCCTCTAAGCTTCCTCAGAGAAGCCCCAAATTCTCTCACTCCTCTAACGGCATTTCACTGAAAAGATAAATAAACAGAAAACCACCAAAAGTAGCAGCAACAACAACAACAACCATAACAGTCACTAAGTCATTGTTTTTGCCACTGCTGCTGCTTCTTCATGTTTTGTTGCGGTGTTTTGGTTGATTTTTATTGGCGGCGTAAAACCTCCGAAAAAAAACCCCAAATATTGTCAAACAAATGTTAAATGTGGGGCGAAATTTGTATACGCTTCTCTGGTTTGTGTTGTCATTTAAGATATGAGAATGCCTTTAAATGTTTATGTCAACCAAATATGAGAATTTAAATGCTCTTTTAAAGGATTATTAAAATATGAATATAACAGAAAAAACAAACATGTTTTAGTGGGCTTTTTGTGGTGTCGTTTTATTGGATTGATATTAAATATGACTTCCCAAGTCACCTCAGAGGTCGACTCCAGTATAGAGGAAGACCTCAGAGGTCGACTCTAGTCTAGAGGAAGACCTCAGAGGTCGACTCTAGTATAGAGGAAGACCTCAGAGGTCGACTCTAGTATAGAGGAAGACCTCAGAGGCCGACTCTAGTATAGAGGAAGACCTCAGAGGTCGACTCTTGTATAGAGGAAGAACTCAGAGGTCGACTCTAGTATAGAGCAAGACCTCTGAGGTCGACTCTAGTATAGATTACGACCTCAGAGGTCGACTAGTATAGATTAAGACCTCAGAGGTCGACTCTAGTATAGATTAAGACCTCAGACGTCGACTCTAGTATAGAGGAAGACCTTACAGGTCGACTCTAGTATAGAGGAAGACCTTAGAGGTCGACTCTAGTGTAGAGGAAGACCTTAGAGGTCGACTCTAGTATAGAGGAAGACCTCAGAGGTCGACTCTAGTATAGAGGAAGACCTCAGAGGTCGACTCTAGTATAGAGGAAGGCCTCAGAGGTCGACTCTAGTATAGAGGAAGGCCTCAGAGGTCGACTCTAGTATAGAGGAAGGCCTCAGAGGTCGACTCTAGTATAGAGGAAGGCCTCAGAGGTCGACTCTAGTATAGAGGAAGACCTCAGAGGTCGACTCTAGTATAGAGGAAGGCCTCAGAGGTCGACTCTAGTATAGAGGAAGGCCTCAGAGGTCGACTCTAGTATAGAGGAAGACCTCAGAGGTCTACTCTATTATAGAGGCAGACCTCAGAGGTCGACTCTAGTATAGAGGAAGACCTGAGAGGTCGACTCTATTATAGAGGCAGACCTCAGAGGTCGACTCCAGTATAGAGGAAGACGTCAGATGTCGACTCTAGTATAGAGGAAGACCTCAGATGTCGACTCTAGTATAGAGGCAGACCTCATAGGTCGACTCTTGTATAGAGGAAGACTTCATAGGTCGACTCTAGTATAGAGGAAGAACTCAAAGGTAGACTCTAGTATAGAGGAAGACCTTAGAGGTCGAGTCTAGTATAGAGGAAGACCTCAGAGGTCGACTCTAATATAGAGGAAGCCCTCAGGGGTCGGCACTAATATAGAGCAAGACCCCAGAGGTTGACTCTAGCACAGAGAAAAACCTCAAAGGTCGACTCTGGTATAGAGAAATACCTCAGAGGTCGACTCTAGTACAGAGGAAGACATCAGAGGTCGATTCTAGTATAGTGAAATACCTCGGAGTTTGACTCTAGTATAGAGTAAGATCTCTTCAATTATAATTTAAAATAATTCCTTATTATTTCCTTTCTTCTTTTATAGTCTGTTATTGAATTATGTGTTATTTAAGCATCTTCATAAAATATGGGAATACTCCTTTCTTTTAAATGTTCTGTTGTTTCAATAGCTTCACCTTTTTGTCTTTCCTATTGTCTATGACCATCAAGGAAATTTTTATGAATAAATAAAGATGTACACCGTCCCCCGGTTATGCCAAACGTTCAGCATTTTCCAAATAACTCTCTGACAAATCGTAAAATTTATTATTAAGTTTTTAAAATTCTCATAAAAATACATTTATTGAAACAGGACATTACAAACGGGACATTATGTCCAAATGGTTATAAAATGGTTACTGCTTGTTGGCTTCCTTTTATTTCCTTTCGTCTGATGCCCTTTCCAAAGGTGAAAATTTCAACGACAAAGCGAAATGAAAGCAGCGACAACAGCGGCAAAGGGTCCCAATACACTTCATTAATTTTGCTTTAGAGGCTAGAAAAGCTTTTGTTGGCCCCTGCCGAAAAAAGGGCGGAGAAAACACCCATTTAATGGCCTTCTATAAATTTCACATTTTCATTCTCCTCTTCTTTGTTTTTTTTTTGATATTATTTCACTCTAAAATAATTTGAAATGTTTTACACACTTTTAGGAAGAAAACGAAAAAATTAGGCCTAAATTGATGTTGTTGCAGGACCAAAAAAACCCGAAAGGACAAGAGTATAAAAGTGAATGGTGGAAATGAAATGAAATGAAATAGAAAAAAAAGTGAAAAAACAGAAACTAAAACATACATAAAATGTAATAAAAGTCCTATTTAATTTATGCCTACACAAGGACAAATCACAATTTTCAAGTCTCCATTTGTTGGCTATCTCTTCCTTTCTCTGTCCCCCGCAAGCACACACACACATTTGCTGTTATTTCCGTTTGCTGAGGGAAGCGGAAACACTCATACAAACTTCGAGAAATTCGCATAAGCCAAAATCTAAGAACCAGGCCAAATCTAAATAACAGAAAAAAAACATCTCCTGGACAACCAATGTAAAATAGAAATATATGTGAGTCCTATTTTTCTCGGTGTCCTCAACTTTGTTTTGTAACAAATTTTTGCATATGAAATTAGCCACAAATAGGAAACGAAAGCACATCGAATGGAAACAACCGAGAGAATTTCAACAAATTAAATGAAAAATGTGCTCGAGAATAAAAGGAGATTCGAAATGAAGGGAAACGGCAAATGACAAAATCCTGCCCAACTTCCAAACTGCAAAGTGACAAACAACAACAACACTCCGCAATAAGGAAAAAAATGGTGCGAATGATGGCAAAAAGGACCTGAATATGTTTCCATTAAGATTTATGTCCAGCTGCCGGGGATGAGATTGAGAAAAGGAAAGGATGGAACAAAACCTCCCCAAAATGACGGAAGAAAATTACATGTTTTCTCGGGCTATATCTTGAAGATAATTTCGAAATGAGAATTTTCTGTTCTTGATGGGAAAAGGTTAAGATAAGAGACATTGAGACAGGGCATGTCTTGCAGAAGCGGCAAGTCACTGTGAGCAATTTAAATTTTTGAAATAAATTGCTTTTAAAGATGTTTACAAAAAAAAAATAAATACATAAGAAAAATTAAATAACAATTTCTTATTCGTCAGTTGGTAGAGCTATTACTTGAAAGATTTCACAAGTTTTTCCAAAAGCCAAATAGAGCTTTGGGACTGCCATCTTCAGGTATACCAATCAACTGTGAATCTCATGTTGATTCCATTAAGCCAAGTATGTCCGTCTATCCGTCTGTCCATCTCATCAGGTACGCAAGATACAGGGCGCAATTTTACTATAATATTGATAAAATTGGGCAAAAGACACTTCATGGCCTCCAGAACGACAGTGGAAATTGGATGAAATCGGTTCAGAATAAGATATAACCCTAATGCATACCACAGTATAGCATTTTCAGCGAATCAATTCTGAGAATTGGACATGACAGTAGCTCCAAAAATAAGAACTTCTGCATCATTCATTTAGTCAAGTGGAATCTCTTAATAATTTAATGGCTATACGAATTTTTTTGCTCGAGGTGGTAACGTTAATAATTTTTTTTTTTCGCATTTTTTTTCTGAATGGAGAACCTTTGAAGAATTTTCAGCTTAATGATTTGCGAATCAATTCTGAGAATTGGACATGAAAGTAGCTCCAAAAATAAGAACTTCTGCATCATTCATTTAGTCAAGTTGAATCTGTTAATAACTTAATGGCTATAGTTTTTTTTTTTGCTCGAGGTGGTAACGTTAATAATTTTTTTTTTCGAATTTTTTTTAATTTTTTTTCTCAATGGAGAACTTTTGAAGAATATTATGTTATGAGGGGCACCGCAATTCAATTTTTTTTCGAGACGCTATATTTTTTAATATTTTTATGAAAATTTTACACAATAAACTTTGAAAGCTATACTTTAATGTACCATTGGTTTCAATCAAAAAATTTGTCCGTTTCGTGACAAAAAATCATAAAAATATGTATTTTTTAAATATTTTTGGGATTTTGTAAAGTTTTCAGAAAATATTCTCTAGCAAAAATTGAATAAATATTGTTTTTCAAAATATAACTTCAAATGGTCATAACTTTTGTCATAACGAGGATATCTAATTGCAATATTTTTGCATCATTTAGCAAACATTGATGTCTATCCTCTGGAATCTGGATCAGGAGAATATAAAAAACTAACTAACCCTTACATTATTATATGTGTAAAGAAAAATCTCACAATTCCCAAAATAAATAAAAAAATCCCCAATAACGGAATATTTTATTTTTCTTTTCTCAAAATCTGTTATACTAATAGCCGAAGTCAAAATTCCTTTTGCAGTTTAGCATGTAACACCGTGCAACGTATAACAAGTAAAAGCGTTAAGTACTGCCATGCCGAATCTTATATACCCTCCACCTCCACCAAAGTTTCAGCTAAATTTCTTAGATAATGTGGTGTTTATGGCTAAAATAAGCCTCTGTGGGAGCCACATCTATAGGTGAACTATAACAAAATATGAACTGGTTTAAAATTGTTTTACCGCGATGAATTCTTGTCTTAATTAAATACAAACTGCAAAGATTCAGTTAAAATGCTTAGAAAATATGGTATTTATGGCTTAAATACGTATATTTTAGAGCGCCCTCTATAGGGTGACAATAAAAAAATTTGAACCGACTTGTAAAATTTTGTCTGTTATGAATTCTTGTCAGAATATTGAGATGAATTCTTGCCAAAATAGATTACAAACTGCAAAGTTTCAGCTAAATTTCTTAGAAAATGTGGTGTTTATGGCTAAAATAAGCCGCTTTGGGAGCGACATCTATAGGTGAACTATAACAAAATATGAACTGGTTTAAAATTGTTTTACCGCGATGAATTCTTGTCTTAATTAAATAACGGGTTTTTCAACAGGGACGCTACAAACGTAGACCGACAGGGACAGCAACGACGACATATTTTTTGCCGCTCTTTTGACATTTCTCTTCAGTAAGGTTTGCCATTTCATGGTGGAAAGACATACGAGCCAATAAACGAGTCGAAATTATTAAAATTTACTACCGAAATTCGGAGTCAGTGGCCTCAACGTTAAAAGCACGAAAAATCGAAAAATCATCTTCAGCGATGAGGCTCATTTCTGGCTGAATGGCTTCGTCAATAAACAAAATATGCGTTATTGGTCAGACAGCAATCCACACATACTCCATGAGTCATCATTGCATCCCGAAAAAATTACGGTTTGGTGCGGTTTATGGGCCGGCGGCGTCATTGGGCCGTATTTCTTCCGTGATGATCAAGACCGGCACGTTACTGCGAATGGGAATCGCTACCGTTCAATGATAACCGAATATTTTTGGCCCCCATTGGATGATATGGACTTGAAGGACATGTGGTTCCAACAGGACGGCGCCACAAGCTACACAGCGAATGCCACAATCAATTTATTGGAAACCAAGTTTGGAGAACGTGTTATCTCACGAAATGGTCCAGTCGATTGGCCGTCTCGGTCGTGCGATTTGACGCCGTTAGACTATTTCCTGCGGGGCTACGTCAAGTCTATGGTCTATGCCAACAAGCCAGCGACGATTGATGAACTTCGTACGAATATCGAACGTGAAATTGCAGCAGTATCGGCCGATTTATGCTTGAAAACCGTCGACAATTGGGTTCAGCGTCTGGACTTCTGCAAGCGTGCCCGTGGTGGCCATGCAAAAGAAATCGAGTTCCATACATAATGGCATCGAACGTACTTTCACAGGAATAAAGAATTTCATTGATATCCAAAACCGTTTTTGTTTTATTTAAAAAAACTTTTGTAGCGCTCTTATTGACGGACCCGATACAAACTGCAAAAATTCAGTTAAAATGCTTAGAAAATATGGTATTTATGGCTTAAATACGTATATTTTAGAGCGCCCTCTATAGGGTGACAATAACAAAATTTGAACCGACTTGTAAAATTTTGTCTGTTATGAATTCTAGTCAAAATAGAATACAAACTGCAAAGTTTTTGCTTAATAGATGTAAAAATGTGGTATATTTGGCTCAAAACCCGTATTTTGGAGCGACCTATATAGGGGAGCTACATATATCAAAACATTGACCCATTTGCAATTTCAATCAACCTGCAGCTATAAGAAATATTTCTACCAAATTTGATCAACTTAGCTCTATTATTACGGACTGTAGCGAGATTATAGCAGACGGACGGACGAAGGGACGGACATCTTAGAATATTACGATGTTTTAGAATATATAAATATACTTTATGGGGTCTCAAATTAATATTTAGAGGTGTTACAAACGGAGTGGCAAAAGAGAATATAACCTCCATTCTATGCTAGAGGGTCTGAAAATTGGCGTTATTGCAACGCCCCTTTTGGTTCCTCCCAAACAAAATAGCCAAGTTAAGTTAAGTTAGGTTTATTGAGTCTTTTCTATTAGATATACAGCTTTCAATAAATGATATAATATACAAAGATAACTTAAAACTATAATGTTTTGTTTTAATAACCAATAATAATAACTCGGTATCTTGTCTGTCTCTTAAGGTAAACAATTCGTCCAATTTTACATACATATTGTTCTTCGTGTTTGCTCCCGACACTAAAAGTAACTTGAGAGTGTGTCTCAAATTAGTCAAAATAGCCAAAATATTAAAAAATATGTGTTCCTTATTTTTATAATATGGGCTATCATTTATACATTTATCCATATACTTTTTGCTAATAGGCACCTTTTTCTTCACTATGATCCTAGCTTTTAAAACATGAAACAAAAATTTTTTTTTTTTTCGAATATATTTATTTGCAATCTATTTTACAATAATAAGCAAATTTGATAAGTTCTAGAAAATGGCATTAGCCATTGTTTCCAATAGGAACTATGGCCTTAAAAATATATATACATATGTACAATATATAGATGACAATTTGTTGTTAAGTAACTTATTTTAATTAATTATTTGGCAGAAATATAGAAAATATTAGCTGGAATTACATCATTTAATAAATTACAATTTTAATTAATCTCTGAAAGGTAGATCTAATACATGATTTCGTTTTAATCTTCTTATTTAATCGCTGTGATCTAGTAAGGCAATTGCTAGTGGATTAGTATGATTACTGAGCCGTTCTAAATATCTTGAGCTGTACTTATTTATTTCGTTTTTAATGAAGGGTACATCAAGATCTCTATGTAAAGTCACATTTGTTACGAACCATGGTGCATTTGTAATAGATCTCAATGTTTTTGACTGGAATGCTTGAAGGATATTAATATTAGAGTTACTGGCAGTGCCCCACAGTTGTATGCCGTAAGTCCAAATTGGTTTTAGGATGCTATTATATAACAAGACCTTGTTTTCTAACGAAAGTTCCGATCTAGGTCCGAGCAGCCAATACATCTTTTTAAATTGAGTGTCTAATTGTTTTCTCTTCTGCTTTATATGTATCTTCCAGTTTAGTCTTCTATCTAGGTGCAATCCTAAATATTTTACGCTCTCACAAGTTGGGATAATATGACCATGAAGATTCACAGCAGGTCAAGTTTCCCGTCTGTATGTAAAGGTTATATGTTTAAATTTTTGTGTGTTTACTTGAATATTCCATGAAAAATGCGATTTTTTCCCTATTTTTGATATTTTTCCCTATTTTTTATATTTTGTCTAAAAATTTTAACGACAGTTACTAAACTTTTGTTACCACCTGGAAGTGCTTTTGATAAAACTTCTAGGAATCATAATCCTAATTTTTCTAACGGTGATTTCGATTCTGGAAAAAATGTTTCCCCGTCGACTCGAAATTCTTAAAAATATTTGCCCTTTTTGGGGGGAACATATGCAGTCCCTCGTAATAAACTTAGCTCCTTTTTCACAATTCCAAAATATGGTATAAAACTCCAGATATCGGGAAAAGAGCAACGGAAATGATGCACTTTTTTGCAGAAAAGAAATCGCCATAAATTTGTTGCAGCAAAATCGGACTAGTCGTTCTCGTGTTATGTCAAAATTAAAGACCTCCAAACGTGACAAATTCCTTTAATATGATACTTACTAACTTCAAATGGATATATCTAGATTCCTAGACGTGACCCAGCGAAACGCCAGGACACGTATAACTTTTTAGTCACCGATATAACTTTTCCCGGTAGTCAGAACCCCTGCAGATCACAGATCCCTACCATTTGTCGCGCTATGAAATCATTACATTCACAGAATAATACTGTTTGCTGTTCGTATAGCAATTTAATTATTAATAGATTGAACTCTGACTATACGAATTCTGCAGATGTTTGGGGTTACTTTCAATACCAATTCTCAGAATTGAGTTTCAAATTAATGAGCTGAAAAATGCGGTACTGTGTTATTTTTGTTTCGGTTCTGTAAAGTCTCTTGTCTGAGCCCAGATAAACCAGAGACATTTGAACACCTTGAAATCAGCATTCGACGAGTTATTGGCGAAATACGGCCGCAAATGCTGCGAAAAGTTCGTGAAAATTGGAGTTCCAGTGGCGGCCACATGTCACTGAAACTCACCCAAATAATTTTAAACAATAATGACATAAAATTATCTATATAAATATCAGAAATGTTATTGGCATTTGCAAAAGGACAAAGAAAATACTGCACTTTTTTCAGAATCGAAATCGCCATCAAAGAGTTGGTTCCACCCAACTTTGGCTTTTCTTTACTTGTTTTATGTTCAAAACGATTTTTTATCGATGTTTATAATGTGAAAAAATGTGACTCTTGTCCCGGTTTGAACCTGGGTTGCTATTGCCGTAGCTGCATAACATACCTAGTCACTTGGGCTGTGGTCTTTGCAATTTTTGGATCAATACCATGTGTTATAAGGATTTCCTTCATAGAGTCCCACCAGGTTAGTCTCCTATGTCCACTTTGAACCACTTGGTATAGATTGGTGTATCAGTTGTGGAAGCCTATATACATCCATTCTCCATATATATCCGCAATATCGCATCTAACACTTCTCTATTCTATTGTCAAGATCATATTATGTCTGTAGGCTACTTCTTATCGTATCGTTTCTGATTCTGTCCCTTCTTGGTTTTCATAGGATTTGATTCTTCCACTTCTTCTCTTTCTCGCTGCTTTGCGCAAATATTTCATTGTTTTCGCCTGAACCCGACTGTTTCAGGATGATGATTCCATGATTCACAGGCCTAGGACAGAGTGGGGATATATGTAGAATTATATACGGATAACTTGGTTCTTGTTGAATCTTCTTGTTTATTTATGAAGTTTCTATTTAAGTCATGGTAGTTTACTAGTTGCAGATATTCCAGCACTTAAATCTTTGTCCGGTTTTGCCTCCTCTCTAATTATGGGTTCCGGATATTTGAACTGCTGTACCTGCTTAAGAGGTTCTGCCCCAATACGTATTGTCTGAGACTTCATATCTCTTCTTATGATCATTGTCTCAGATTTTTTTATTGATAATTCTTAGACCTTTCCTGTACATATCCGATGTTAGAATATTTAAGTTATGTTTAATGTTTTCAGTCGTATCTGCTAGAAGGACAATGCCTTTGTGGCTGATGCGCACAATAACTCTCCAGATAAGTGACCGATTGACTGAATGTCATATGTTCTCCTATTTCAGCCTATGTTTCGAGACGGATCATATTGCCCTATGCTTCTTGCTGCATTGTCTTCAGACCCTGTTTGTTAGGTTATTTCTACAATGACAATAGTCTCAACCCTTCTAGCCGCTCATATGTAAAATATAGAATTTCATATTATAGAAACTGGACTGAGATTTTCTTAGATATTTTATATTCAATTAACATCAAAACTAGTTCTATATATGGTCATTTGGTATTGAAGTGATTACTTGAATTGTACAAAAAAATCACAATTTGTGCAAATTACCAAAAATGCATGTTTATTGATTACTTTCAATACTTTAATTGGTTTTCCCGAAAACATTGTTAACTTTATAATTGATTATTTTTTTCCCCAATATTTCCAACACAAAGCCTAACTTGTTATCATATCAGCATCGCTTTCATGAAAAATTTCCCATCATTAAGGCAAATTAAATTAAATAACATATTTCAAGTGAAACGAAAATCTACTTGATTTAATAGCCCTAGAAAAAAAAATATCCAATTATGATAAGAAAAAATCTCGAATATCTTCAATAAAACAAAATGCAAATAAAACTCATATTACAATTTTTCGTTATTACACAGACATAAGTATGTATTAGTAGAAAATCCTTGGCAGGAGCAGAACAACATAAAAAAATAAAAAATAAAACACGATAGAAATCTTTTTCGGCTATAAACTCCATAAGCAAAAACCCATTACATTTCATTCTGCGAGTATAGACACACCAACCAACCATCGAATGTTTATTATAATTCTATTATTTTCAGTATCAAACTCTGAGTATCTGTTGCGTTGGCAGCTTTTAAATAAATTAAAAATAAATAAAAAGAAAATCCCACTCAATAACCCCTCTCACCAACCCATCAAATCATAGCGTGAAATACAAGACTTTGAATCGACGACCCAAGAGGCATTGAAGCATTGTACAAGCCATTGGCATATTATTGTGAGTCCTTCTATTCCGGCTGCTACTCCTTCTGTTCCTCCTTATCATCATCATCAACATGAGCATTATTATCAAATTGCAAGTTCGTGTAGGCCTGATTGGAGGCAGAAGGACAAGCACCAAAGTCATTTCCTAGCAGAACTTCAGCAGCTGATGTGAATCTTTAAATAAATGAGATCTGCCTCTAAAAACCATTTCAGTGTTTAAAGGACCCTAAAGGGAGGAGATTTTGAAACGTAGCACAGTGGAGGAATTTCGAAAACGAAATGATTAATTTTCTATAGAAATGGGTTAGATAATGAGCCTTAGGGCTCATTTTCCATATAATAGATAATGAGTTTAAAAGATCATTTTCTGTAGAATAGATAATGCGCCTAAGGGCTCAGTTTCTGTAGAATAGATAATGAGCCTTGGGGTTCAGTTTCTATAGAATAGATAATGAGCCTTAGAGCTCATTTTCTATAGAATGATAATGAGTCTTATGGCTAATTTTCTATAGAATATTTAATGAGCCTTAGGGCTCATTTTCTATAGAATAGATAATGAGCCTTAGGACTCACTTTCAATAGAATAGATAATGAGCCTTAGGGTTAACTTTCTATAGAATAGATAATGAGCATTAGGGCTCATTTTCTATAGAATAGATAATGAGCCTTAGAATATATAATAAGCATTAGGGCTCATTTTCATATTCTACAGAATAGGGCTCATTTACTACATAGAATGAGCCTTAGGACTCCTTTCAATAGAATAGATAATGAGCCTTAGGGCTCATTTTCTATAGAATAGATAATGAGCCTTAGGGCTCATTTTCTATAGAATAGATAATGAGCCTTAGGGCTCATTTTCTATAGAATAGATAATGAGCCTTAGGGCTCATTTTCTATAGAATAGATAATGAGCCTTAGGGCTCATTTTCTATAGAATAGATAATGAGCCTTAGGGCTCATTTTCTACAGAATAGAAAATAAGCCTTTGGGCTCATATTCTGTAGAATAGGTCTCATTTTCTATATAGAATGAGCCTTAGGGCTCACTTTAAATATAATAGATAATGAGCCTTAGGGCTAATTTTTTATAGAATAGATAATGAGCATTAGGGCTCATTTTCTATAGAATATATAATGAGCCTTAGGGCTCATTTTCTATAGAATAGATAATGAGGCTTAGAATATATAATGAGCCTTAGGGCTCATTTTCTATAGAATAGATAATGAGGCTTAGAATATATAATGAGCCTTAGGGCTCATTTTCTATAGAATAGGTCTCAATTTCTATATAATATAATGAGCCTTAGAATAGATAATGAGACTTAGGGCTCATTTTCTATAGAATAGATAATGAGCCTTAGGGCTCATATTCTATAGAATAGGTCTCATTTTCTATATAGAATGAGCCTTAGGGCTCACTTTCAATAGAATCGATAATGAGCCTTAAGACTTATTTTCTATAGAATTGATAATGCGCCTTAAGGCTTATTTTCTATAGAATATATAATGAGCCTTAGGGCTCATTTTCTATAGAATAGATAATAAGCCTTAGAGCTCATTTTCTGTGGAATAGATAGCTCATTTCTCTAAAATAGACATTGAGCTTTAAGGAACATTTGCCTTGGAATGAAATGAAGCAATGAATGAATCAATTAATTCAATAGAATATACAATGAACTTTAGAGTTCATTTTCAATAGAAAATCGCCCACTGTTCATTGGACGAGTAGGCTACCGGATAAGAAACAGTATAAAATTTAAACCGAAAATTACATTTCAAATGAAACCTTCGAAAAAAAACGTGCACCAATTTCTTTTCGGCAGCACAGTCACAAATGTATTGCTTCGAGGAATATGATATGAATTTGAGAGGAAAAAAATCTCCAAAAAAACATCTTATGATTACCAGTCGAAATGAAAAACCAATTTTCTTTCAGCGAAACGACGGCTTCACTACTCCCAAAAAATCAAAGACAACACACAAAAAACATGAACTGAAATCATGTGTTATGATAACATAACTTTTGTATCACATTAGCATACGAAGATATGTACATTCTCTCAGATATTCTTCTGTAGAAGTATTCTTTGCATTTCTCTCACCCAGAAAATCTCAAAGGCCATCTAAAAAGAAGTCATATCTAAAAGCTATCACATTTCCCCACAGAAAATAAAATTTCATGAACCACAAAGAAAGGAAAAAAAACAAAACAAGAGGAATTGAAAGGACTCCATAAAATTTGGTTCGAGTGATGTTTATGAGAATATTGAAATGATGTTTTTTGTAGCTGGTTTTGTGGCCCATTGATTGTTTTTTTTTTCTTTCTTTTTTGGGGGATATACATATGGTGAACTGATTTTCAAATCGCAATAAGAGTATATTTAGAAATTGGAATAGTGTGGAAGAAAATATGTGATAATGGTAAGTAGTTTTGAAGATTGTGTGTACATACATATGTAGATAAAAGATTTGTATGATTTTTTTTTGCATTGAAGTCTATTTTCGTAGCAAAGATTTGTATGTACTATCTCTGGAATATATTATTTTTTTTGACATTTTGAAGTAAGAATATAGTAATATAATGGAAATGACACAAGGTATACAGTTAAACCGTATTACTTAAATGCGTTATATATAGACCTATGTTTTAGATAATCATATTAATTTAATAAAATTTAAGTATCAGTTAAAGGATATTTGATTTTTGTTGAATAAGGAATTTATGTATATATTAAGCAACAGTGCTTAGCATTTTTAAGTTCTAATTAATTTTTCGAATGAATCACTAACAGCTTTGGTGTGTCTAATGACTTCCAGAACTTGAAAAATGCTGTCAAAAATTACATTTGTAACAAATATCCTCTTTGACAGGAATTACAACATTTTGTGGATTGCCCAACTTTAAATTTTCCTTCAAAAGGTTTGAAACATTTTTAACTTGGATTACCAAACTAGAAATGTTTCTTTAGAAGGTTAGAAATATTACAAGAAAAATTGATTTTAAACTAGATATTATATAATAGATTTTAAACTCTCCTCCTACGCATAATTTTTTTAAAAAAACATGGTTTTTAATTTTTAAGCCTGAAAAATAATATACTCAAATTTACGGGATAAGTTCTATCTTTTAGTGGGACAATTTGTAGAGTTTTACCTCGAATTGATTTCTCTTTTTATTTCTATTTTATATTATTAATATTTTTTGTAATATGCTTATTTCTTAAAATTTTATTTAATCGAATTTTATATTTCTTTTCTTTTTAGGTAAGTTTCTTGAAACTTTTTTTTAGATATTTGGTGAGTTTTTATATTGATAACTCGCGACCTATATTTAGGTAAGTCTTTGGGAACTTTTACGCATATGAGTGTTATTACTTCAGGTATATTTTTCACAAAATCTTAGTATCTTTGATTTAGAGCAAAACCTCTGATTATACGAGTATTATCCCCGAAAAATTAAAAGAGCGAATCAGCGGAGACTTTACCACTTTTGCCGGACACTTATGCGTATGACTATTACAAATGGGAAATAAGTTTAAAACTATTGATGGACACAGTCAAAATAGAAAATATTTTATAGCAGTCAATGCTCAAAGTTATTAAAATCTAAAGCCTAAGTCAAACAAAGACATATTGTGCCGGAAATAAAGGGAGTTCTTTGGGGTATATTGGCACTTACAAGACTCTAAAAAAATTCCCCTGGGGACACCTATGCGTATGATTGTCATAAATTAAAGAATATGTTTGAAAAATCGAAGATTTCTCCTTTTGCTGTCGAAGTATGAGCAAAATTTAATTTCGCTATTGTGGATAGCAGGGACCAACCGTTCAGTAATCTCATATAATCATAATCTAAATTAAATAAAGGCATATTTTACCGGAACGTATCTGTTAAGGTGGGGGTTTTGCCTGCAAGGGACGTGAGGGTAGGCGATGCGACGAAATCCCTTCTATGACAAACTCCAATAACAACGATAGCTCGGTGTGAGTTCCCGTATGCATTTATTCATGCGTGTGTACTGACCGATGTTGGTAATGCAGTAATGCAAGGGGCAAAATAGAAAAGGAAAATAAATAAAACACAAGAGTTCAGTATTTTTGACAATTATAAAGGCAGAGCTTTATTTTGTATTAATGATAACGTATATTACCATGTAGCGATGCGTAGGATCCATAGAGATCCAAACGGCACGATAGAAAAGCGATATTAGTGATGTGCGCGATAGTATCGCTTAACAAAGACAAGTTTCAATACGAGAGCGAGATGAAGCAATGAGTCGAAAATCCGCAACAGCCTCTGCTTGCGGGAAGTTTCTGTCTACACCCGAACAATGCGAATAATGTCCCGGGAGAGTCGGAGAGAGATACAACGCTGGAAGTCTCTCCTTACAGTCTGTAGTAATTTCGTTGAAATTTAATTTATTTTAAATTTCGTAAAAATTTAACTTTTCTGCAAAATTTTGTTGAAATTGCATTTTTTGAATTGAATTTGAATTGAATTTCTCTTAAAAAATTATGTTGGAACTGCTTTTCTCTACAAAATTTCGTTAAAAATAATTTTTTTAAATTTTTTTTTTTTTTGAAAAATTATATTTTTTTGAGAAAATTTCATAACAATAAAACTTTACCATAAAAATTAGTGAAATTGCCTTTTTTTACAAAATCCATTTAAATTCCTTCACATTTGTATTTTTTTAGAAAATTTAGTTTCATCATATTTTCTAAAAATAAGATGCAATTTCAACGATTTTTTTCCAAAAATTCGATTTTTACGAAATTAAAAAAATGAAATTTTGTATTCCCTCTAGTATACGTGCTGAGCGAATTCGTCCCAAGAGAGTCGAAGGAGAGCACCAGACCCTGAAAATCCCTCTCACAATCCGTACAAGCGAATATCGTCCTGGGAGTGTCGTAGCAGAGGCTTCTTCACCTTCAACCCGCCAGGGTTACCAATCAACGAAGGAGATGCACAAGCTGGGGAAGTTGTGCGACAATGTTACGAGCTTAAACAGTATCTAATTATACTAACAAGATTTTAACAAAATTTCAACGGGAACATTTATGCGTATTATTAATTCAGTAATATTTTTAAATAATCGACGGTATCTCCTTAGTTGCTGGAACATTTATGCGTATTATTAATTCAGTAATATTTTTAAAAATCGACGGTATCTCCTTAGTTGCTGAATAGAACAACTAATATTACGTTATTTTGGATATGAGGGACCAAACTTGCATTTGATGTCCTGTTTGCAATAGTATAGAACATTCTGATTGAGAAAATAAAAATTGGTAAAATGTATATTCAAGAGCGGATTCTGTTGTTATTTACAGCTACTTAAAGTTTTGCAGCTTTTTCTCCGACAAATAAATATATAAGGCGTATGAGTATTACTAATTGTAAAGAAGTTTATAACTATTGAAGACACAGTCGAGATAGAAATAGTTTTATGGATATAGAGGTTTAAAAGATATTAAAACCTAATTTAAATAAAGGCGTATTGTTCCAGAGACTAACAACCTGTTTTTGTAAAACGATTTCGTTCGTTTACGACGAAACGTAAAATTTAAAATTACTATAACTCGAAATCTACAAAACACAGGCATGAAATACTTTCGGTACGAACTATTTCTCAGCATTCCTATAGTACATGACGAATTATATGTGGCTTATATAGTTTGCGTATCAATTTAATAACTTGGAGTAAGAGAATCCCTAGAGATACATACTAGCAATCAAGCCAATCAAGGCTATAAAGTCATAAAGTCTTTAAATATATTTCTCAAGTAATGATAACCTAAATTAAATTAAGGTATATTTTATCTTCAAGGATTTATCTAATTGTACTAACAAGATATTAACAAAAATTCAACGGGAACATCTATGCGTATGAGTGTTATGAATTCAGTAATATTTTTGAAAAATCGACGGTATCTCCTTTTTTGTCGAAGAATGAACAAACTATTATTACACTTTTTTGTACATGAAGGACCAACCTTTCATTTGATAACCTGTTTGTAGTAATCGCACAACAAGTTTAGGAGATATGTTGATTCAAATTTAGAATAGTACTTTGTAAAAATTAAAAAAAAAAACTATATCCAAAAGCGGGTTATTATCTTATTTAGAGCTACTTTAAGTTTCAATTCCACAAGTCTCCGCCTAAATTAAAATTAAATTTGAACATGTTGCCATAAAGTATTTGTAAAAAATCTACGGGTATGAGTCTTATTAATTCAAGCGTATTTTTTAAAACTTGCTGCTTAAATTCTGATTAGTTTCGTGCCGAATAATTAGAAGACCGAATCAGCAGAGATTTCACAACTTTTTTTCAGGACACGTCTGCGTGATTTTAATGTTAACAGAAGTATAGTACTCCATTTCGGAAATTCTACACCAAAATTTTGAGAGAATAACCTTTTCTGGCCTTTAAGAAGCATCTTCAATTCCTAGGATTACCAGTTGATTCCGTATATCAATATTGATACCAAAGTCCAAACTCAAAATAACATTTTAATATAGGGTTCAAATCTTTAGGATCAATTAAAATATGCTTAAGGGAGCACAACATGAATTTATAAAAAGACGTATTTGAGAACCTATATTTGCAAGTGCTTAATATTTGATTAGGTTATCGCCGAAAAATTAGCATTGTCTGTTTTTGCCGGAGAATTATGCGAGTATTACTAATTGCGAAGAAGTTTATAACTATGGGCGAAACAGGCTTCAAATCTTTGCATAATAGATTTCATCTGTATATTATTTAAATAAACACAGTAGAATTGCAATAGAGGAATATTTTGCCGGAAACAAAATAAAACATAAAGGACATCTAATTGTACTAAAAATTAGGGATGTAACGAATATTCGCATTCCCATATGCGAACGCGAATTATTCGCATCATTTTAACATTCGCTTTCGCATTCGCAAAAACTATCTTTGGATTATTCGCTTTCGCAAAAATATATTTCAGTATTCGCTTCCATTTGTTAAAAGTGTTAAATCTCCTTATTCCCTTCACAAAATTTGAAGATATTAATACCAACCTCTGCTACTTCTCTTCAAAACAGTTAAAAAAGTATGATTGTCCTTGTGGTAACAGGAGGTAAAAATATGGAAAACATTCTTGAATATCCTGGAAAAGTATCGGTTCAGTTCCTTAAATTTGCTGGTACTAAAAGGTCAAACTATTATTCGCATTCGCTTTCGCAAAAATGCATATTTTACTATTCGATTTCGCATTCGCAAGAAATATATTTCAATATTCGCTTTCGCTAAAGTCACTTTCGTTACATCCCTACTAAAAATATCACCGGGAACATCTATGTGTATGAGTGTTATTAATTCACGCTTTGCCATCTTCAGCGATGAGATACATTTATTGATGAATGGGTAATAACCGAGATCCAAAAGCGTCCAATGGTCCATATTTCTTTGAGAACTTCGATGGTCAGGCCATGATCGTCACCTGCGAGCGCTATAGGTCCATGACTACCAAATTCTTTTGACCTGAATTGGATGATATTAAGGGTAGGTTATAAGAGGATGACATTAGAGTTTGACTAATGTCTAAAACTGGGCCATGTTTGATCCATTGTTATTCCTCATGATACGATATGATATGAAACCCAATGACATGTTGTTTCAACAGGACAGCGCTATGTTCCACACAGTTCGTGTCATATTATACATTCTGGACGAGTGATATGAGGACATGCTCACCATATGGTGGAGGTACTGTTGTCTGGACACTTTTAATTGTGGAGTTTTCTTAAGTCGCAGTCGCAATTTGTTTTATTTATATTTAAAGATAGGAAGTGCCTAATGAAAGGCCCTTTATATTGAGGAAAATCCGTTTCAGGACATATGCCTGTCTGTCTGACATGCCGGTGCGCACGGTACTCTTCGAAGGATCTTATCGAATTACTTCAAATTTGGTATCGTGTAGTATTTTCTACAAACTTAGTTTAAGCCCGAAGATGGGCCATATTGGTACATAGGCCGTCTGAGAATCGCAATTCACATATTCGTTAACTTTATTTAAAAAACGGTTTGGTTTGTGATTTAAATCTATATCGGAACATCCATGCGTATAAGTGTTATTAATTCAGGAATACTCTTAAAAACTCGACTGGATCTCTGAACTGACGCTAAACCATTGATTATTTTTGTCGAAAAATTAACAAACCACATTAGCAGATGCTTTTCGACATATTTTATTTTGATTTCTTTACTAAATTGCAGTCTGAATATAAAATTTTGTTTTTAGAATAGAGGAAACTAAATTTCATTCGGGACATCTATGCGTATGAGTGTTATTAATGCAAGAACATATTTGAAAACTTGACTGTATTTCTGAATTGGTGGTAAACCTGGGATCATTTTTTGTGGGAAAATTAGCAGTACACATCAGCAGAGATTTTTCGACGTTTTCTAATTTGTATTTTCTTCTTAATTTATATGTTTCTCAAGCATAAAATTTAGCGTGATGAATAATTTAAAAAAAAATTTGAAGAAAATCATATAAATTTATTTTTTTCTTGTTTTTAGAAGTTTTTTGTTAATGATCGATTTAATTTTTATTTAGATTTATTTATTGAATGTTTTCTTGTTTAACTGGTTTTGCAAACATAACATCAGTAAAGAATATAAGAAGTGAAATTGAATTTTCCCTGGATATGAATTAATAAAATGGATTACTATGAAACGGATACAAACAACAACCGCCAAATTATGTTGGAATATTCATATTTACTCGAATTTTATTCCAGTTCATAAAAAACGCTGATTTCTATCAGCATGCATATTTCCAGTTAAGCACATTTCCTTTCCCATAAAAAGACATACTTTTAGCATTCCCTTTCTTTTTAATCCTCGAGATACTTAAAAAAATGGTGAAAAATATCTCCTCACGATTTCAGGTCAATAATTCTTTATATTCCTTGCAAATAAAAAAACCCACAAAGTGTCTTTAATCTTATTCCATAAATTTCCATATATCCGCATAAAAGTGTGTGTGTTTATGACAAAGATGTTTGAATATAAAAAACAACAAAAACACTTGAGAGGATATCGTCGAAAGCACATATACATAGAGGGAGGGGGACATGACACAGCTGTGGGGGCTTGAAAATACTCTGCAGGATGGTGAGTCAGAGAGAGAAGGGGGTTTTAAGGGTACAGTATCATCCTGGCAGGCATTAAGTCAGTTTGATTTTTTAGTGTCATGCAACGTGCTTTGCATTATTGCGTCTTCATTATGCATTACAAGACAACTCGCTGAACGAACACAGTGGGGGATCGTAACAGTGTAGCACATTTCAGCACATCACTCGCCAAATTTTCACTTCGAATCTCGAGACTGTTGAAGTGTAATGATGACCCACATTTTATGAAGTTTTTATTTGCCAAACCTCAATACTATACACTCACACACACACACGAACGCAGTGTAAACATTTGGAGCTGAAAATAAAGTGCTTTAAAGGACTGCTCTCCTGCAATATTCGAGGATAACAATACAAACTTATATGCACTAGATTGGAGAACGATGATGAAGCTGGGGTTTTTAACACATTTCGTTTTTTTTTAGAATGATTTAATAGTTTTTTTCTTCTGTGGTTTGCATAAACTTTTTAACAGCCATGGCAGCATCAGCTCGGATAATGCCAACAAACGAACCAACAAATTGTTTTTATGCAAAGAAACAACAACAGACGCCGCCACGTTTGGTGTACACAGAAAGGTGAACGATCGTTGAAAATCTGAGGTAGATAAAGGAAATGTTGTTTGAAAACTTCACTCCAGCATAACGATTATTTGGGTTTATGTTTTTGGCGTGCGAAGAGTGAATAAATTGCTCTAATTAACACTCGAAAAGCGAGAGGCCTAGGGGAAGTTCAGTGAAAGGTGTTACATGAGATTCCTCTACCTTTTCCAGGACTCCTATGAGAATGAGTGATGTTGAAAGGAGTTACGTGAGATTCGTCTACATTTTTCAGGACTCCAATGCGTATGAGTGCTAGAAATTGGAACTAAGTTAGTTCCTGTTATAGATATAAATTATGACAACGAACCTGAAAATTGTATACTAATTCAGGCATATAAATATAAGTAAATGTCTGTACTAAAATCTGAAAAAATATATTTTTCGAACACGAACTCGGATTATTCATGTGTTTTTTAACATCTTATTTCATGTTACTTATCTTTTTATACGGACTTAAAGTTACACATCTTGGCAATTTTCAATTTTGAGTTATGTCACTCTTGAAGTGAGTGAGCGACATGTTTAGTATAGGAAACACATCATCGGGGACATGTGTGCGTATGAGTGCTATTAATTCAAGAATATTTTTGAAAACTCGACTGTGTCGCTGAACTGTTTAGAAAATTGGGATTTATTTTCGCGAAAAAATATTTAAAACGCATCAACAGAGATCTCCTATAATTTTACTGGACAGCTTTGCATATGTGTACCAGTAATTCGGTAGAACTTTGTTCCAGACATAACTTTTAATGAATTCAGAAATAAAAAAATATTTAGACTTCAATATGTAGATCATCAGAACGGAATATGTGTATTTAAAAAAAAACAACCTAATATGAATACTTACATATTTCTTATTATTCAGCAAATTCTATCGTGAACATTTAGCTTGGAGTAAAATACGGTTTCCAACAAGTGGTGTTATTTTGAATCATCCGGTATTTCGGCAGCTGTCACCTCTGAAGCTTGCATTCTTTGACATTTGACAAGCAGAGACCACGCCATTACTAAAAATGGAACGATGCACGATTCAACAACGCATTGAAATTATTAAAATTCACTACAAAAATGTTGAAAATCTTGCAGTCACAGTTCGCAAAACTAAAGCATTTTTGGGTCGTCGTGAAGCACCTTGTCGGACTGCAATACAGAAATTGGTGGAAAAATTCGAGCTGTTGGGACAAGTTAGTGATGTAAAGAATAAAACCCGTGCACGTCGCTCAAAAACAACTGAGAATATTGCCCAAAGTGTTGAAGAAAACCCAGGTTTGTCCATTCCTCGTCGTTCTTTGGAATTGGGCATTCCACAAACGTTATTACACCGTATCTTGCATAAAGACTTGGGTCTTAAGGCTTATAAAGTTCAGTTAACACAAGAACTCAAGCCGGCCGATCATCAATAACGTCGTGCCTTTGCTGATTGGGTCCTTGAAATGCATTAAAATGATCGGGAATTCCATCGAAACATCATCTTGACTGATGAGGCCCATTTCCACCTCGGTGGCTAGTTGAGTTATTGCTGAGAAGCCTTTCCATCCTCAACGTGTGACTGTTTGTTGCGGTTTATGGTCCGGCGGGGTCATGGGACCTTACTTTTTCGAAAATGAGGTTAGATCAACAGTTACGGTGAATGGATTGCGCTATCGAGAGATGATTAATGTCGGAGTTGGATGGTATTGATCTGGACAACGTTTACTTTCAACAAGACGGCGCTACGTGTCACACAAGCAACGAAACCATTGCTCTGTTATGGGAAAAGTTTCCGGACCGTGTAATCTCTCGAAGAGGTGATCACAATTGGCCACCGAGATCTTTTAATTTAACACCTTGCGACTTCTTCCTTTGGGGACACGTGAAAGATAAGGTCTACGCCAACAGCCCAGCGTCGATTCAAGACCTCAAAGATAGAATTCGTGAGGCTATCGAGGACATAGGGCAGCCACTTTGCGATTTGGTTAAGGAAAATTTCATGAAAAGGATATGGTCCTGTAAGCGTGGTCGTGGTAGCCATTTGGCTGATGTCGTTCTTCATTATTACCTTCCTCTTTATTATGAAATAAACATCCGATCATTTATCTCAAAAAATTACATTTTTCTTTGAATACCAAAATAACACCTCTTGTTGGAAAAGCCTTACATCAAGGACATCTATGCGTATAAGTGTTATTAATTCAAGAATCTATTTTAAAACTTGACTGCATCTCTGAACTGGTTCTAAGAACTGGTTCTAAGGACTTTGTTATGTATTCTTGGAAAATTAACAAAACTTATCAGCAAATAGATTTCGACGTTTTGCAGGAGATGTTGTAATCATGTCATAATTGCTTATGACAAAAAACAATTTGAATATAATGCCGTTATCAATGTGTAAAATCTTTAAGTTATAAAACTAAAACTTTTTTTTCGAAAATTAAATAAAAATAATCAGCAGAAATCCTCCGATATTATATAAGTGTTATGATATATAAACTTGTATATAAATATCTAGACTAATATATGAAGAAGGCTATGTGATATTTTCTTGAAGGCTTTTTCGTGTCTAGTACCGATTTTCTGTAACTCGTGAGGTATAAAAAGATCATAAATAAGGAGAGCACAACAGGCCGAACCACTGGCTTAAGTGTATGTCCATGGACATGAGACGTTTAAACATCTCCTCTCTTCAACCTAACCTAACCTAACCTAGGGCCTACATAGAAGATAGTCTTGTAAAAATTTAAAGTTTAACACATTTTGCTGCTCAATTTTATTACTGTTAATGTCCTCAAGCTGTGCCTAAAGAACATAAATCGAAAATTCTTTTTCCGCAAGAGGTGCAGTATCAGATTACTTTGATTAATGAAACCACAACCTCCAATACAACCTTTTGACAAAACCCTACGCCGGAAATACAAGCCTTGTTTCTATATCTCTGTGTGTGTGTTAGTGCAGAATATTCTTTGGAGAGTTAAACAAATAAACAATACTAATTGCCGCTTCGCATACGCGTTCAAATGAATGCTTCGATTACTAATACACTCACGCTCAACACGCAAAAGAACATTTATTTACCCATATACAAACACATATGTTAAAGGCAACACTTTGTAAAAGCCAACTCAAATTAAAACACACAAACATTCACATTCACATGCACACCACACAGCCAAAGCACACACAATCATAAAAGCAAACAAAGGCAAATAGTGCGTAACCAATCGAATATTGAACTCATAAAAACAAACTTTGTTGTTTTCTCTGTCCTTTGCCCACCGCCCCTTAAACTCACCTCTACTCTCCCTCCCACACCGCAAATTATTTGCGCCATAAAAACCGTGAAGTTAGCCCAAGATATGCTGTTTGGTGGAAAAGAGAGAGAGAGAGAGAGCAATACAAAGAGATAAGGAGCTACAGATGCTACAGGGAGACAGAGAAAGGGAAAAAACATTACGCTAATTACAGCCAAATGGCACCAATATATACATATATACACAGAGCCTCGAAATCTTTGTTGTAGTTGCTTCCTCTTCTTTTGGTCCATATTTTGAACCGCCATCGTGTTTTAATACCATACCTCCTACCGGCCAAACAACTGAACGACCGGATTTGAGGCGAAATAACGCAAATATATGACCACATTAATAATTTGTGTAACATTAAGCGAGAAAGGGAACCCAGCCTTAATACAAATACTTTTTTTCTTCTCTCGCTTTCCCTCCATTGTATGTCCTCGCTCATTACAGACATCAGCAAATGATTATGGGTCTGTGTATTTTGCGACTTTTTTTTTTGTTGTTTTCGGGGAATTTAGGTTTTTGGCTGAAAACATGGCTCTTACTATATGAGCCACTATAGACTAGCAATAAAAAATAAACGAAGGCTTTGCAAAAAAAAGTTTTTAAACTAATATAACACACATTTATTATGAGGCGGCACATGTGGTAGTTATTGGTTGCCATCTATGTACGTATGTGTACATAGGGGCACAGATATTAAACGACAAAATATTGAAATGGTAAAACTTTGTTCTATTGTCACAAGTGTTAAAGGAACAGTGGTCCGGAGTGTGGAGATTAACTGCTCAAGGTTGAGGTGCTACATTGGGAAATCGTGAATCTCATCATGAACATAAGATTTTACTTTTGATGAACTTTTAAAAGCGAGTCATAAAGACGGTAGTTCGAAAACCAAACTGATTTTATTAAAAATTTAGAATGTAACTCGATTTTGTTAGAATTTATTAGTTTATTGAACCCTTATAATGCTGTGTTCTTATATGAGTAGATATCGTAGAAGTATTCTATATTATTTGTTAAGAAAAAAATTTGTTTGCAATTTCTATGCCTTTTTGAAAGTTTGAATATTTTGAGAAAATACTTATTTTGTTAAAGGACTGATTAACCGACTTCAATAAAATGTGTGTAATTTTAAGGACGGCACAATGGGTTATCTACCGAATTTAAGTGTACAAAGCCGATATACGAAACTACTGTAGCAAAGGTCTTACTTTTAATTGGAGAGGATCAATAATCATTGCAAAGGGTCAATGCCTATTACATACATCAATGGTCATTCATCTTAGGGTCCTGTTAATCACTTTTGTTATGTTGTAGAAAAGGCCATTGATGCTCTGTCGATATTCATTGACCCTCTACCAATGGTTACTGACACTTCGTATATATTTATTGACCTTTTTTCAATGGTTACTGACTATCTGGCAATGGTCTTTAACCACCAGCAAAGATCATTGACACTGTGTAGTTGCCAGTGATCTGTAAATATCCCTAGTCAGTGGTCTTTAAAGATATTACACCTTTTGTCAATGGTCATTAACCCACATTCAATGACCAATGATCCTCTGTTAATTGTGCTCTACTTCTACTTGCCGATGATCTATCATTGCTTGTCGATCAGCTGTCAATCGTCACTGAAAAGCTGTTATTGGTCAAAGACCCAATGTCAGTAGTCATTGACTTTAAGTCAATGGCCTTGTTGTAAAATATAATTGACGCTCTGTCTATAGTTAATTACCATCTACCAATGATTATTGACCCTCTATCAATGGTTACTGACAATGCATATATATTTATTGACCTTTTTTCAATGGTTACTGACTATCTGGCAATGGTCTTTGACCACCAGCAATGATCATTGACACTGTGTAGTTACCACTGATCTTTAAATATCCCTAGTCAGTGGTCTTTAAACATATTACACCTTTTGTCAATGGCCATTAACCCACTTTCAATGACCAATGATCCTCTGTTAATTGTGCTCTACTTCCACATACTTGCCGATGATCTATCATTGCTTGTCGATCAGCTG
Source organism: Eudasyphora cyanicolor (assembly GCA_963930755.1). Lineage (NCBI taxonomy): Eukaryota > Metazoa > Arthropoda > Insecta > Diptera > Muscidae > Eudasyphora > Eudasyphora cyanicolor. Next base: position 23,451,618 of record OZ005738.1, read on the forward strand.
TCAATTGTCACTGAAAAGCTGTTATTGGTCAAAGACCCAATGTTAGTATTCATTGACTTTAAGTCAATTGCCCTATTGTAAAATATCATTGACGATCTGTCTATAGTTATTTACTATCTACCAATGATTATTGAGCCTGTACCAATGACCTTTGACCACCAGCGATGCTTATTGAAACTCTGCAATGTCAATTGATCCCTTGTCTACAACTGCCGTAGCAAATGATTATTAATCATTGCAGAGGTTCAATGGCCATTGAATAATGTTATTGCTATTGCGTTCTGTCAGTGGTCATTAATCTTTAGGTCCTTTGAATGTTTATTGCCATGTTGCCAAGGGTCAGTGTCCTCTTCTGAAGGACCATTGACTCTATTGACCCTCTACCAATGGCTATTGATCCTCCGATAATGAATTTTGACTTCCAGCAATGATCATTGACACTATGTAATCATCATTAATCTTTAAACCTTCTGTCAATGGTCATTGACCCACCTTTAATGGTTAATGACTCACTGTTAATGGTGCTGCAGTTCTGCAGAGCTTGTTCATCATCTGTCAATCGTCACTGAACATCTTTCAATGGCTCAATATCAATAGTCATTGACTTTTTCCATTAATTAATGTCAATGACTATGATAAGACAATAAGTCAATTGACTTAAATGTTAATAGTCATCGACTTTAATTTCAATGGTCATTGTCTCTATGTCAATGGTCATTGACTTCATGTCAATGGTCATTAAATTTATCTCAATGGTCATTGACTTCATGTCAATGGTCATTGACTTCATGTCAAAGGTCATTGACTTTATCTCAATGGTCATTGACTTCATGTCAATGGTCATTAAATGTATTGCCAATGGTCAATGATTTTAATGTCAATGGTTAACGACTGTAATGTCAATAATCATTGACTTCATGTTAATGGTCTTTATGTCAATGGTCATTGACTTTATGTTAATTTTTACTGATTTTATATATCTAGGAATTGACTTTGTTAATAATCGGTGGCTTTATGTCAATGATAATTGATTTTATAACAACGGTCACTGACTTATGTTAATGGTCATTGACTTTATGTTAATGGTCAATGACTTTAATCTCAATGTAAATGGTCATTGACATTAATGTCAATGGTCAATAAATTTATTGTCAATGGTCATTGATTTTAATGTCAATGGTCAACGACTGTTATGTCAATGGTCATTGACCTCATGTTAATTGTCATTGACTTTATGTCAATGGTAGTTGACAATAATATCAATGGTCAATGAATTTAATGTCAATGGTCATTGAATTTATTGTCAATGGTCATTGTATTTAATGTCAATGGTCATTGATTTTATGTCAATGGGCATTGACTTTATGTCAGAATTTAAGGAGATTTGAAACACGCACTGCAAATTGTCAGTCTAATATTCTGGAAAATGCGGTATTTATGGTTCAGATGAGCATATCTATTAGTGATCTCGATAAGGGTTTATAACAACTGTAAATCCATCCTCACCTTAGAGAGGAGGGTATATATCATTTCCTATGAACCAAAAGTGTAACACACCGAAGGAGTTACCTAAGACCCTAAGTATGTTCGGCGGATATCCGTTTTGAGTCATTTTAAGTCGAAAGAGCTATGTCCGTCCGTCCGTCTGTCTTTCTGTCTGTCTGCTGGCTGGTGCGCACGATAACTCTCGAAAGGAGTAACCGATTGACTTCAAATTTGGTATATGGTAATATTTTTTTCTATCTCCGGCTAAGTTCGATGATGGGCCATACTGGTACCGTCCTTTTAGTACCTCCCCCACAACGGGTTAACATTTAGTGAAATATTGATTATTTAATAACTTCTGTACTACTTATTTGAATCCTTTGAAATTCTACACATGGTATTTATTAGTTTATTAGTCACTATTATCTCGAGAAAAATAGGCGAAGTTGCCAAGCCCCTTTTGGTACCTCCCACACTAATGGACAATTTTGAACCAAAAGTTAATGGCATATAAATTTATTACCAGTGCATACAAAGACTTGAAATTTTGTACAGTGTAATTGTTAAATAGTACCTACAATACAGTGCAAAAATTGGCATTATTGCCACGCTCCTTTTGGTACCTCTCACACAAATGGACCATTTTGTACCAAAAGTTACGTTCTTATAACTTTAATACCAGTACATACAAATACTTGGAATTTTGTACATTGTAATGCTTTTATAGTACCTAGAGTCTAGAGAAAAATGGGCGTTATTGGCCCGCCCCTTTTGGTATCTCCCACACAAATAGACCTTTTTGTACCAAAAGTTAACAGCTTTTAACTTTAATACCAGTGCATATAAATACTTGAAATTTTGTACAGTGTAATGCTTTTATAGTACCTAGAGTCCAGAGAAAAGTGACCGTTATTGGGACGCCCCTTTTGGTATAGCTCACAAAAATTGACCATTTTGTACCAAAAATACACAGCTTTGAGCTTTAATACCAGTACAACTTTAAAGTTTTTTTAATGCAATTTAAATTGATAATAATTTAAATAAAACAAAAAAATAAATTTACTATTATTTTTTTGAGACTCAAAGTGGTGGGATTTATAAGTCGGTTTACCGGACTGAACTTTCTTACTTGTTTTTATTGATTAATGATTATAAAATATAAATAATTCCATATTATGTTGTTATTATAATATGGTAAAAATCGCCCATTGTCACGTATTTCTATTTATCATTAACCTTTTAATTACATTTTAATAAAATGTACATTGAGATTACCAAATCTTAATTGCTCTTTTAGCGTATAACTCATTGCAACTACGTATTTACACTCATCCGTAGTTCTTCTCAGCTAAACCTTCAGCACTTGAAACGCAACAGGGGCATTCATATTTTCACACCGCACCGCACACCGCGCCACACTAAAGTCAAGCCTCTGGCAAAATTTGCCCCTCTATAAGCCATTAATATCAGTTATGGGTCTAATCCACTGAAAATCAAGTTAATTTACGCCCTCTCAGCACTCATTTCGAAAACCACAAACACTTGGGTCGTCGCTGCCATCCGAATTACTACTACTACTACTCGTACTACTCGTAGACTATGAAGACTCCTGACATTCGCGTAAAACCACTGTACAATTGTGTCTGTGAATTAGTTTATAAATGAGCGTTAGCGTGTGCTTGAGAGTGAACAAGTACGAGTATGTGTGCGTGTGCGTGTAAGTATGCAAGTGTCTAAAACGCCAACAACTTCCGTTTAATATTAATGTCTCTCGGTGTGGGAGCTAGTGTCAGAAGGTAATTGTACTGTAGAGGTGCTTGTGTGTGAGAGAGAGAGGGGAGAGTGAGTGCGTTATTTAATGAACGGGCATATTAATGTGGGTAGCCATATGTGCTACCCACACTACTACTGCAACAACTGCTACTTTTACAAATGATGATGGTTCAAGCCTTTTGATATTTTATACACATTCTGCCTAATATACGAGTACTATATGGAGGTGCGTGACTGCGACTTACTGAGTATATTTTGTAAATGAGACATTTCATAGCAATTGGAAAAGGAAAGAAGTAAAAACAACGCAAACGCCGGTCACACTAAGGCTTATTTATTCTTCAGCACGGATCCGATTTCACACTATTATAAAGAAACATGGAAATTGTATAAATTAACTTAAATAGCAGCGGAACTTTTTATGCACTGGTAATACTTGTAATTTTATAGGCTGTTAAGTTTTTGTCTCTTTGTGTGGGAGGTACCACAACGGTCAGAGCCACTTCACCTATTTTTCTCATGTTGATAGCGACATATAAACCATTAATATGTGTCGATTTACAGAGGATTCGGATAAGTAGTATGGAAGTTATTGGAGAATCAATATTTCACTAAATGTTAACCCTTTGTGATTGAGGTACTAGAAGGAGCGATCCAATATGGCCCATCTTCGAACTTAGCCTGAGATAGAGAAAACCCATATCCCATACCGAGAGTTATCGTGCGCTCCAGCCAGACAGACATACAGACAAACGGAGATTGCTCAAATGACTTAAAATGGCTCAAAACGGATTTCCTTCGATGTGTTACACTTTTTGTCCGTAGCAAATGATATACTTATATACCCTCGTCACACTAAAGTGAGGGTATAATATCCATTTACCACTTATTTTTTATTTTTGTCAAATTAAATTATTTTTCTTTCCCTTTTCATCGCGATTTTCCATGAAATGCCTCATATATGTGTGTTTGGCCTATTTGTCTAAAGGCTGCCGGTATATGTTCCGTATATTATTATACTTGTGCATATTTCCGCCACCATAAAATACGTTTAGCAGATGGCGTTTTTAGCTGAAATTTAGTGTTAATATTAATTAGCCGGGTTTTTTGCTGCCACTGCTTACACAAATGATTACTCTGAGCCATCCTCTACGAAAGCCTCTTCAAAAGTCTATACGCCATGCTTTGTATTAGTCTCATAACCTATGCCTCTCCTACTCCTCTTCAACTTCCCAACCGCCTTCTCCTCCTCCAGCACCTCCTCCTGTCATACAACTTGTTAATATCTATGAAATTTTTACAACGTTTGATTTGCTGGGGATTTGTTAGGCTTTAATCTTTAACGAAAAAAAGCACATAAGCTTATCATATTTTGGGGGCATTTTTTTCGGCGCAGCTTTTCATTCACTGCCTTTGTGTCGTTGTCTGGATTCTTTTTCAAATTAATATGCTTTCCATATAATGTGTCTAAAATTAATGACATTCATTTTAGATTTTTTTTCTCATCGCTTGCTTTTCGCATTTAATAAGGTCTGAGTAGAGAAAAATGAGACATTGAATTTTGATATGATATAAAGAAATAAGCGCAGGCAATTTTTTTTTTTTTGGCGACTGGAAAACAATTTTTTTACGTACTTAAGTATTTGTAAATAAGCTGAAAATTTGCTAAAATGAAAGGAGCTCTAATTTTTTTTACGACATAAATAAAAGAATTAGAATAATGAGGTGTTTGTGGAAAAATATAATTCTCAAAGTTCATTGATCTAAAAAATTTTATGATTTTTTTATCCGTTTAAAAATTAAGGTAATGTAGATAAAAGTTATGAAATTTGCGGTGATTTCGATTGTGAAAAAATTTTTGAAAAATATTGAACCTTTTGAGGTGCATCTGATGTAGATCCTCGAATTAAACTTAGCTCCTATTTTAAAATTTCCAAATGTGGTATAAAAGTCCAGTTTTCGGGAAAAGGACAACGAAAATGTTGCACTTTTTTGCAGAAACGAAATCGCCATTAATGTAAACAACGAGGCTTTAATATCATTTAAACAAATATTTGGGAAAATATGCAATTTTTTTATAGCCTCACTTTAGTGGATTTTAAAATATCAATGGTGTGACCTAAGAAATATTGAAATATTAAAATTTTGTGAACTATTGATTCTCTAATAACTTCTAAACTACATCTCCAAATCCTCTTAAATTCCACACATAGTAATAGTTTATTTGTCGCTATCACCTTTAAAAAAATGGGTCCATAACGTTAATACCAGTGCACATAAACTGACATATCCCAACTGAAGCACCATATTACAGTAGTCACAAAGTGAGGTTATAACATAGTCGGCTTAACCGACTGAAATAAGTTTACTTGTTTGTATATCAATTACAGTAGACACATATACGGTCTCAAGCAGTGCAAAAAAGAGTTAAGAAAGGCTCAAAATAAATCTAGGATAGATTTCAGCAATAGCGTAGAAAGGATTTCTAATTAAAATGTTTTAGTCGTTTATAGCTTTTCCGACCAGAGATATATTAGCATTTTCCTTAATGGGAAGCCTAATAATTCCGCCTTCCCACACAATAAAATAATATATATACGAAGATGAAAATTATCGGGGATATAAATACAACTTTAGTAATACTAACGCCACCTTCAAGTATACTGATCGACTCTGAATCACGAGTTGATTCGATTTAACCATGTATTTCCGTCCGTCCGTCAGTCTGTCCGTCCATCTTAAGTACAGGTTGCAATTTTACTCTGATCTTTTTGAAATTTGGCATTTTCTTGCATCGGGAACAAAGCCAATTGAAATTGGTCATAATGCGTTCAGGTTAAGATATAGCTCTCATATATATGTGCAGCCCGATTTGTCATTTAAGCGGTACATAAGCTTTTATTTTTGGCTGATCTTTATAAAATTTAGCACGGGAACGTTCTATGAGGCTGTAATTACCTATGCTAATTTTCATAAAAATGAGTTCAGATTTATATATAACCCCCATATATATGTACATCCCGATTTATCATTGACGCGGTATAAAGGACACAATTTTCATAAAATGTTTACGAAATTTCTTTCATACAGAATAGTTGTTTGCGACGATAATAAACATTTCCAAATTTGAGAAAAATACGTTCAGATTTAGAGATTGCCCTTATATATACCTATATTCCGATTTTTCATCTAACGGCTATATAATCCTCATTTTTGAGTAGGTCTTTATAATTGTAAAGGCAAACAAAATGTAATGCGTAACCTTTAAATACGATATATGTATTAAAAAAATTCAGTTGAATTACCATAAATGTGAGTTTTGGGCACCTATAGTGTTTTTTTGCAAGGAATCTTTTTGTCGAAAACATCACCCATAATTTCATAGATTTATGCTTCTTTTGATATATATAGTTACTTCTTCTAGTACTACTCTTACTTTTTCTTCTTCTAGTAATGCTACTACTTGCCGCACTTAGACATCTTCAAGTTCTTCTACAACGTCTACTACTTCTACTATTTCCACAAATTTTACTGCGTCTACTATTTCTACTACTTCTACAATTTCTACTACTTCCACTATTTCTACTACTTCTACAATTTATACTACTTCTATTATTTCTACTACTTCTTCTTCTTCTACTACTTTCTGATACTTCTTCTACATAACTTCTAATACTTGTAACTAATAATTCTAGTACCTCTATAATTTCTAACAATTTATACTACTACTTATTCTTCCAATAAGAGTGATATAATTTCTTTGAAAAAACACACTTATTGTTAAGGAAATTCAAAAGTTTTTATTTAATGTGAAGTACAATCGATACAATTAAGTTCTAAATAAAACGTCATTCAAATGGCCTCCACGACTTCTTCTGCAGAAACGAATTCGATGAACCCAATTTTCCAGCACTTTTTCCACTAAATCAAGTCGTATGTCATGAATGGCACGTTCAGTATTGACTTGTAAAGCTTGAAGATAGTCTGGTTTATCTCGAAAGACCAATGACTTCAAATAACCACAAGAAATAGTCTAATGGTTTTAAATCACAACTTCTTGGAGGCCATTTAATATCACAATTCCTTCAAATAATCGAATTTCCAAACTTTTCTCGCAACAATTCAATTGTTTCATTTGCTGTGTGGCACGTAGCCACAATCGGTCAATGGCAAAAATATAGCTCTTTACGAGAGCTAAAATATTGCTCATGGGTGTCAAGGTCGTAGGTACTGGAAAGTGTTTTTTTTTTTTGGATTTAAAAAAATGGACTTAGCATCATTTCCAAATATGAACTGAAAGTTTATTTTTGATCTAGCGCCTTAACGGTGCGTCGGATAGGGAATCGGTCAATGGCAAAAAGATAGCTCTTAACAAGAGCTAAAATCAAGGTCAAGGTCGTAGGTCGACTGGAAAGTGTTTTTTTTTTAATTTAAAAAAATGGACTTAGCGCACGAAAAGTTGCAATTGCCACTTCGTTGCCCCAGATTGAGATTTCCGATCCCGTTCATTTTTGAACCAATCACGAATCCTGCCACCAAATACATATATATAAAATAACAGCACTGTCGCTAACAAATTGTGCAAGATATCTCAATTTGAAGATGTGGCTTATATGGACGGGGCCACGCCCATTAGTCCGATCCCGCCCATTTTTGGACCAATCACGTAGACTACCACCAGATATATATGTACAAAATAACAGCATTCTCGCTAACAAAATTTTCAAGATATCTCAATTTCACAATTTGATTTACATGGGCGAGGCCACGCCCATTGGTCCGATCGATATATTTATATTTGTTCTACTACTTATACTATTTATATAATTTATACTTCTTACACTATATACATAATACTTATACTAATTATACTAATTATACCATTTATACTATTTATAATATTTATACAATTTATACTACTTACTTGTATACTATTTATACTTTTTATACTGCTTATACTATTTATACTGTTTATATTACTTATACTATTTATATTATTTATACTACTAATAATACTTATCCTACTTATATTAAATATACTGGTTATAATACCACGTCCACTACTTGTTGTATTTTTATACCCTCCACCATAGAATGGGGGGTATATTCATTTTGTCACTTCGTTTGTAACACCTCTAAATATTGATGTGAGACCGCATAAAGTTTATATATTCTTAATCGTCTTAAAACTCTAAGACGATTTAGCCATGTCCGTCTGTCCGTCCGTCCGTCTATTGTAATCACGCTACAATCTATAATACTTGAGCCAAGTGGCTGAAATTTGGTGTAGATACTTCTTATAGCTGCTGTTAACTTTGGATTGAAAATGGGCGATATAGGTCCATATTTAGATATAGCTCCCATATATAGCATCCAACTTGTTGCGATTCCTACTGTTCATATCTACTATATTTTTTTGTGTTTTTCGGTGTTATTTTCTTTAGGTTTGAGTTATTTTGTGTGGTCACATGATATGCATAGTGGAGGGTATATAAGATTCGGCATATCCGTACTTAACGCTCTTACTTGTTATTACTTCTACTATTTCTTCTAATTTTACTTACTTTTACTGCTTCTACTTAACTTATAATACTTGTAACTAATGCATCTACCACTTATACTTGTTCTACAATTTATTCTACTTATTCTTTTTATACTACTTATACTTGTTCTGCTAATATCGTTTTCTACTACTTTACAATTTGTATTTGTTCTACTACATATACTACATATAATACGTATACTATTTATACCACTTATACTATTTACACTACTTATCCCACTTATACTAATTATACGATTTATACTACTTATACTATTTATACTACTTATACTACTTATACTACTTATTCTACTTATACTACTTATACTACTTATACTACTTATACTACTTATACTACTTATACTACTTATACTACTTATACTACTTATACTACTTATACTACTTATACTACTTATACTACTTATACTACTTATACTACTTATACTACTTATACTACTTATACTACTTATACTACTTATACTACTTATACTACTTATACTACTTATACTACTTATACTACTTATACTACTTATACTACATATACTACTTATACTACTAATACTACTTATACTACTTATACTACTTATACTACTTACACTACTTATACTACTTATACTACTTATACTACTTATACTACTTATACTACTTATACTATTTATACTATTTATACTTCTTATACTACTTATTCTACTTATACTTCTTATACTACTTATTCTACTTATACTACTTATACTACTTATACTACTTATACTACTTATACTATTTATACTACTTATACTACTTTTACTATTTATACTACTTATACTACTTATACTACTCATACTACTTATACTTCTTATACTACTTATACTACTTATACTACTTATACTACTTATACTACTTATACTACTTATACTACTTATACTACTTATACTACTTATACTACTTATACTACTTATACTACTTATACTACTTATACTACTTATACTACTTATACTACTTATACTACTTATACTACTTATACTACTTATACTACTTATACTACTTATACTACTTATACTACTTATACTACTTATACTACTTATACTACTTATACTATTTATACTACTTATACTACTTATACTACTTATACTACTTATACTACTTATACTACTTACACTACTTATTCTGTTTATACTAGAGATACTACTTATACCACTTATTCTACTTCTACTAGTTACGAGGGTTGCTATATGTATTTCTGACTAGGCAACACTAAGTGTTACCTGGCGCCATCTGACATTTCCATTCCATACTACATATACTACTTATACTACTAATACTACTTATACTACTTATACTACTTATACTACTTACACTACTTATACTACTTATACTACTTATACTACTTATACTACTTATACTATTTATACTATTTATACTTCTTATACTACTTATTCTACTTATACTTCTTATACTACTTATTCTACTTATACTACTTATACTACTTATACTACTTATACTACTTATACTATTTATACTACTTATACTACTTTTACTATTTATACTACTTATACTACTTATACTACTCATACTACTTATACTTCTTATACTACTTATACTACTTATACTACTTATACTACTTATACTACTTATACTACTTATACTACTTATACTACTTATACTACTTATACTACTTATACTACTTATACTACTTATACTACTTATACTACTTATACTACTTATACTACTTATACTACTTATACTACTTATACTACTTATACTACTTATACTACTTATACTACTTATACTACTTATACTACTTATACTACTTATACTACTTATACTACTTATACTATTTATACTACTTATACTACTTATACTACTTATACTACTTATACTACTTATACTACTTACACTACTTATTCTGTTTATACTAGAGATACTACTTATACCACTTATTCTACTTCTACTAGTTACGAGGGTTGCTATATGTATTTCTGACTAGGCAACACTAAGTGTTACCTGGCGCCATCTGACATTTCCATTGGAAAGTTTGACATTTTTAGCATAAACGTACTCAGAACGTTTTGACGTACGACCATCATTTGTGCTGTTTACAGTGACTTGAAAAAATCAATTTGGCAAAAAATGGACTTAACTCGTGAACATTTTCGTGCGATAATTTTTCACAACTTTCGACGTGGATTATCACGACAACTGTGCATCGATGAACTTAAATCTTTGTCTGGCGATGAAGCACCATCCTGTAGCACTGTGAAAAACTGGTTAATGAATTCAATCGTGGCCGAAGACTATAAAATATATATTACGATGTTTCAGAAAATCATATAGATGAATATTTGTTTAAATATGCCCTTTTTTATATACATTTGTGTTCTATATGAGTACAATACTAAATAAGTAAGAAAATATCATAAAAAATATCCTCATTACAACTTTCACTTTTTGATTTCTCTTACCTTCATTAATATCGAATTGAATTGAAGTGAATAATAATATTAGTTCAAAGTTCCTTAATGCTTCTGGCCATAATTATTCAATTTCAAACAATACATTCGAAATAATATCCATTTCCTTATGAAAGTCATTCTCTTAACTTTTCTATCAAAAAGTCAAGTCCTCTCCGGCGTATGATTAATATTTATGCCATGGTCTATATACATCATACGTTACCAAAACCTTCTTCTTCCGCTCACAGAAAAAAAAATCAGCCGCATGTAATTTTTCAAAAGACTTATTGTGTCCAGCTTTGAATGGATGTGGTGAGTACGAGTATGTCTGTGTGTCGGAACATGTATGTATGTGTATGGCCCGAAAAAATCGGTCAAACTTTCCATAAAATATGAGATTGTTATCAATCTTTGCCATTCATATTGTCATAACAAACAATGAGAAATGTTGAGGAGATCTACATATTCTGTTTTTTTCTATGGATTTTTTATATGAATGTATTTTTTGGTTTCCTTTATTATGCCATACTCTGTATTCATATCATTGTCCTTCATATTCTTGCTGTCTCTTCCCCCTCCTCCATCCCCCTCTTTCACTCACCCTCTATGTTCTGTCCTGTGGTACCAGTCGCAATTCAAATATTCATAAAATTTATGATTTTATTACTTTTGATAGCAAATCTACGATATTTTCATATGGAATTTTGGTCCTATTATTTGGATAGTGACTGTGTGCCCCGAGAGCTGCGAGTGTTTTTTCACTTGAAAATTGGGAGAGAATAGGGACATCAGCATCCCGAAGCAGCATCAGCATTTGGTTGCCATTGGTTCGTTAGTTAGTGTTGGCGTTATTATCAACAAAAGCCCTTAGGAAAGAAAGGCTATTATTGTATGCAGTTATTTAATAGCGCCATCAAGACGCCATTAAATTTGCTTCAAACTGTGCTTCTTGCAGACCCAGAAGCAGTTTCGGAACAATAATCAAATGTCCAAAATGTCATTTTATAATGGCAGACTTCATAGAGCGATAATCACTTGTGATAATCAAACATGACTGGAATGGCAATAATAATATCGAATGTGGAGTTGTTTTCCGTTCGTTTGTTCTCCTTAATTTCTTTGTTGTCATTTGAAGAGAGAAATGTCAAGATTGAAATGAATTGTAATCAAATGGAACAATGTATCTTAATGGGAAATTTTAAAATAGTATAATAATTTGTATAGGGATATTCCGCATAACTCCACAGGATTTCAGTAGGGGAGATATAGAGTAAGTTCTTTGAACTTTGTTCTTTAAGATAAATAGGACATTTAATATTTTTCGTTCTTTTTGGAGTTGTCATTACAACTCTTGATGATTCCAATCAATAGATACTGGGATATAGCCTCAGGTTTTCAATAGAAGAAATCGGACCTCCGAAAGCCATTGCAGTGAAAAACTCACGTTCTATACCGAACTAGCTGTCCGGACTATCTGCCAGTACCATAAGTCTGAACCAAGTGTCAGCTAGACAAGTAAATTCACGTTTTTAATGTTTATTATTATCCCATAAGTACATAAGAGAACCACATCTACTGTAATTGCAAATCAAGAATAACAAACCAGTTTTTCTAGAAAAAGCTGCCAGAGACCACTATTTGTAGAAAAAGCTGTAAGAGAGAACTTTTTCTAGAAAAATCTGTCAGAGCCCAGTTTTTCTAGAAAAAGCTGTCAAAGCCCAGTTTTTCTAGAAAAAGCTGTCAGAGACCAGTTTTTCTAGAAAAAGCTGTCAGAGACCAGTTTTTCTAGAAAAAGCTGTCAGAGACCAGTTTTCCTAGAAAAAGCTGTCAGAGACCAGTTTTCCTAGCAAAAGCTGTCAGAGACCAGTTTTCCTAGAAAAAGCTGTCAGAGACCAGTTTTTCTAGAAAAAGCTGTCAGAGACCAGTTTTTCTAGAAAAAGCTGTCAGAGACCAGTTTTTCTAGAAAAAGCTGTCAGAGACCAGTTTTTCTAGAAAAAGCTGTCAGAGACCAGTTGTTCTAAAAAAAGCTGTCAGAGACCAGTTTTTCTAGAAAAAGCTGCCAGAGACCAGTTTTTCCAGAAAAAGCTGCCAGAGACCAGTTTTTCTAGAAAAAGCTGTCAGAGACCACATTTTCTAGAAAAAGATGTCAGAGACCAGTATTTCTAGAAAAAGCTGTCAGAGACCAGTTATTCTAGAAAAAGCTGTCAGAGACCAGTTTTTCTAGAAAAAGCTGTCAGAGACCAGTTTTTCTAGAAAAAGCTGTCAGAGACCAGTTAGGGAAATTCTAGGGAAAAAGTTGTCAGAGACCACTTTTTCTAGGGAAAAAGTTGTCAGAGACCACTTTTTCTAGGGAAAAAGTTGTCAGAGACCACTTTTTCTAGGGAAAAAGTTGTCAGAGACCACTTTTTCTAGGGAAAAGGTTGTCAGAGACCACTTTTTCTAGGGAAAAAGTTGTCAGAGACCACTTTTTCTAGGGAAAAAGTTGTCAGAGACCACTTTTTCTAGGGAAAAAGTTGTCAGAGACCACTTTTTCTAGGGAAAAAGTTGTCAGAGGCCACTTTTTCTACGGAAAAAGTTGTCAGAGACCACTTTTTCTACGGAAAAAGTTGTCAGAGACCACTTTTTCTATGGAAAAAGTTGTCAGAGACCACTTTTTCTACGGAAAAAGTTGTGAGGAAAAAAGTTGTCAGAGACCACTTTTTCCAGGGTAAAAATTAACAGAGACCACTTTTTCAAGGGGAAAAGTTGTCAGAGACTACTTTTTCAAGGGGAAAAGTTGTCAGAGGCTACTTTTTCTAGGGAAAAAGTTGTCTCTTTTTCTAGAAAAAGCTGTCAGAGACCACTTTTTCTAAAGAAAATGTATTGTAAAATTGAGCATGTGTTTGTAACATCCAATATGACAAGAGATAGATAGCCCCATTGTTTGTTACACCGATAGACTAAGAAACACTTTCTGAATCGAATTGGCTGTCATTCCATCTGTCTGTCCGGCTGTCTGTCTGTCTGTCTGTCCGTCTGTCTGTCTGTGGATGTATTTTTGTAATAAAAGTTTAGGTTGAAATTTTGGTCCTATAACTACGCAATATTTCGACTCTGTATATTAGAATAGCACTGGGTTTTTGTCTCAACTATTTGTCTAAACTTTAAAATTTTTCAGCACACCCTTGAAGTTGTTTGTCTGCTGTTTTGTCTATGACTGCAATATTCTCTCAAGAATCCGACTATGTTTCGATTGAATCTGTATATCAGTATATCGCCGGGTTCGTATCTCAACTATTTGTTTTTACATTTGAATCTTTATCGTTGACTCTGTATATCAGAATAATATATCTTTTTACTTTTCCTTCACACCCTTTGTTTGTCTGCTCCTTGGACTATGACAGTAATATTATCCCACTAGTTCGTCTATGTTTCGACCATCTAATTGGGTCAGTTTATCACCAAAACTCATGGGTTTGTGTCTCGACTATTTTTTGTCTGTAACTTTTGATTGCTACTTCCGACCCGGCTAATTTATTTGTATACTTATATGCCTATAACTTATGGGGTTATCATTTCGGCAAAAAAGTGCAATATTTGCGTTGCCATTTTCCCGAAAACTGTACTTTTATACCACATTTTGGATTTTTGAAATATGAGCTAAGTTTCATTCGGGGGATTATATCAGTTCCACCTAATAATTACAAATATTTTTCAGAAATTCGCGTTGACAGTCAACTTTTTTTTTTAAATCTAAATCACCATTAAATTTCCTTTCTCTGGTCCGTTTGTTTTTTCCTAACTGTACATTTCGCACCAGTTCAACAAAAGGGAAACAGCTCAAAAAGATAGAAAAAATCACTTGAGGCCAAAAACTGGTCCCGTAAATATTAATTTCAAAAAAGTAATGTTAACGGAAATATGTCGTTGCTTGAAAATAGAATTACGAAGATATTTTCATAATTTTTGACATATTTTATAAATGTTAATAATATTAACGAAAGCTTTTCTGGGCATCTAATGAATTTTTTTCATTTTGAGTTGTTACCCTTTTGTTGAACAGGTGCGATTTATTAACCTAAACCTATGTCTGACCTTACCTCCCCTGAGTTGTTTATTTATTCTAATGTCTAAGTTAAAAATCTAAATCACTCTCTACTTTTCTTTCTTAACCTTTATTTTTTATGTTTTTATTTTTTCCTTAAAATCCCCTTTAATTGAATTCAAATTCCATCTTAATCTATTAGAAAAAAATCAAAAAAAAAAAAAAACAAATCCCATTGTTACCGTTTTTGTACGTTCATTAAATTTAACACATTTTACGGTAAATAGAAGATGTCATTATCGAACAATTTGAAAATATTTAAGGCTACATAAAAGCCGATTTCCTAATTTTATTTATGATGGCAACGTAATTGTTATTATTTGGCCAAATTACTTAAATGTTATCGAGCAGAAGAATCAAAGGAAGGGGGGAGTCCCCCTTACAAATAGACATAGTTAAAGGTTAGGCAGAGAGGTGAGGGTGTGTAGGGGCAGAGCAGGAAAAGGGAGGGCAGTCAGAGTCGATATCTTGATGTATATAAAATTTTATTATTATATAAAGGACGGCAAAATCAAATGAAAATCAGGTCATTTGAGTTTATTTTATCGTCGTCGTCGTCGTTGTCGTTCATGTCCTTTCGTTTTGTTGACGTTGCCTTTGGTTTCGTGTGTTGTTTTTTTTTGGTTTTTTTCATTTGTGTAAGTTTTTTCTAGGATTGTTGGTTTTTTCTCTACGTTCTTTTTTGTTTGCTTTTTTTCAATTCGTTTTGTTTCCTTTTTTGTTGATTCTTTAACTCAATTCACTTGACTGTTATTTACTTACCTTAATAACATTATTTTAGACATCATTTTCATTATTGTCGACGTCGTCCTTGTCGTCCTTGTCGTCCTTGCCGTTGACGGCAACGACTACATCCTCATCTTCAGCTTCATCGAATTTGTTGTCGTTCAGATTGTCGTCATCCTCCACATTATTATTGGCAAAATTCGTTTTTTAACTTTTTCCAAATGTCATAAAAAAACCCCATTCGTTTTCTTAGTCCTCGTCCTGCTCGTAGTCGTTGTCTGTCTTCGTTGTCCTTACAACCTTTTTTTGCCTGTCTACCAATACAGCGACAATTTACCACACACTCACACAAAATAAGGATGTGCAATAAAGGAGTTATTTTGTTTGCTTTTGCTTCCGTAACAGTTTCCAAAGTATGTTCTCATATATATGTACATATAAGTGTGTGTGACGCTTATTTCTCTCTCCCATAAAGGCATTTTATTACTGTGCCCTGGCTCAGTGTATTCTTTGCTGCTCCTTATTCAATTTTCGGCGTGTGTGTGTGTGCGTGCGAGTGCCTTGAAGATCTTACATAGTACTAGTACTGCACATCGCATCGAAAATTCCAACCATTGCGGCAGTTAAAGTGGCGGAAACGGAAACAACTATCTGCAAATGACATCTTAATGTTATTGAAAAAACATTGAGTCAGTGGAAAATTTCATACGTTAGCTAGTTTTCCTCGCTTCGTTTTTCTTCTACATCGAACTTTCTTCATTTTTTGCTTTTATTTGCTTTGCTCTGAAATGTTTGCCTGAAATGACATTTAGTACGACATGTTTGAGATTAGGAAATTTCTTTGGTTTGGTTTGGCGTTTTCTGTTCTATTTTTTTTGTTTGGTTCTCTTATCGATTCTTCCTTCAATTCGTTTGTCAGTTAGCGGCAGATTTTATTTTTCTCTGATTTCTGAAAGGAAACTTAATTTTATGGAAGGAAGCAGCGCACAAAAACTATAAGCCAATTTTCAAGAAGTTTGCAATAATTCTACAAAATTGTAGATTTCATTCAGGTACCATTTGCTCATATTGCAGTGGCAAAGTAATATGAAGTTGACAAGTTTAAAAAAGGAAATGAAAGTAATGCCATCGGAGATAGGAAGGATTTGTAAGAAAAATGTAGTAAAATAATAAAAATAATTAAATTCAGAATTTCCTTACCAAAAGTAGGTTGTGCTTGCCCTACTTTTTTTAATGAAAATTACTATAAATGACATAATTCTCTTGGTGGTCTGCTGTCTTTCCAATGTTTCCCTTCAGATGTTTTTGGTTGTTTGAAGATCCTTTTCAACATATAATTTCTCCTCATATGAAACTCTTGGTCTTTGGATGTAAAAAGGGCTAAGTAGCAAAGGGCAAATGACTAGATCTAGGATAAGGGAATATGACGTGTGGCTTCCATGAAGGGCTTTTTCCAAGCTTGTCTAATATACGAACTAATAATGTATTCATCAATTAATTTTTAGATTTAAGAAGGGTACAAAACAAGGTACAACTCAAGTATCCTACAGATCTAATGACTAGATCAGAAATTCAAATGAAAAATTATAAATAAATTTGTATTGATGAGTTCTGAATTGCAAATGGTATTTGTATTTATAGAAAATTTCATAAAAATTTTGTACTTATAAAATTTCATAGACATTTTGTATTTATAGAAAATTCCATAGAAATTTTGTATTTATAGAAATTTTGTATTTATAGAAAATTTTATAGAAATTTTGTATTTATAGAATATTTTATAGAAATTTTGTATTTATAGAAAATTCCATAGAAATTTTGTATTTATAGAAAATTCCATAGAAATTTTGTATTTATAGAAAATTTTATAGAAATTTTGTATTATAGAAAATTCCATAGAAATTTTGTATTTATAGAAAATTTTATAGAAATTTTGTATTTATAGAAAATTTTATAGAAATTTTGTATTTATAGAAAATTCCATAGAAATTTTGTATTTATAGAAAATTTCATAGAAATTTTGTATTTATAGAAAATTTCGTAGAAATTTTGTATTTATAGAAAATTTCATAGAAATTTTGTATTTATTGAAAATTTCATAGAAATTTTGTATTTATAGAAAATTTCATAGAAATTTTGTATTTATAGAAAATTTCATAGAAATTTTGTATTTATAGAAAATTTCATAGAAATTTTGTATTTATAGAAATTTTCATAGAAATTTTGTATTTATAGAAATTTTCATAGAAATTTTGTATTTATAGAAATTTTCATAGAAATTTTGTATTTATAGAAAATTTCACAGAAATTTTGTATTTATAGAAAATTTCACAGAAATTTTGTATTTATAGAAAATTTCACAGAAATTTTGTATTTATAGAAAATTTCACAGAAATCTTGTATTTATAGAAAATTTCACAGAAATCTTGTATTTATAGAAAATTTCACAGAAATTTTGTATTTATAGATAATTTCATAGAAATTTTGTATTTATAGAAAATTTAGTAGAAATTTTGTATTTATAGAAAATTTCATGGAAATTTTGTATTTATAGAAAATTTCATAGAAATTTTGTATTTATAGAAAATTTCATAGAAATTTTGTATTTATAGAAAATTTCATAGAAATTTTGTATTTATAGAAAATTTCATAGAAATTTTGTATTTATAGAAAATTTCATAGAAATTTTGTATTTATAGAAAATTTCATAGAAATTTTGTATTTATAGAAAATTTCATAGAAATTTTGTATTAATAGAAAATTTTATAGAAATTTTGTATTTATAGAAAATTTCATAGAAATTTTGTATTTATAGAAAATTTCATAGAAATTTTGTATTTATAGAAAATTTCATAGAAATTTTGTATTTATAGAAAATTTCATAGAAATTTTGTATTTATAGAAAATTTCATAGAAATTTTGTATTTATAGAAAATTTCATAGAAATTTTGTATTTATAGAAAATTTCATAGAAATTTTGTATTTATAGAAAATTTCATAGAAATTTTGTATTTATAGAAAATTTCATAGAAATTTTGTATTTATAGCAAATTTCATAGAAATTTTGTATTTATAGAAAATTTCATAGAAATTTTGTATTTATAGAAAATTTCATAGAAATTTTGTATTTATAGAAAATTTCATAGAAATTTTGTATTTATAGAAAATTTCATAGAAATTTTGTATTTATAGAAAATTTCATAGAAATTTTGTATTTATAGAAAATTTCATAGAAATTTTGTATTTATATAGAATTTTGTATTTTATAGAAAATTTCATAGAAATTTTTTATTTATAGAAAATTTCATAGAAATTTTTTATTTATAGAAAATTTTATAGAAATTTTTTATTTATAGAAAATTTCATAGAAATTTTGTATTTATAAAAAATTTCATAGAAATTTTTTATTTATAGCAAATTTCATAGAAATTTTTTATTTATGGAAAATTTCACAGAAATTTTGTATTTATAGAAAATTTCACAGATATTTTGTATTTATAGAAAATTTCACAGAAAATTTTGTATTTATAGAAAATTTCACAGAAATTTTGTATTTATAGAAAATTTCATAGAAATTTTGTATTTATAGAAAATTTCATAGAAATTTTGTATTTATAGAAAATTTCATAGAAATTTTGTATTTATAGAAAATTTCATAGAAATTTTGTATTTATAGAAAATTTCATAGAAATTTTGTATTTATAGAAAATTTCATAGAAATTTTGTATTTATAGAAAATTTCATAGAAATTTTGTATTTATAGAAAATTTCATAGAAATTTTGTATTTATAGAAAATTTCATAGAAATTTTGTATTTATAGAAAATTTCATAGAAATTTTGTATTTATAGAAAATTTCATAGAAATTTTGTATTTATAGAAAATTTCATAGAAATTTTGTATTTATAGAAAATTGTGGAATGATAAAAATCGATCAATTAACACCTATAAATACTACGTATATTTCAATATTTCACGTCCAAATCTAAGAATTGAGTCCCAAAATCATGTGTTGTACTGTATTAATCTAATGGTCTCTACTGTTTTATTCATAAATTTTGTTTGAGGTGACAGATTAATTTCGAATATACTAATGAAATTATATTATCTGATTATTTCGAATCTTGAATAGAATAAAACCTCATATTTTCAAAAAAAAATTAGAAAAATCCAGAGAAAATAAATAAATTTAGTTTTAACAAACACAATTATTTTCCGGGAAATAACAATTATTTATACTTGTCAAATTCCTGAAGCTGGTATCCCCGAAACCATTCTCTTCTGGAGAAAGTGGTTATGCTTTGATAGGCTTAGTGCAAATCAAAATTTTGCGAAAGCGTAAATATTTACCCAAAATTAATGTAATGCTTAAAACTTTTCCAACTGTTTAGGCTTAGAGAAAATTAGAATTTTTAAATTCTTAGAATTATCACTCAATTTAACAAAAAAAAAAAATACTTTTGCATTTGAAACCTGAAGCATTAAAGCCTTAAAAATAATGTTTGAACCTTCGCAAGATAAATAAGAATTTGTTGGCGTGGCATGTCCTTGAACGAATGGAGGGACGGACAGATGGACAGACGGACAACAATCATAAGAACCTTTTAACTTAACTGTTTAATAATGACTTTCGTTTTATTTTTTTTTTTTGGCAAATTTTTGCACAAGCACTTTGAATAGAAGGGCTTGAAAGAAAAAAGGCAGCGGAAGGATATGGGGGGTTAACAATACCTCGCACAAGGAACCTAGCAGCAGAACAGAGCATAACAGCTGGTTTTGTTAGCGGTTGTAAAGGATTTCAAAGGAGTAAAGTCAAATGGGGTTAAAGAGTTTAAAGGGGTTTTGTGGTCCACTACTACATTTGTACGAAAGCATTTGCTTCTCTCAGGCCAAGTCAAAAGTTTTAACCTCTAACCAGGCTGACACACTGCCTTAACCATACTTTCTCTTAAACCAAACCTTCCCCCTTATTACATGTCTAAAAACTGAAAAACTTAAAGTTATTATAAAAATCAACAGCCTTGGCGTCTTTTGAACTTTGTGATTGTGGCCAAAAGCGCTAGAAACTGCAAACAAAGAAAAATCCTGGCCAAACACAATCAAGAGGGCTATTTCATGCAGGAACCCGCCCATATCTTCCTCTCTCCTTTCCCCTCATCGGCTATTTTAAAGCCTTTGTTCCCTCGTTGTCATTAGTCGAGAATTATCAACATTTCTAGCTTTGGTTCTGTTATTTAAGCCAAAAAGTTTTGCTCAAAGGCGTTTTTCATTTGTGTCTGTCCATCCGTCTGTCCTACAGTGGGGGAATTTTGAAAAATAAAGAAATAAATCTGCCATGTTATAAACAATAGGCCGATTACCCTGAAACTTCTGAAACTTACAGAAGAAGTATAGTCAAGATTGGCCCATTTCATTTCTGTTCGTCTGTCCTTTCGTCTCACAGTGCAAGGATTTCAAAAAGAAAAACAGAAATACTTTAAAGGAGTGTCCAAAGATCTAATGTATATTTTGCAGAATCCCTTTTCTGGACATACTAAGACATTTTGGGCTATGCCAGTATGTCTGCTGGGCACCATAAATCTGTTGAGAAATTATGGACCCCTGATGATATGATCCCCCCAGCGCAATCCCTTTTCAGTACATACTGAGTCATTTGGGCTATGTCAGTCTGTCTGCTGGGCACCATAAATCTTTTGAGAAATTATAGATCCCGTGAATGGTATTTAAAGTCCAAATTTTATAATTGATCTCAATAAAACCCTTTATACTACCAACTATAACTAAATAGGTCCAGATTAATATATATATATATATATTTCAATAATACCTTTTCTACTTCCACCTCTGAAAAGTTTCCTGTCATTCTTTGGACGTGTTAAGAAAATCCAATTTTATTCCCATTTATTTCTTGGAAATTCCCCCCACTGTACATCTGTCCTTCATTTAGACGGCTGTGACTTTCATTTCATTCATTCATTTGTAGATTTGTTTTCAAGTTTTTGTGGTTGGCTGACAGCAAGGGTGTCTTCGTGGCATCAAAACTATATTAATTTAAAGTGAAATTCATTTAAATGATAATTTTAAATGAATTATACTTTCCCCATTCTCCGCCATCCATCCTAAGCTATTTTTTATGCCTTTACTGTAGTATTTCGCCTTCTCCTTCGAATGTCTGGAAGTTATTTTTAAACATTTTCTCAGCGTTATAATGAATTAAGAAAGTTCCCTCGGCTTCGTCTTCGTTCTCTCTTTGCTCCAAGGCATTGCTAACATTTAAACTACATCTGCATGCTAGCGCACAACAAAAAAAAAGAATAAATGCCAACAATTTAAATTGGCTTTTGCTCGAAATTCTCAAAACAATTCCCTTCATATCACAAGGAATTTTTTCTGTTCATCTTTTCCCCGCTACTTCAGTATCAGATCGCTGCGCTGCCCTCATCCTTAGCCTCATCATAATCATCACCACCATCATCTTTGGCTTCCCGTCGATGTCGTTTCATCCTCATTGCCCTCATCGTTAGCAAATTTCTTTGGTATTTGGCTACGAAAAATGGCAACGTATGTTTATGGCAGAGGAAGAAAAAAAATCTTTCTTACTTGCATGAATTTAATCAAAACTTATGTATTTTTGAATTTTGACTTAACAAAGTGAAATGACGAAAAATATTAAAAAAACTAAATTGAAGTGCCATTGCATTGAATTATGGAATTTTTGTGTGTATCAAAAATATGAAAGATTTGGTTTAATTAATGTCAGAAATCGTAACTTATTTAATTGAGCTAAAAAATATTGCCAATTTTCTGTAGAAGAATTTGGTTATTTGTTTTTTCATTTTTTTTTTGTTTTAAATTTTTTTTGTCTCCGAGACCTAAAATCTTTTTTTTTATATATTGAGGCATACTATTTTATGAAAATAAAACAAAATTTTGCCTACGTCAAAGTTTTTTTTAAATTTCAGTTTTCATGGTAGCGTGCTCTCCAATGAGTTGGGGGGTCGTGGGTTCGATTCCCACCAGAGGCTTTGGTCTGTCGCTGAAAAATCTAGCCATATGGTCTTGGTAACCCGGCTTCCACTTTCCAGTCGACCTACGACTTTGGCACAAATGAGCAATATTTTAGCTCTCGTTAAGAGCTATATTTTTGTCATTGACAAATTTCCGACCCGACGTACCGTTAAGGAGCTAGAGCAAAAATAAACTTTCCGTTCACAGTTGAAAATGATGCTAAGTGAATTTTTTTTAAATCCTAAAAAATCCACTTTCCAGTCGACCTTGACACCCATGAGTAATATTTTAGCTCTCGTTAAGAGCTATCTTTTTGCCATTGACCGATTGTGGCTACGTGCTACACAGCATATGGAACAATTGAATTGTTGCGAGAAAAGTTTGGAGATTCGATTATTTCAAGACATTGTGATATTGAATGGCCTCCAAGAATACTATGTGTGGCATTGTAAAAAAATCTGAGTAGTAGTATAGAAGTTATGAGATAATCAATATTTCACAAAATTTGAGGCAGGTCAAAGATGGACTATATAATATAGTCCATCTTTGTCCTGCCTCTGAGATAGCCTGAGATAGAAACAAATACAAAATTTGAAGTCAACGGTTAAACCTGTCAAAAGTTATTGTGCGCACGAAACAGACAGACAGACGGACAGCAAAAATTACATAAAATGGGCCAAATATCTCAGTGGTCGACTCTAGGAGAAATTTATTGATCGACTCTAGTATACTCGTAGAGGAGGAACTTAGTTGTCGACTTTAGTATAGAGGAAGACCTCAGTGGTCGAAGCTAGTATAGAGAAAGACCTCAGGGTCGAATCTGGTATAGAGAAAGACCTCAGGGTCGTATCTGGTATAGAGAACGATTTCAGTGGTCGACTCTTGTTTATGGAAAGACCTCAGTCGTCCACTCTAGCATAGAGGGAGACTTCATAGGTCGACTCTTGTTTATAGGAAGACCTCAGTTGTCCACTCTAGTATTGAGGAAACTCTCAGTGGTCGACTTTAGTATAGAGGAAGACCTCAGAAGTGGACTCTAGTATTGAGGTCGACTCAGTTATCAACTCTAGTATTGAGAAAGACCTCAGTGGTTGACTGTAGTATTGAGGGGAACCTGAGTTGTCGGCTCTAGTATTGAGGAAGACCTCAGTGGTCGACTCTAATATACATAGAGGAAGTCCTCAGTGGTCAACTCTATCATAGAGGAAGACTAGTGGTCGACTCTAGTACTGAGGAAGACCTCAGTGGCCGACTCTAGTACTGAAGAAGACCTCAGTGGTCGACTCTAGTATAAAGGGAGACCTCAGTGGTCGACTCTAGTACTGAGGAAGATCTGAGTGGTCGACTCTAGTACTGAGGAAGACCTCAGTGGTCGACTATATTTCTGACGAAGACCTCTGTTTTCGACTCTAGTAAAGGGGAAAGCCTCAGTGGTCGACTCCAGTATAGAGGCAGACCTCAGTGGTCGATTCTAGTATAGAGGAAGACATCAGTGGTCGACTCAAGTATAGAGGAGGATTTCTGTTGTCGACTATAGCATAGATGAAGATCTCAGTTTTCAACTCTAGCACAGAGGATGACATCAGTGGCCGACTCTAGCATAGAGGAAGACCTCAGTGGTTGACGCCAGTATAGAGGAAACCTTAGTGGTTGACACTAATATAGAGGAAACCTTAGTGGTTGACACTAGTATAGAGGAAACCTTAGTGGTCGACTCTAGTATAGAATACCTTCTTCCTCTGTACTGGAGTGAATGGTGGGCACCTATAGTGATTTTATTTTGTCAAATACATCACCCAAAAGAATCCAGGCTTGTCCGCATAAACTTTGGCCTTTACATATCCCCACAGGAAAAAGTCTAACGGCCAATCGACCGGCCCAAAACGTAAAATTATCTGCTCACCGAAGTGTTCTCTCAATAAATGCATTGATTGAAGCGATGTTTGGGAAGTGGTGCCGTCTTGTTAAAACCAAATGTCGCCGAGATCACGAGCTTCAATTTCAGGCTTCAAATAGTCGGTTATCATGGCACGATAACGGTCGCCATTGACGGTTTCGTTCTCATCGGCATCATTTTTGAAGCAATATGAACCGATGATTCCGGTACGTCGGATCGGGAATCGGTCAATGGCACAAAAGATGGCTCTTAACGAGAGCTAAAATATTGCTCATGGGTGTCAAGGTCGTGGGTCGACTGGAAAGTGTTTTTTTTTTTTGGATTTAAAGAAAAAAATGGACTTAGCGCAATTGGCGAACGATTATTTTGATAATAAAACTGAATAATTTGTAAACGTTGTTCAGGCGTACGTCTTTCCATGATGAAATGCCAAACAATACTTAACAAAATATCATGACACGACTCACACGTGATCTGTCAAAAAAAGGTTATTGAAAAAAAAATGTCTCTACTTAGATCACCCTTTATAAATAATTGTAGTCCCACTTCAATCCAAAGCTGTTAGAGAATTAATAAAATTTTAAAATATGAAAAAATCGCGAAAATTGGAGAGTATAAACAATTTAAAAATTAATTTAAATTTCAAAACTTAAAAATCACACACACAAACAAATTTAATATTTTTTCTATATTCTTTTTTATGAAAAGTAGCAAAAATTACCTACATTCCAACCAAAAAAGATTTTTCAAATCGCACTATAACTTAAGAAGTTATGACCAAAAGCCCTATACACAGAGTAAAATTTTAGCGATTTTTTAAATATCGATAACTTCTGAACGAGTTATCGGAAAAATCTCATAAAATTGTGGACATTTCAAAAAAAAAGATGTTTCAAATCGGACCATAAGTTAAGAAGTTATGACCAAAAGCCGGATAACCAGAGTGATAACATAGCGATTTTTTAAATATTGATAACCTCTGAATGAGTTATCGTAAAAATCTAAAAAAATTGTAGACATTTCAAAAAAAAGATGTTTCAAATCGGACCATAAGTTAAGAAGTTATGACCAAAAATACGATACTCAGAGTTAAACATTTTTTAAATATCGATAACTTCTGCACGAGTTATCGGAAAAATCTCAAAAAACTCCACAAGGTGTACTTAAAAAGATATAAAAAATGGGGGAAATCAATACCGATTTTTTTTTTGAACCCGTCAATTTGTCGTATTTTCTTCATATTTGTATTTTAATACTAGTTATTTATTATTTTTTGAACTAAATATATAACTGAATGTGTCAATATTTACACTAGTTTTTACTATTAGTTTGTATTTTTTACCATTTTTAATAATACAGTTTCTCTTCTTTGCAGGTAAGAATTTTGCAAATTATGCTACGCTTCTGAGTGAGTTAGTAATTGAGAACTTGAGATATATTTTATGAATTTACATTCAGCAAAAAAATTAATAAATTTGATATTAACCCAATTCTTTTGTGATTTTCTTACTTCAAATTATGGGGCTTTAAACTCAGACATTAGTCTCAGCAAAAAATTGATAAATTTGATATTAACCCAATTCTATTGTGATTTTCTTATTTCAAATTATGGGGCTTTAAAAGCTATTTATACTCAGACATTAGTCTCTTAATTCTTTTGTGTCCCATTGTCCTTTAGTTTTAATATATATTTCATTCCTATAAACTCTTATAGAAAACCATATAGGCATTAAAGTAATTTAAGATCAAATGGTTTTTTGGATAAAAATTAATGTTGTACTTTGGTCAGTTATAGGTTTCTTATTCTAAGCCATCCCTCTACCAAGCTTCCTTTATATAATTAAGTTTTTAATGCTTTTTAGAAAACCATAAAATTAAAAAGAAAATGTATTTGAAATTTATTTGAAAATTTCCGACCAAAACCCCCCCAAAAATATGGTGATGTCACTTATGCTTCAATAACATTTTCCTTTATCTAGTCTCCTCTTTTTTTTTTACTTAATTATTCAAATAAAAATTCATGATTATCAGTTTTTGTGGCATCTTAATTTTCATTAGTAATTTGTTTTTATGTCTGCCATCCCCTCACCCAAACTTCGCATATCCTCTTAACCTTTACGACTGCACTAGAAATGCTTTGGTTTTTGGGAGACTATCAAAATGCTTTTGTTTTAATCGAAAATTCTTGGAGGGACGGGAACAGTTGGTCACTCAAGCGTATTAATTAAAAAATCATGACATACCCAAATTATAAATAAATTTGATTATCAACTAAAGAAACATTGACTCATTTTCCGAACGGGAAACGGAAGCGGTGGACAAGGAAAAATAGGAAGTAAGAAAATAAAGGAGAATTCGAGGGGAGACTTTTTTTTTAAAAGAAATTTTGACACAATTCTAAAGTGTGGTCAGACGGAAAGGTAATCAATAAGTAAATGATGGCAAGGAATAAATGGGGGAGGGGGGAGAGGACGTATAAAAGGGCAAAGTATGAACGGGCGGATAGGACTTATAGATGAAGGGAAGAACTAGACTCATGGAAGGAAAGACGGACGGACAGGTCTTAGGGAAAGACGGACGGACAGATCTTAGGGAAAGACGGACGGACAGATCTTAGGGAAAAACGGATGGACGGACTGGTTTTAGGGAAAGACGGACAGGACGAATAGAAGGACAAAGTATGGACCAACAGACTGGACATAAAGATGGTTGGATGAACTAAAGTCATCAAAGGATCGAAGGTCAGGTCTGAGTGAAGGACTTACGAACAGGACGAATTTAAGAAATCAATACAAAATGAGGGCAAGGACGTATATAAGGACAAAGTATGGACGGGCGGATAGGACTTATAGACGAAGGGAAGACCTAGACGCATGGAAGGAATGACAAACGGGCAGTTCTTGTGATAGGACGGACGGACAGGTCTTAGGGAAGGACGGATGAACGGACTGGTTTTATGGGCACAAGATATCGACGAATAGACTGGAATAGAGGACGTACAGATGGAATAATGCACTAGACTCATGAAAGGAAAGACGGACGGGCAGGTCTTAGGGAAGGGCGGACGTACAGATTTTAGGAAAAGACGGACGGTCAGATCTTTGGGAAAGACGGACAGGGCGCATACGATGCATGGAAGGGAGGACAGTTCTTCGGGAAGGATGGTCAGGTGTTCGGGAGGGACAGGCGGACAGGTCTTCGGGAAGGACGGACGGACAGATCTTAGGTTAAGACGGATGGACGGACTGGTTTTAGGAAAACACGGACAGGTCTTTGGGAAGGACGGACGGACAGATCTTAGGGTAAGACGGGTGGATGGACTGGTTTTAGGGGAAGGCGTACATGACTCATACGAGTCGTAGTATGGACGAAAGTGTGGTCAGACGGAAAGGAAATCAATAGCAAATGAGGACAAGGAATACATTTATGAGGGGGGAGAGGATGTATAGAACGGTAAAGTATGGACGGATAGGACGAACAGATGGATGAATGAACTAGACTCATGTAAGGAAAGACGGACGGACCGGTCTTAGGAAAGGACGGACAGGACGCATACGAGGTCAGAGTATGGATGGACAGACAGGACTTGTAGATGAAGGGACGAACTAGACTCATGAAGGAAAGACGGACAGTTTTCGGGAAGAACGGACAGGTCTTAGGGAAGGACGGACAGATCTTAAAACATGGACGGACAGGTCTTAGGGATGGACGGACATGTGTTAGGGAAAGGCGGAGAACAAGTATTAAGGAAGGACAGACAGGACGCTTAGGAGGACGAAGTATGGACAGGACTTATAGATGACGTGAATAACTAAACTCATGGAAGGAAAGACGGACAGGTTTTCGGGAAGAACGGACAAACTGGTCTTAGGGAAAGTCGGATGACAAATCTCAGGGAATGACGGACAGGTCTTCTGGAAGGACGGATAAATCTTAAAAATATGGACGGACAGGTCTTAAAAAACATGAACGGACAGGTCTTAGGGATGGACGGACATGTCTTTGTAGAAGGCGGAGGACAAGTATTCCGGAATGACGGACAGGACACATACTAGGACGAAGTATAAAAGGACGAATTCATCTATTTATAGATGAAGGGTAGTTCGTCCTTTCATGGAATAAAGAACGGATAGGTCTGAGGGAAGGAAGGACAAGTCTTCGGGAAGGACGTACATGTATTAAAAGTATGGACGTAGAGATCATCGGGAAGGATGGACAGACAGGTCTTAGGAAAGGAGGGACAAGTCTTAAGGAAAGACGAACAGACTGCAGATCTTCGGGAAGGATAGACGGACATAATTACGACTAGATTCCTCTAGATCTGTTTGCCTGAACGCATATTTGTTTACATCTAGTGTTCCTGCCATCAACCACTGTCATATTGCCCCATTACGAGTGAAGTGTACAATATAATCATACTTATTGTTATTGTCACCGTCATGCTCCCTTAACTAATTGCACTCAAGTTGATTATAACAATTTTATTTGGATGAATTTCCTCTCACTCTCCCTCTTGGACTATTTCCATTGCCTTATCGGTGGCGGCGGCGGCGACGGCTTCTTGGCTCTAATGTTCTTGTTCACTGGTAACGGACCATCAACATTAACGTGCCATTCAAGGACACCCGAGAAACAAAGGAAAAGTACTTCTCATTCGTTTACAAGCTTATGCACATTCACATGCTCAAACCTTCTTGCCATTTATACAAAGGTCCTTATCGGAATGGCCAGCAAACAATGACAATTGGTAAGCAACTAATCGTCCTGGGTTGGTTCCCAACCAAAGACTTTACTCTTCCAACAACGCAAATGGGTGCTGCAAGAAGCTGCTATTGCTGTTGCTGATGGCGCTGATGATGATGATGTTGTCCCAAGACATTTCCCAGCTCCCAAGCTAAATAGAAACAAACCCAGGCCATCACAACACATCTGTAGATCCTCTCTCGCAGCATTGAAGATAATAATGAAATTGTTTACTATACTGTTGTCCCCATAGAAAATCAGTCTTTACGCTACAGCTTGGACATGTCCTTGCTGGCTAGTTTACAGGACAAAAACCAACAAACAAACAAAAGGGGCCACATACACCCTAACACTCTTTGTATTAGAAGGACCATCCGGATCCTCCTCGTCAACGTCTACACCCAATTGAAATTGTAAAATCCCAAACAACTCAACGAAGGATAGAGTTCCTACAAAAGCACTACTACACGTATAAAAAATGTATACTCACTCCGTCAGTCATTGGAGGGTTCCTTGATTGTCCTTTAATTTTATTGTAGTAAATTGCTTAATTTACACTTGAATAACTTTTGTTTGTTTCCCAATACGTCCGAATTTTTTGAAATGGAATGCACGCTTTTGCTACGTTTCTCTGATTTGGCTATGCTATGCTTTCATTTTATTATTTGATAGTTCTTTTGTTCCACCAATCTCAATCCCCATCCCACTTCCCCTCACGATTTTTGGCTATTTTTAACTATTGTAGATTTGGTAATTTTTCAAACATGTTTTAAATATAAATGAAAACGACCAATGAATGGGCAAATGTTGTGGGGTAGATGGAGGGTGTTCGAAACTATAAGGGTCAAAATTATGTAAGGAAATTAAGGAAACTTAATTTCAGTGATTGTGAGTGAGAGTGAGGCATTCATTTGTCTATACTCGTAGTATTCGGTTGAGTATTGTTGTGTATTAGACTAAATATGCTTAATTCGAAGTATCGTCGTTTTCCAAATAAGCTAAAGGACGGACAGAAGGACCGACTGCAAAATATCTTTTGCCGGCTATATTCTGCAAAATATATTGAAAGTTAAACATTGTGAAATTTCCTCCTGCTTCAAAACCTTCCACAATTCCAACGTTTTATTTGGCTAAGCTTAAAATTTGCTATATGGGTCAGAATTTAAATAAAGATGCCATCAAGCCCACAAAATTTGAGCCCAAAAGTCGGCAATAGGGAGCAGCGTTAAGTAAAATTGAATGCAAAAAATAAGCGAATATTCAAGTGTATCAAATAAAACACTGCCAATATTTAAATAAAATATAACTTCGCTTCCAAAAAACAACACAACATATTATAAATATTTTACTTTAAATGTGCCTTATCATAGCTCCTTTATTCCCTTAACCGCCAAACTGCCCAGGCAAACCAGACCATCCTGCCAAACCGTTTTAGACTAAAGTAACGCCCTCCCACCCAACATAAAAGTCATTGCGTTGCATTTTATTGAAATTGATTTCGATAATATTTTAAAATTGGATTTGATATCAGTTGACCACCGCCTTCATGGTCATGGCTATGGCGACTATGCCATATCCCAGTTGGACTCCATTAGGGTTTACATACGATTGCTTTTTGTGTGGAAATAAGCAGAGATTGAATTGAATGGCACAAAAATGAAATGATTTCATCGGTCCATTCTTTGTCACACTCCTCAACCAATGAATTCGTATTTTAACGATAGATTTACATTTTTTCAGTTTTTTTTCTGGGTGCTGTTCCCCCAGCCAGCAAAAAAACAACAACACAGAAATTTGAGCAGACAACCGATATACTCGTTTGCATGGCACAGTGATTTATAAAACTGATTATAAAATTTTTAATGTTACATTTCGTCGGTTTTTTTTTTCGTTTTGTTGAAAAATTGAATTGAATAGCAGCCGAACTGGCGTTGGGTTTGTGTTATTGCTGCAGTTTTCCATTTCGTTTGCCATAATCCGCAAACATTCGCTTAAAAATGTTTACACATTTTTTCAAAAAAAAAAAGAGGAATAAAAGCTTTATCGCCTTTTCGCTTTGTGTGTGGTGGGGGATTTTTTAGGCACCCTACTTTGGAAAGGATAGTAGTTATATTATAATAGTCTGTAGGTTTCACTATTCATTGTTTTGTAAAAAAAAGATTTGCATTGATTTTTTTGGTACACTTTTTGGGTTATTCGTACATTCAGGTGGTTACAGAATTTTGAGCGACAATAAGCTCTGTTACCAAAGATGTGCAGAATCATATCTGCAGTTTAATTTAATATATAATATTCGGCAAAAACCGGAATTCCGAAATTTTGGAAAAAAAATAAGCTCTGTTAGCAAAGATGTGCAGAATCATATCTGCAATTTACTTTAATATATAATATTCGGCAAAAACTGGAATTCCGAAATTTTGGAAAAAAAAAATCATCACTCATTTTTGTGGTACACTTTTGAGGTCTTCGTCATGGTCAAACGGCAATAAAATGTGCATATATCTTAAGACCTTTTCCTAAAGGTGTGCAGAATAATATTCTTGAATTTCTTAATTTGGTATTCAAGACCCTTATTTAAACTGTCCCAAAAAAAGCAATTATTTTTTGTGGTACACTTTTAAAGTCTTTACTGCACTCCAACGGCTGTTAGCTGTTCTTATTGTCTAAGCCCCTTCCCAACGATGTGCAGAATTGTATTCTTCAGTTACTTTGATGCGTAAAACTATTCAAACACTTACCTTATAATTTTGGAAAACCGAAAAAAATCAACAACATTTTTGTGGTACACTTTTAGGGTCGTCGGTATATGCAAATTACTATCAAATACATAGCAGTCATAAGCCTTACTCCCAAGAATGTGAACAATCATAATTTAGTAGGTGATAATACCAAAAATTTTTTGCCTAAAATGAAAAAAAAACATAATTTTTGTGGTACACTTTTAGGAGTTTTACTGCACTCGAACAATGATAAAATCTTTATTTGATGTATGATCTTTTCCCAAAGATGTGCAGGGTATGATTTACTTTTTGTTAGCGATAATATCCAAAAAGATTATTCAAACTTAATTTTGAACATAATATAATATTCACAATTTTTATTGCGCACTTTTAGGGGTTAAGGTGGATATAAATTTAAATTACTTTTTGTAAGCAATAATTTTTTTTTACAAATATGTAATATTCACAATTTTTACTGCGCACTTTTAGGGGCTTAGTTGGTCCTAAGTCCTTGCTCCAAGCAAGTGCAGAGTATTTTTGTAAAGTAGTAGCCACTAATACAAGGTGGCGCAAAAGTAATCCTCCTATCAGGAAATGCTATAAATTTTGCGATTGGCCGGCCCCTAATGCCTAATGTTGACATTTGTGTAGTAAGCACATGCGAAATACACGTTAATAAACAATGTTACGCTACACTGCTCCAGAACGCGGAATATTTCTGACTATTTATTTGACCAATAAATCGGTCGGTGACTTTGGCACAAAAAACATCGAAAGGTTACTTTTGCGCCACCTGTTAGTTTTCTCAAACATTTAAGCAAATATAAGTGATTTTTGTTACATTTTTTTGTAATTGATTTAATAAAGTAATAATGTTGTAAAGCTCTAGTTTTTGTGGCACACTTTTAGGGGTTTTAGATCACTCAAATGCTTAAAAATATATGTAACTATATGTGCTTTCGTTATAAGTCCTTGCCTTTTTCTGCAATAGTTCAATCTAGGTTTATAGTTATTAAGTAAGAAAGGTTCAGTCGAGTAAACCGATTAAGGTATAACCTACTTTGTAAGTAATGTAATAGATGGAAAAATTTTACTCTATATATAGTTGTTGCAAAAGTTGTCTACAGTATAGTATATTAAATAATTTTGATGATTTATACAGAAAGTATAGGGAGGTTGCGTTAGAATAAATATATATCTTTGTGGGGGGGGTGGTACCAGAAGGGTCTTGAAAAACTCTCCTATTTTGCACCGCACACTACATACTCCAAAGATATTGTACTGTACCCAATTATAAGTGTCTGTGTGTACTGATTTAAAAGTAATGAAGTATTAAATGTTGGCATGATTTGGCCATTTTGTGTTGAATTTCAATTCACAAAATTTAAAGATATTCGTATGTACTGTTATCAATTATTTTATATGTACAAAATGGTCCCATTGTGTGGGAGGTACCAAAGGGTCTTAGTGACTTGGCTAATTTTTTCGCAAGGTGACGGCGAGAGATAAACTATTACGATGTGTGGAATTACGGAAGATTTGGATAGATAGCATATAAGTTATAAGAAAATCAATATTTTTCTAAATGTTAACTTATTGTAAGGGAGGTACTAGAAAGAGTGGACAATCATGATCTCTCTTGGAACTAAGCCTGTTATTAAAAAAATTTTTACCCATATCAAATTTGAGGTCAATCGATTACACTTTTCGAGAGTTATAGTGCGCACCAGCCAGACAGACAGACGGACTGGCATTGTTCTAACGACTTATAATGTCCAAAACGGATTTCCCCCAAAAACACTTAGGGTTTTAGGTCACTGCTTTGATATGTTACACCTTTCGCCCATAAAAATTGATATATGTACCCTCCTCCACTAAAGTGAGGGTATAAAAATATATTAACATTTTTGAAAAATTATCTTATGCCTTTTTGTGGTACAATTTTAGGCATTCTTTTTCATTCAAATGTTAAGAAAATCTATATTCGATAAATGCCTTGATTCCAAATATGTGCAGGATACAATTTCTTAATAGGTTTTTGTCAGCAAATATAATCCAAAATTATTATATTATAAAAATAGTATAACCAATGGGCTACCGTTCTTGTGGTACACTTTTAGGGGTTCGATAGACTCTAATTTCAATAACATATACGAGTATATACAATAGTACGAGTACATTTTTTTTCCAACTATGTGCAGAATATTTTCTATAATTTATTGTAGTCGGTAGAAATATCGAAAAATATATATCAAATATTTATAAACATAAAGATGATTCTTGGAGTATACTTTTAGGGGCTTTTAAATACACAAATGTAATAAAGGATGTATCAAGATTCAAGATTCGATTTATTGAGACTTATATAAGAATTAAAAGGTAGGAATGAATATTGACAAAGAAAACTTAAAACTATTATGTATTATTTTAATTTAATATATATGTTTATAAGCAACGAGCTTTCTGAATTGGTATTGACTATATTATATCGTAATAAAGGTTCAACAGCGCTTGCTCCAGGCGCTTTGACAAATATCATGGAGGTCAAACTCCGGGAAGTAATTAAAAACTATTACATAAAAAAGAAAAAAAGAACTAAGACTAAAATCATCTTAAAAATAATCTAAAAACTAATTTAACACTAACTTACTAATAATAAACTAAATAAGTAACTAACCCCTATGTGTGTTAGGTAGTGTTGATGAGTAAAATTCCGTCAAAATGGTAGGTATTGGATCTGACTCCAGCGTGGTGTTCTCCCTTAAAATTCCGATTGGTGATAGATAATAGACATCCGACCAGCCAAATTCTTTTTGGAAATTAAAAATTTCCAGGATCAAATTGTTCTCATGATGAGCCAGACTTTCCGCAAACTTCCGAAGAAGATTTAGAGAATATCTCCCAATGGGAGTAATGGAGGATTCCCCATAAATGTGCACATTCGAGTATCTCCTCGTTGGGGTTTCAAAATTCTTATTCACACACTGCCGTATAACCTTCCTTTCACATATCTCCAGCTCCCTAGCAACAGTTGGAGAAATGCTAAACCATATAGGAAATGCGTATAATAAGATCGGCCTTATACACACCTTGTATATCAAAAGTTTAGTTGAAATTGGTAATGATCTATTACATAGTACTCCAGAAAGTGATCCCTTCACCCTACTAACCTTCCTCAACATTATACGCGCATGCTCATTACACTTCATCAACTTGTTGAAGTGGACTCCAAGGTATTTAAAACTATTCCTAAATGGAATCTCGGTTCCATTTAAGAACAGTCTTAAAACCTTACTCTCGGGTACTACAAACCTAGCACATTTCCCTGACGCATTCCTCAGACATAAAGCCTCACATTTTCCAACATTTATCTTTATACCCCAGTAAGTATAATAATCGTTAACAATAGACAGATGTCGTTCAACCAAGGAAAGAGCAACAATCGGCGACTCAGCATGCGCGTATAATAAAGAATCATCAGCGTATAATATGCTCTTCGACCCGCCAGATATGTGAGGGAAATCATGGATAAATACATTGTACAAAAACGGAGCCATTATTGAGCCTTGTGGGACACCACAACCAATATCACCGAGCGAACTGGAGGTACCATCCACCTCAACAAAAAATTTCCGATCGTGGAAGAAGCTATGAAGAAGTTTTATCACAAACCTATCAAATCCAATATTAATCAGCTTATACAGAATCCCGTCATGATACGCATGATCAAAAGCCTTCTCAATATCAAGGGATACCGCAACAGTACACTTAGATTGTCTCAGGTTCCTGACGACGTCATCTTGAAATTTCAGCAATGCGTGGGTCGTCGAATGACCCTTTTTAAATCCAAACTGGTACTCAGGAATATACAGATCCTCGACAGCCACTCGCATCTTCCCCAAAACAATTTTCTCAAGAAGCTTCCCTAAGTTCGACAGCATAGAAATTGGTCTCAGATTGTTGACATCGGATTTCCCAGGTTTCTTCGCAATTGGAATAATCCTCGCAATCTTCCATGAATCAGGAAAGTAGCAATTGCTGATACAGTTGTTGAAAATAATTGTCAAAAACTCAAAAGCCCTAGTTGGCATTTTTCTAATCAAATAATTCGAAATGTTATCCGGACCGGAAGATCTCTTATTGTTCAACAATGCTACCTGTTCCACAACACTATCAAGGGAAACCATAGCGGAGTCCGACGTATTCAAAGCCCCAGAATACCCATCAAAGACACACCTGGGTTCAGAGACTTCGGAAATGTTCTCTGTGATAACCGAAACTATTCCAGAAGGATGTATCAATTGTACACAAACTTTCCAAAAAAGTTCACAAGCCTTTTTGTAATTCATTTTCGAAATGAGTTATATCCCAAAAATACGTTTGAAAAATATTATCACATTATGTGGCATGCTTGTGGAAGAGCTTGATAACTTAAAAAAATGCTATTTTTGTGTCGGCAGCAAACACGAACTCGTTTTATATAAACAAAAGAGTCCGAAACATTGTAATGTAATTATAAGTAGAATTATACGCTTTAGTTCTAAGTTATCAGTAAATTATGTAGCTTTTGAAAATTATATACTCGTATTTGAATATATGAAAGACTCAATAGATCTAATTTGAACTGGAAAATACAAGACATAAATATAGTTGGAATGACAGTTTTTATTACAATCTGGTAGTTAATTTACTGACCTTTTATTTATTAAATATGATTTCCGGTATATGTCCTTTGGCCTTTGGCCACTAGTTACATAGTCCATTCGATCAGTCCAATTTGTGACTACTTTTTCCAATAAATCTTGTCGTATGGCATTAATGGTGGCTTGAATATTGGTTTCCAGTGCTTCAAGTGTTGCTGGTTGGTCGACGTAAACCAATGACTTAATATTGCCCCATAAAAAGAAATCCAGAGTCGTTAAATCGCACGAACGACGGGGGCAGTGAACGGAACCATTTCTGGGAATAAATTTGTCACCAAATTGATTTTACAATAAATCGATTGTCATGCGTGCTGCATAGTATGGTCTTGTTGGAACCAAATGTCGTTGATATTTTTAGCTGATTAATTTTGTTAAAGACCGATGATCCCGGCAGCGAGTAAACCGCACCAAACAGTATATTTTGCTTATTGTCATTGCCATTTAACCAGAAATGAGCTTCGTCACTAAACACAATGATTTGATTTGAACTTCCCGTATAGATTTATTTCGTTCAAAGTAAATTTCCAAACTTTGGAATCGTTGTTCTGGCGTTAAACGAATCTTTATGATTTGTCAAGCCTTACTGAACAAAAATGTCGGGGACCGCCTTTCCTAAGGAATAGTTGTCAGAGACGACCTTTTCCTAAGAAATAGTTGTCGGAGATCATCTTTTCCTAAGGAAAAGTTGTCGGAGACCACCTTTTCCTAAGGAAAAGTTTTCGGAGACCGCCTTTTCCTGAGGAAAAGTTGTCGGATACCACCTTTTCCTGAGGAAAAGTTGTCGGAGAACACCTTTTCCTAAGGACAAGTTGTCGTAGGTTTTTTCTCTAAAACCTTTTCGCTTGTGCAGAGCTCCAAAAAATCATTTTTGCTCGCCGCTTTTTAAAAATCAGCTTTCACTTGTTTTGAATTCATTTGTATGGGAATGTGAACACATTTTTTGTCGTTTAGATTTTCTTGCATACTCGTAGTGTGGCGATTTAATTCTATTTTATTTTGAATTGGCAGGGAAGGGAAGTCACTCCCAACAAAAATAACTTCTCGTTCCATATACCCATCACCAATATATCGAATGATATTAAAAAGTAAAATCTAAATATGATTTCCATAGCAATGCCATCGTAATCACAGCCACACCAAAGTTGTCGTCATCATCAACCATTGCCAGTAGTACACCGCCAACCCCACCACCACCACCTCCACCATTTTGGAAGCCACAAGCAATATCAGTGTTACTGCCAACATTATGACTGACACTGGCACTGCCACTCAACTCAGTTCAGCTCAGTCACACATAAAGGCAACCACTTCCCCACAATGATGTTGACGACGCTGATGATGATGCTGCTGATGATGATGACGATGCTGATGTGCTGCCGCTGTTTACGGCTGGTGGGAATGATGTTGCCTTCACATTGTTGATACTAAACTGAGACAGGAGTAGGGTTGTGATGTTGGTATGACTGCTGATACGGATACTCGTGCTGTGATATATATTTGCTGTTTTTTTTATGTTGTTGTTGCTGCTGCTTTCGATGTTATTTGTCCCATGAAGCGTAAAAATTTAATGTGTTTTTATGGGAAATCACTATGTTTTGCTGCCGCTTTTACATCGTTTGTTTTTACCCCTCTCTGCAGCTGCTTCAGTGTTCTACACCCGCATTTGCCAGCCATTATATTTGTTTATATCGTACAAGGCAAAAACAAACCAAATAATAAAAATTCGCTCATACACACACACACACAGATCATTGGGAATATCTCGTTCAAAACACTCAAAAATTTTTATATCGCCAAAAATTGATAAAAACTCACTCATGCTATTTTAAAGGGAATGAAGAAGGGGTTGAGGGTTAGGCATGACATTAATTTTAGTAAATGGGACAACTTTTCCTCTGGAAAGGTTAGGAAAAGGTGGTCTCCGCCAATTTTTCCTTAGAAAAAGGTGGTTTCAGACAACTTTTCCTTAGAAAAAGGTGATCTCAGACAACTTTTCCTTATGAAGAGGAGATCGCCGACAATTATCCTTAAGAAAAGATGGTCTCTGACAACTTTTCCTGAGAAAAAGGTCGTCTCTGACAACTTTTCCTTAGGAAAAGGACGTCTCTGACAACATTTCCTTAGGAAAAGGTCGTCCCTGACAACTTTTCCTTAGGAAAAGGTGGCCTCCGACAACTTTTCCTTAGGAAAAGGTGGCCTCCGACAACTTTTCCTTAGGAAAAGGTGGCCTCCGACAACTTTTCCTTAGGAAAAGGTGGCCTCCGACAACTTTTCCTTAGGAAAAGGTGGTCTCCGACAACTTTTCTTTAGGAAAAGGTGGGCTCCGACAACTTTTCCTTAGGAAAAGGTGGTCTCCGACAACTTTTCCTTAGGAAAAGGTGGTCTCCGACTAATTTTCCTTTACGAAAAGATGGTCTCGTACAACATTTTCTTAGGAAAGGGTGGTCTCCGACAACTTTTCTTTATGAAAAGGTGTGCTCCGACAACTTTTCCTTTAGGAAAAGGTGGTCTCGTACAACATTTCCTTAGGAAAAGGTGGTCTCCGACAACTTTTCTTTAGGAAAAGGTGGGCTCCGACAACTTTTCCTTAGGAAAAGGTGGTCTCCGACAACTTTTCCTTAGGAAAAGGTGGTCTCCGACTAATTTTCCTTTACGAAAAGGTAGTCTCGTACAACATTTTCTTAGGAAAAGGTGGTCTCCGACAACTTTTCTTTATGAAAAGGTGTGCTCCGACAACTTTTCCTTAGGAAAAGGTTGTCTCCGACTACTTTTCCTTAGGAAAAGGTGGTCTCCGACAAATTTTCCTTAGGAAAAGGTGGTCTCCGACTACTTTTCCTTAGGAAAAGGTGGTCTCCGACTACTTTTCCTTAGGAAAAGGTGGTCTCCGACAACTTTTCTTTACGAAAATGTGTTCTCCGACACATTTTTCTTAGGAAATGTATTCTCCGACACATTTTCCTCAGGAAATGTATTCTCCGACACATTTTCCTCAGGAAAAACTGTTCTGCGACACATTTTCCTTAAGAAAAGGTGTTCTCCGACATCTCTTCCTTAGGAAAATTTGTTCTCCGAAAACTTTTCCTTAGGAAAATTTGTTCTCCGAAAACTTTTCCTTAGGAAAACGTGGTCTCCGACAACTTTTCCTTGGGAAAAGGTGGCCTCCGACAACTTTTCCTTAGGAAAAGGTGGTCTCCGACAACTTTTCCCTAGGAAAAGGTGGTATCCGACAACTTTTCCCTAGGAAAAGGTGGTCTCCGACAACTTTTCCTTAAGAAAAGATGGTCTCTCACAACTTGTCCTTAAGAAAAGGTGGTCTTCGACAGCTTTTCCTTAGGAAAAGGTGGTCTCCGACAACTTTTCCTTAGGAAAAGGTGGTCTCTGACAAATTTTCCTTAGGAAAAGGGGGTCTCCGACAAATTTTCCTTAGGAAAAGGTGGTCTCCGACAAATTTTCCTTAGGAAAAGGTGGTCTCCGACAACTTTTCCCTAGGAAAAGGTGGTATCCGACACATTTTTCTTAGGAAATGTATTCTCCGACACATTTTCCTCAGGAAATGTATTCTGCGACACATTTTCCTCAGGAAAAACTGTTCTGCGACACATTTTCCTTAAGAAAAGGTGTTCTCCGACATCTCTTCCTTAGGAAAATTTGTTCTCCGAATTTTGATTTCATTTATTATAGCTATTTAAAGAATTTCGATCACCCCATCATAAATCCCCCTTTAAACCCTTAATACTTTTGCATCGAAAACATGTTAGTATAAATGAATAAGATTTATGATATTCAAACATAAAATTAAACTACGGAAAAAACACATACATTTAACCCGAAAAAAACAAACAAATTTACAACGTTTTTACAACCAAAAAAACCGTTAAAGAGTAAAACCGAAAAGTGTTGACAGATACACTCACTTACTCACACCCCCTTTGCTCCACCCTCGAAGGATCCATAAAAAAGAGTTTTTTTTTTGTTTATTTTCACTTAAAATTTGCGATATAAATTCTTAAAGTTATGGCAACACTGTGCGCGCAAAGGATATGAAGGCAAAAAGCTTTTAATTTAATTATTTACTATGTGAAAGTACTCGATAACTACGAAACCATCTGTAGCCATAGGCTCCTAAGTATACTCGTATTTCGGGGGACTATGCCTCCTACAACATCATTTTCTAATCAATATCCCTCCTGTCGCTGTTTGAGATGCCCCCAAGGGTTTGTCTTTCTGCTTTTTGCTGGGTTTCCTTTTTTCGGGGGGTTTTTGATAGATATTATTAAATTGTTACGCTTGTCTGAGTTTTTGCACAATTTTGCTCGCTGTTGTTGTTCATCTCTGTCGTAAGACAAGACAAGGTTTACATGTGTATTTTGGGTGGGTATCTGTGTGTGTGCGTGTGTTTTGGAAGTTCATATTTTTCCCAAGCGGTACTTCCTTTCATACATATTTGTCTAAGAACTCAAATGGATATGTGTACTCGTATATTAGGTGGGCTGGATTTTTTTGAGAACAATTTTTATGCTTTTTTTAATTTATTTTCTCAATATTATGGATAAATATTTTGTAGCAGAAAACAATTGGTTTTGTCACAAAATCAATTAAAGTATTTTTGAGAAAAAAAAATAATAATATTTGAACAATATAGTCTATTTTTTCGCAACTATAAGACATTTTGGATAAGATTTTTCGATTTTAAATTTCAATTTTTATTCGAACTAACTTTAAACTTCATCGCCTAAATATTCATATTAATATTTAAATTTATAATAACCCTTCTAAGACATACATATTTTCTTCCCGCCCACTCTAATGTACACACTTATGAAACTTGAGGAAGAAAAATTCTATCATTGGGTTTTCTCTAGTATATGTTATGTCCTCGTATGTACATTAATTTTTCTAGTATTTGGGTGTCAATGTATTGGTTACCCATTGATTACATCGAATACAATTTATTTAGTGTATTGTCATAGTACTTTCGTTTATTACAAACGATATATCTTTTAATATTTAAGTGAATTATATTGAAAGCTAATAATAACAATAAATATGAATTATTAAATTGATGCTTAAGTGGAAAGAATTGAGTAGTAGTCTATGGCAGAAGTCTTATACATAGTAAGGAATTTTCAAGGATAAGGAAGGTTTATATATCAAATGGGAAGTATCTAAATGTAATGTATGAAAATAATAATAGATACAATTTTTGGACAAGTTTTCGTCGAAAGAGGTTTTTATTGGAAACTGGGGAAAATATATATGTACTTATAACCTGAGGAAAGGTGTTTAAAAGAAAACCTGATCCTCGTCTTGAATTTATAAAAAATTCAATTCTTTATTTAAATTTTAATTATTTATCATTTATATCTATTAATGTATTATACAAATTTTTTGTTCAGGTTTAAACTTTCAGGTCCATATTATCTCGTTAAAAAAAAGACAATGTTTGTGAATTCATTTCTTTCTGGAGTTTTTTTCTTCAAAATTAATCGGGAAATATTTTGCAGAAAAAAACTTATTGTAATGTTATTAGGCGAGGCTGGCTACAAAAATACCTACTGACAATATTGCCAAAGACATTTTTAGTTGCAATAACTGTTACACAAATTTAG
Organism: Eudasyphora cyanicolor; assembly: GCA_963930755.1. Classification (NCBI taxonomy): domain Eukaryota; kingdom Metazoa; phylum Arthropoda; class Insecta; order Diptera; family Muscidae; genus Eudasyphora; species Eudasyphora cyanicolor. The sequence continues at coordinate 23,494,339 of OZ005738.1, forward strand.
TTCATTCTCTGGCAGAGTATAAAGAGATTGAAAATGAAAGTATTACCGATTCCACGCTGCAGTAGAAGATAAATTCAAAGGCAATGAGATACATTTTTGACTAGCCTCCGCCCGCTGTATTGCTTACAAGCCTACAGAAACATATCGTTGTACATCGCACTTAAAAATGTTATTGAAACGGAATTCAAATGCAACAGTATTAATGCTTTTGTGAAGGCCTCGAATGTCGACTACTGTATAGTGGAGAATCTTGAAGGTGGACATGTAAGAGGGGGAAGATCTCGAAGGTCGATTCCGGTGAAGAGAAAGATCTCGAACGTCTACTGTTGTATGTAGAAAGACCTCGAATGTCGACAATTGTATAGTGGAGGCTGTTGAAGGTCGATTTTTGTATAGAGAAAGACCTGGAAGAATGACTCTTGTATACAAGAAGACCTTGATTGACGGTTCTAGTATAGAGAAATACCTCAAAGTTATATAGGAATACCTCGAAGGACTACAATGGTATTTGGAAGACCGCGAAGGTAGACTATTGTATAAAGGAAGACAGTGAAGGTCGACTCTTGTATAGAGGAATATTTCGAAGGTCTACTCTTGTATGGAGGAATACCTCGAATATCGACTAATGAATAGTGGAGGACATCGACAGTCGACTCTAGTATAGAGGAAGACCTCGAAGGTCGACTCTAGTATAGTGGAAGACCTCGGAAGTCGACCCTAGTATAGAAGAAGACCTCGGAGGTCGACTCTAGTATAGAGGAAGACCTCGAAGGTCGACTCTAGTACAGAGAAAGACCTCAAAGGTCGACTCTAGTATAGAGGAAGACCTCGGAAGTCGACTCTAGTATAGAGGAAGACGTCGGAAGTCGACTCTAGTATAGAGGAAGACCTCGGAGGTCGACTCTAGTATAGAGGAAGACCTCGAAGGTCGACTCTAGTATGGAGGAAGACCTCGAAGGTCGACTCTAGTATAGAGGAAGACCTCGAAGGTCGACTCTAGTATAGAGGAAGACCTCGGAAGTCGACTCCAGTATAGAGGAAGACCTCGGAGGTCGACTCTATTATAGACTCTATTATTGAGAGGAGAAAACCTCATAGGTATACTCTTGTGCAGAGAATATTCTCGAACGTTGAATCCTGCATAGAGGACAAAGATCGAAGATCGATTCTAATACAGATCGACTCAGGTCAACCCTGGTATAGACGAAGATCTCAACTCTGAGATAGGAGAAGTTTTCGACAGTCGACTCTAGTAAATAGGGCGGCCTCGGAAGTTGACTCTAGTGTAGACCTATATGTTTGACTCTGAGGACAAAGATGGAAGATCGATTCTAGTACAGATCGACTCAGGTCGACACTGGTATAAACGAAGATCTCGACTGTAGGCTCTGAGATAGGAGAAGTCTTCGACAGTCGACTCTAGTAAATAGGGCGGCCTCGGAAGTTGACTCTAGTGTATAGTTGTGGTCTTTATTATAGAAGAAACCTCGAAGGTCAACTGTAGTATAGAGGTAGCCCTCGGAGATTTATTCCAGTGTAGAAGAACACCTCAGAGGTCGATATATTGTAGAGGAAGGCCTCAAAGGTCGGCTCTATACAAAGAAAGACCTATATGTTTGACTCTGGGCGACTCTTGTATCGGGTCCGTCAATAAGAGCGCTACAAAAGTTTTTTTTTAAATAAAACAAAAACGGTTTTGGATATCAATGAAATTCTTTATTCCTGTGAAAGTACGTTCGATGCCATTATGTATGGAACTCGATTTCTTTTGCATGGCCACCACGGGCACGCTTGCAGAAGTCCAGACGCTGAACCCAATTTTCGACGGTTTTCAAGCATAAATCGGCCGATACTGCTGCAATTTCACGTTTTATATTCGTACGAAGTTCATCAATCGTCGCTGGCTTGTTGGCATAGAACATAGACTTGACGTAGCCCCACAGGAAATAGTCTAACGGCGTCAAATCGCACGACAGAGGCGGCCAATCGACTGGACCATTTCGCGAGATAACACGTTCCCCAAACTTGGTTTCCAATAAATTGATTTTGGCATTCGCTGTGTGGCTTGTGGCGCCGTCCTGTTGGAACCACATGTCCTCCAAGTCCACATCATCCAATTGGGGCCAAAAATATTCGGTTATCATTGAACGGTAGCGATTCCCATTCACAGGAACGTGCCGGTCTTGATCATCACGAAGAAGTACGGCCCAATGACGCCGCCGGCCCATAAACCGCACCAAACCGTAATTTTTTCGGGATGCAATGATGACTCATGGAGTACGTGTGGATTGCTGTCTGACCAATGACGCATATTTTGTTTATTGACGAAGCCATTCAGCCAGAAATGAGCCTCATCGCTGAAGATGATTTTTCGATTTTTCGCGCTCTTAACGTTGAGGCCGCTGACTCCGAATTTCGGTAGTAAATTTTAATAATTTCGACTCGTTTATTGGCTCGTATGTCTTTCCACCATGAAATGGCAAACCTTACTGAAGAGAAATGTCAAAAGAGCGGCAAAAAATATGGCGTCGTTTGCTGTCCCTGTCGGTCTACTATTAAATGTGGCAGTGTTCATTCATGTAATAATGAATTTCGTACTGATGTGACGAATTTCGTACTGATCGGGTATAAAATAGAGTTTTTACAACGATTACATATTAAATCGGAAGTTACATATATATGGAGGCTATATTTAAATCGTTTGCTGTCCCTGTCGGTCTACTTTTGTAGCGTCCCTGTTGAAAAACTCTTTATAAAGCAAATCCTTGAAGGTCGACAGTTGTATAGAGGAAGATCTCGAAGGTCGGCTCTGGTATAGAGGAAGACGTTGGATGACAACTCTAGTACAGAGGAAGACCTCGGATGCCGACTCTAGTATAGAGCCAGACCTCGGAGGTCGACTCTAGTATTGAGGAAGACCTCGAGGGCCGACTTTGGTGTAGAGAAAGACCTCGAAGGTTGACTCTGGTGTAGATGAAGACCTCGGAGGTCGACTCTATTATAGAGGAAGACCTCGGAGGTCGACTCTGGTATAGAGGAAGACCTCGGAGGTCGACTCTGGTATAGAGGAAGACCTCGGAGGTCGACTCTGGTATAGAGGAAGACCTCAGAGGTCGACTCTAGTATAGAGGAAGACCACAGTGCTCGACTCTAGGATAGAGGAAGACTTCAGAAGTCTACTAGAGTATAGAGGAAGACCTCACAAGTCGACTCTAGTATAAAGGACCCTAGTATAAAGGAAGACCTCAGACCTCGACCCTAGTATAAAGGAAGACCTCAGAATCTCGACTTTGGTATAGAGAAATACCGTGAAGGTTGACTCTGGTATAGATGAAGACCTCGGTCGACTGCAGACATGAGGTCGACTGCAGTCCCCGGAGTTCGACTCTATTTTAGAGAAATACCTCAGATGTCTTCTTCTTTTCACTTCCTTCGCAATCCAGTCCTCCATACTTATGATTTTTATGAATTTATGAATTTTCTAAGAACTTGGCAATTCTTTTTGAAAATTGATGAATACTGCGATTTTTCAGAAGTAGATCCTTATCCACACAAAGCTAAAGATTCTTTTCTTAAGTATGTTTTTTTATACACATGAAAATTGGTTTTCTCATACAGTTTTTTCCCCCGAAATTGTGTAAAATATCGTTAGTCTGACCACCGGTTCAGTATCTGTCCGACAGTGTCTCAGGTTGTCTGTCCTTCCGACCAGTACTAGTTTACGCAAGATTTATACTTTTTCTGTCCATCCATTCGTTTCTTTTATCAGCAATAACTCATTTGAATGTCAGATTTTACTTTGTACATTTGATATTATGAATGTTTGCTTGTTCATCCGTCCAATTAAAAGAAAATTTTTTATAATTTTTTTGAAGGAATTTTTTTTAGATTTGGCTCTTTTTTCGTAAACATAAATGTAAGCATAATTGTCAGAAACTCATCCTGCTAAGAAGGATCTTCTCTTGATTTATTCGCTTTAGCATGCAATTATTTGTTTACCCTAAATGGACCTGCAATTTAGAACGGCCATTTACCAATTGGCTTTTCAGCTAAAATGTTAAATTGTTTTATATGATTTGAAAAGAAATCATTCGTTTTGTACTAATATTTAAATCCATTCATCCCAGCAACAATTCTCGATTTTGCAACCGTTTGGTCATTGTTGGGGATCCTAAGCATTTATTAGCGCCAACACTGCTGAAAGTAAGCATGAATTATGTGCAATAGAATAAGCGAGAAACGAAAAATGCATTTAGAGTGGTTATGATTCGTGTATGTTAAGGCTCCACAATTCTTCAAGCCTCTCTCACTATCTATCTTCCTCAAAAAATGTACATGTGAGGAGAGAGATACCTCGAAAAAATTAAAGAAATTATATACTCGTAAAAATCAATTTATGTTTAAGATTTGTGCTAAATCGGGACATGACCTTCAGAAATCAGTGTTGATTCGGCTGGTTGGTAAGCAAATCGTATTGCACCTCTCCCTCTTAATAACCAGCTGAAAAGGGTGCAATCTTTTTTGCTACATTTTATCCGTCTTTCGTAATGTCCGTTGTTTATCTTTATTTATCAATAGATCCGCTTGAATGCCTACACACCTGAGCGAAATTCCTTTCTGCTTCACACCATTCGTATCCATTATGGTTTATTTTGCTAATCACTTTTCTACGATTTTCAATGAATTTTTCAATCTTAAAATAAATATGTATATAAGTTGTGCCGTATAGGGATGTAACGAATATTCGCATTCGCATATGCGAACGCGAATTATTCGCATCATTTTAAAATTCGCTTTCGCATTCGCATTCGCAAAAACCATCTTTGGATTATTCGCTTTCGCATTCGCAAAAATATATTTCAGTATTCGCTTCCATTTATTAAAGTGTTAAATCTCCTTATTCCCTTCACACAATTTGAAGATATGTGTGTGCTTGTGGTAACAGGAGGTAAAACTATGGAAAAAGTCTTAATACTTGAATATCCTGGAAAAGTATCAATTCAGTTCCTTAAATTTGTTGTTACTAAAGGCTCTAACTATTATTCGCATTCGCTTTCGCAAAAATGCATATTTCACTATTCGCTTTCGCATTCGCATTCGCAAGAAATATATTTCAATATTCGCTTTCGCTTTCGCTAAAGCCACTTTCGTTACATCCCTAGTGCCGTATATTTTAGCAACACGTGTCGTATGTTTACCATTTGCTATGCTTAACTCATTAATTATACGCACACAAGTTCCAGACGAGACAATCTCCTTTCAGATGTGGCAAGGCATCCGTCCGGACCTTTGGTCTCTATTCGAGTATCCCTGCTTCAGTCCACCGTTCAGTCCATCAACGCCCCAATTCGTCCTTCCCTCCAACAGTCCCTGTATCCATTTCTCTTTACATACATGTCCATTTCATTCTTTAATAGTTTGCTGGAAATTTAATTTTACTCTAGAAATCTAATTTTCTAAAAATATTTTTTTTCAAGAATTTCTTGATTTTTTTTAATATTTAAATCTATGTATATATCTATGTAAATCGGCTTCCAAGAATATTTAAGCAACACGTGGCGTATGATTAATGTGTTTAGGAGAGCATACATTAATCATACGCACATAAGTCCCAAACGAGACATTATAGCTTTTGTTATGGTAATCGTTTCAAGCTCAAAAAAGGTTTAAAGGAAATTCTCTTAAACATCCATTCTTACAACAAAACAGAATGGCGAGAGGGGTGAGGTTTAGAGTGGAAAACCGAAAGCAACAACAACAAAAATATTTTTTAAGGCAAAATTTAATGGTTAAGCTTTTATTAAAGCTCAGCAAATTTGTAGTTATGCACTTCCTCTTTAAAGTTAGCTTTAAAGCAAATTATTTTATTTCATTAATTGGTAATCCAAAACCACAAATCAAAGTTCAAACCGACAACAAAGTAAAGAAACTTTAGAAACTCTCATAATTATAATTTTTTGCATAAGTTTCCTTTTTGGTGTTTTTTTTTTCTTAATTTTGCTTTTATTTATTTTACTCTAAGGATTCTTTGAGGAGTCCTTTTGTGTTCTTAAACAAGTAATTAATAAACCTAATTTGTTTAACATTATTTTAATCAAGGCCGCGTTTTAGTCTCTCTCTCTCCCTCTTTAGATTCTTTCAAGGATTCTTTTGTGTGTTTAAATCTTATCTGAGGTGGTCATAACCGACCATTATATTTCCAGCAAATATCAAATTTCCTTCAAGCTGCGATGCGTAGTCACGCTCGCCCAAGAGTTATGGAAACAAATTTTCTTATTTTCATATTTTTTTCTAACTTTATCTATGGCTTGTTTCGCTGTTTTTCCTACAGCTTTGCTAAGGTGGTTCAGGGAAAAAGGTAAAAAGTCAAGAGAGTCCCTTGGCGTTTGCCGTGCTTTCAAGAAATTTAATGTGAAATTGTTTTCTCTCCATCCCCTGCATTATTCCTTAAAATGAGAGCTGGATGGACATTACGATATGACTTTTGTTTCTAAGGTCATGGTGACTCATTTGGTTTACGGTGCTTTGTTTCTTGCTGAAATTCTGTCTTTCTTTGAAGGTCCAGGTGGTCTTGTTGGTTTTGGCAAAGCACAATAGAGCCCTGAAGGACATTGAGGAAAGATTAAAGTGTATTTGTGCAAATTCTTTAGCCAGAATTTGCAAGGTCACTCTAGTCGAGATAAAAACGAAAAAAATTAAATGATTAAAAGAGGTTTATTTAAACTAAGAGTTAAGATATGTAATGACACATAACTTTTAAAGCATTTTAGGAAAATAAAAATTCTGCTGAGAAATATTTAAGAGGTTAATCCATAGGCAAATTCACAAACAAAAAATAAAGTTTGCAGTTACATTTTTAAGGTCAAAGTACACAAAATTTAAACATTGCAGAATGAATTATTTTACAGAATTTAAAACTAAATTAAAGACAAATTAAGGAATTAGGAGACTTAAATAGGATACCAACACCTTTTGTAATTATTACAACACCAAAAGTATTACTTAAAAAAGAGAAACTTAAAAATTTTATAAAACATTCTTCAACTTTATTCTAAAATGCTCCATACTGTTTGTTATCTATCAAATAACCAACAAATAAAAGTAAAATCTCTCACGACCACATGACTTCACTTTGGCCTTGTACTCCCCACTCAGGTATGAGGGCGTGTGTACATTAACATCAACTTCCCAGCTAATATCACATTTACAACTCATACAGATCCCTCGGTGACCTTCACTATATTCCTGGAGTTCAGCTATATTAACTGTGCAACAAAAACCAACCACTCCCACCCACACCCCCCTACTTTACCAAAGGGAATTCCCCACAATGTTTGTTCACAGGCGGTAAATGGCATTCATTATTATTATTTTTTTTTTTCCGCTGGCTTTTCTCTTAGACATAAATTAGTTCAGTTTTCCAGCGCCACCATTCGATGCTTGCTGGAATTTAATCTTTGGCCCAGTTTCATTTGTCCTGAATTACTTGTTTCCAGAACATTCATCCTAACACAGTCGTGCCGGATGAGGTTGAGTTTTTCTGTGTAAGGCACAAAACACTTTGTCTTCAATTAAAGTCAAACCTTTGTTGAGACTTTGGTGTGGCTGTGGTGTTTATGCCTCTGTTTTCTTGTTCCAGCCACACAAACCGGTGTGCAGGACTAGGTCGAGGGTTTGCAGCTGGAATTCACGTCAATGTTGTTTATGGCCACTGCTGTTGCTGGTCTGTGGCTGTCATTGTCCCATTTCCCTGAACAGGCCAACAGCAGAAGGCGTGGCGAGGAAGGAAGAAAAACAACAACCTAAGAACATGGCATTAATAAAACCAAAAAAAAAAAACATTGTTAAGACCAGAAAGTGAGTGAAAATGTCAGCTAACGAGGGGTGTATGATAAATCTAAGAATATTAAAATTTAACATAATGTTGGAAAAGAGGTAGACTCTAATAAAGAGGAAGAAAGTCGCTTACAGTACAAAGAAAACTTCAGTGATTGACTCTAGTATAGAGAGGCATTACAGGTGGAGAGAAAGACCTAGAAGTTCGACTCTAGCATAGAGAAAAACTCAAAAGTCGACTGTAGTATAGAGGAAGTTCTTAGAGGTCGACTCTAATATAGAGGAAGACCTCAGAGGTCGACTCTAGTATAGAGGAAGACCTCAGAGGTCGACTCTAGTATAGAGGAATTTCTCAGAGGTCGACTCCAGTGAAGAGGAAGACCTCAGAGGTCGACTCCAGTGTAGAGGAAGACCTCAGAGGTGGACTCCAGTGAAGAGGAAGACCTCAGAGGTGGACTCCAGTAAAGAGGAAGGCCTCAGAGGTCGACTCTAGTATAGAGGAAGACCTCAGAGGTCGACTCTAGTATAGAGGAAGACCTCAGAGGTCGACTCTAGTATAGAGAAAGACTTCAGAGGTCTACTCTAGTATAGAGGAAGACCTCAGAGGTCGACTCTAGTATAGACGAAGACCTCAGAGGTCGAGGTTAGTGTAGAGGGACCTCAGAGTTTCGTGTAGAGGGAGACTTCAGAGGTCGACTCTCGTATAGAGGAAGACCTCAGAGGTCGACATACTGTAGAGGAAGACTCTAGTATAGAGGAAGACCTCAGAGGTCGACTCAAGTATAGAGGAAGACTCCAGAGGTCGACTCTAGTATAGAGGAAGACATCAGAGGTGGACTCTATGTAGTAAAGAGGAAGACCTCAGAGGTCGTCTCTAGTATAGAGGAAGACCCCAGAGGTCGACTCTAGTATAGAGAAAGACTTCAGAGCTCGACTCTAGTATAGACGAAGACTCTAGAGGTCGACTCTAGTATAGAGGAAGACCTCAGAGGTCGACTCTAATATAGAGGAGGACATCAGAGGTCGACTCTAATATAGAGGAGGACCTCAGAGGTCGACTTTAGTATAGAGAAAGATCTCTGAGGTCGACTCTAGTATAAAAAAAGACCTCTGAGGTCGACTCTAGTATAGATAAAGACCTCTGAGGTCGACCCTAGTATGGAGAAAGACCTCTAAAGTGACTCTAGTATAGAGAAAGACCTCTGAGGTCGACTCTACTATAGAGAAAGACCTCTGAGGTCGACTCTACTATAGAGAGAGACCTCTGAGGTCGACTCTATTATAGAGAAAAACCTTTGGGGTCGACTCTGGTATAGGGAAAGACCTCCGAAGTCGACAACATTATAGAGAAAGAACTCATTGGTCGAATATAATATAGACAAAGACCTTAGACGTCGACTATAGTATAGAAAAATACCTCTGAGACCGACTATTGTGCAGAAAAAAGGCCCCTGAGGTCGACTATAGTATAGAGAAAGAGCTCTGAGGTCGACTATAGTATAGAGAAGGACCTCAAATGTCGGCTCTGGTATAGAGAAACACCTCTAGTGTCGGCTCTGGTATAGAGAAAGACCTCTAATGTCGGCTCTGGTATAGAGAAAGACTTCTGAGGTCGACTCTAGTATAGAGGAAGACATCTGAGGTCCACTCTAGTTTAGAGAAAGACTTTTGAGGTCGACTCTAGTATAGGAGAAGACCTCAGAGGTCGACTATAGTGTAGAAAAAAGACCTCTGAGGTCGACTATAGTGTAAGAAAGAACTCTGAGGCCGACTATAGTATTGAGAAAGACCTCAGAGGTCGAATATAGTATAGAGAAAGACCTTAAAGATAGACTATAGTATAGAGAAAGTGGTCATAGGTCGACTCTAGTATAGAGAAAAAGGCCTCAGAAGTCGACTATAGTAAAGAAAAATACCTCTGAGAACGAATCTGGTGTAGGAAAAGACCTCTGAGGTCGACTATAGCGTAGAAAAAACTTCTGAGGTCGACTATAGTATAGAGAAAGAGCTCTGATGTCGACTATAGTATAGAGAAAGACCTCAGAGGTCGCATATAGTATAGAGAAAGACCTTAGAGGTCGACCCTAGTATAAGGAATACCTAAGAGGTCGACTGTAGTATAGAGAGTTACCTCAGAGGTTGACTCTAGTATAAAGGATGACCTCAGAGGCCGACTCTGGCATCGGGAAAGATCTTTATGACTTCAAAAACTACAACCATTTTTTATCTCTTTTTCTCAACTGCTCATACTTCTCTTTTTTTAAATAATTTGTGTGGGAATATTTCCCAGGGAAATTATGTCGCAAATACAGCTGCTGTTATTGTCTTTTTTTTTGCAAATAACCTGACCTGACAACTTGACCTCACTTTGTGAGATTCCCTATACTATATTCATGTATCAGTATAAGTATATTTGTGTGTTGCTGTATGGTTGTGTCTCTATGTTGACAATAGGGAAAATATCAGCAAGATGCGATAAAAGCGGTAACACAAAAACAGAAAGAAAATTACAACATATAATAATAACCGTCTATTATACTCTCCAGAGCATAAACTTCACAAACAGAAAAGTCACCAACGCTTATACAGACGTCCATGTTGTGCGACCCACATGTCGTCTAGCATTCACCAACACACATATCTACATGTGTGAAGACTGCATACATATGGACACTGCTTTGTGCCAGCGTCAGTAATGTATTTGAGTTTGTATCGCGGTGACACTGGCGCTTCCGTTTTTGTACAGAATATCTGTTTGTTAAGGGAAATTAAATGTCATCTTTTTTGTGTGATAAAATTGTGAAGGGATTGCTATTAGAATGTCTGCAGAGATGACTTATTTTTTTTTTTTAACTTTGAAAGATGTATTCTAATCATTGCAATAATTGGAATACAAAGTAGGTCGAGTTTAGTATAGAGTAAGTCCTCAACCTAATATAGAGAAAGACCTCAGAGGTCGACTCTAGGTAGGTAGGTAGGTTAGGGTGGCAGCCGTATTTTTTATACAAGCTCACATAGACCAGTATAGGTCCCTAGTGTTACCACGGGCTGAAATGCCCCTCATCGAAACCAACCTGTTTGATATACAAATTTGTCGATATTACGAATATCGGTACTGGAAAGATCTGTTAGGCTGCCTAGAACAGCCGACCCCAGTATGTCCAGTCGTCGTTTACTCAGAGCGGGACAGTCGCATAGCAAGTGCTCAATGCTCTCCACTTCTTCCTCATCTCCACAGCTTCTGCAGAAGTCATTAGAGTCAATACCCAATCTTTTGGCGTGTTCGCCGATCAAGCAGTGTCCCGTCAGAACTGATACTAACGTAGACAATCTTTGCCTCTCTAGTGCGAGGAGATATTTTGATCTTTTCAGGTCATACCTTGGCCAGATTTGTCTAGCTACCCTGCAGGTGCCGATTTCTGTCCATCTTTCGTTGGACTGCCTGATTGCCTCTTGCCTAAGCCAAAGCTTGCACGTGGATAGTGGCGCACCAATATATGCAAATTCTTCGAGAATTTGTAATGTCGTCCCTTTCCTAGCAAGTTCATCGGCTTTGCAGTTCCCCGGGATATCCCTATGCCCAGGCACCCATATGAGGTGTATGTTAAACTGCTCAGCCATCTCGTTAAGAGATCTGCGGCAGTCGAGGGCTGTTTGTGAATTTAGGGATGTTGCCTCCAGAGAATTGATGGCAGCCTGGCTGTCCGAGTAAATGACAACGCCAGTGTTGGTTACTATGTTGCGACTCAGCCACTTGGCTACTTCCCATATTGCCATTATTTCGGCTTGATAGACACTGCAGGTATCTGGTAGTCTGTGAGCTATATCCAGACTAAGTTCTTCACAGTGTACTCCGAAGCCAACCTTTTCATCAAGCTTCGAACCATCCGTGTAAAAGTGGAGATGGTTTCTATTACCTGGTTTTCTTCCAACCCATTCATCTCTCGCGGGAATCATAGTGATGTAATTTCTCTCGAAGGTGTACACCGTTGGTATATAGTCCACTCGGTCGGTTACCATAGCACTACACTTTGATATTCTCATGTGACCGTAGTTTTTGTACCTCCACATTGATAGGCAGTTTAATCTTATTGCCGCTTTGGTTGCAACTTCTCTCGCCACAATATTAATCGGCAGTATATGGAGTAGGGCTTGTAGAGACTCGGTCGCTGTAGTCCTTAAGGCTCCGCTTATGCTCAGGCAGGCAGTTCTCTGAACCTTTGTTAGTAGGTTGGTGATGGTTAGTTTGTCAGTTGCCGTCCACCATACCACAATGCCGTATAGCAGTATAGGACGAACTACTGCTGTATATATCCAGTGGACGATTTTAGGAGAGAGGCCCCACCGCGACCCTACAGCCTTTTTGCAGGAATATAAGGCGACGTTAGCCTTCCTTACACGTTCTAATACATTAAGTCTAAATAACAGTTTTCTATCTAGAATTATTCCTAAAAATTTTGCACTTTCAGAAAAGACTAGATCTGTTCCATTTATCCGAGGTGGAGGGTGCACATGTGGGACTTTATTCATCCTAGTAAAGAGAACCAATTCTGTCTTGTTTGGGTTTATGCCCAAACCGCTGCTTCTGGCCCATCTAGCCAATTTGTTCAGAGCCACCTGTAGAATGTCTCGGAGGACGTTTTCGAATTTGCCACTCACTGCGATTGCAACGTCGTCCGCATATGCCACGACCTTGCAGCCACAACGTTCTAGATCTAGCAGAATTTCATTCACCGCTAGGTTCCAAATTAGTGGAGACAGTACTCCTCCTTGTGGGGTCCCTCTGTTTACAAACCTTGTTAGAGTTGTGGACCCAAGACATGCTGTTATGCGTCTTCTGTTGAGCAGACTTTGAATTAGTCTAATCAAACTAAAGTTAACATTAAGATGTGACAGTGCCGCAATTACTGCATCTGAGTGAATGTTGTTAAAAGCCCCTTCTATGTCAAGAAATGCCACCATGGTGAATTCCTTGAAATGCAGGGACGATTCGATAATGCTCACAAGTTCGTGCAGGGCTGATTCTGTAGACTTCCCCTTATTGTAAGCATGTTGGTTCACTGACAGGAGTTTTGTATCCAGGTTTTCCCTAATGAAATAATCTAAAAGTCTTTCCAGACCTTTCAATAGGAAGGAGGATAGGCTAATTGGTCTGAAGTCTTTTGGCCTAGTGTGTGATATCTTCCCCGCTTTTGGTATGAATACCACTTTGGTATCCCTCCATCGATTCGGGATGTATGAAAGCCAGGGGATAATGTATTTCAACATTTTCTGCATTTCTGCTGGAGTGATGCCGTCTGGTCCAGGTGACTTGAAGGGCTCAAAGCTATTAATAGCCCAGCTTATTCTGGATCTCTCAGTCAACAAGCTAGCGACGCTCGCAGTCCACTCGCACTCTTGTTGGTCCTGCTGATCCTCTGGTTCTGTTAGAGAGTTCCCCGGGAAATGTGTGTCGAGCAGCAGCGACTGCTCGCTGTTTTTGGTCCAATTATTTGCCTCATCCTGCAAGTAACCCACTGTACAGGGTGAAGCTGATAATATTTTCCTCAGCCTTGCGGCGTCAGAGACCTTTTCCACTTCGCCACAGAAGGTATACCAAGAGCGTCTTTGCGCCTTTCTAAGCTCCTTCTTATAGATCTTGAGTTGCTCTTTATAGGCATCCCAAACATTAGCGACCCCAGTAGATTTAGCCTTGTTGAATAGCTTGTTGCAGGTCTTTTTCATAGCCGTTAGCTCAGAAGTCCACCATTGGGGTTTAGTTTTACCCTTGTACCTTGTTTTTGGACAGGCTTCTTCAAGGGAACTATTGAATGATGTGGTGATATGCTCGACCAGATGATCCAGACCGGCTTTGTCATTCGGTTCGTACAGAAGTTTGGAGTTGAGGACTTTCTTGAAATTCTTTTCATACAGGTGCCACTTTGTCTTTCTCACATTTCTGTGGACGGCAGGTTCAGGCGCTTTTTCAGCGAGTTTGAACTCAATATAATGGTGATCTGAGAATGAGTGGTCGTCCAGTACATTCCACCCAATAATTTTGTCTGACAGCCGGTCAGTAGCAAACGTTACGTCGAGTACTTCTTGTCTGTCTTTAATTGTAAAGGTCGGTTTATTACCTATGTTACAAATACTTAGGTTGGTAGTTAGAATAAAGTCAAGAAGCGAATCACCCCTATTGTTTATATCCGTACTACCCCAGATAGTATGATGAGCGTTCGTGTCTGCGCCAACAATCAGCTCGACCTCGTCAGATGTTGCTTCTTCTACTACTTCCCTGAATAGAGCAGTCGGTACTACAGCTTCATAAGGCAAGTAACTGGAGACCACCCAATATATGCGATTACCGATCTCCAGACTAGCAGATGTTTGGTCTTTACCACTTAAATTAGCCAGGAGAAAGATACTTAGATCTTTCCTGGCCAAAATGCAGGTTCTTGGAGTGCCTTCACAGTTGGCCACAAGCAGTTTAAAGTTGGGTGTCCTGATACCGCACACCCTTCCTCCCACTGCGTAGGGCTCCTGTATCAGGACGATGTCTACTGCACCTGTGGACAGGCGCAGCAATAGAGCCGCTGAGGCTGCTTTAGCGTGATGGAGGTTAATCTGTAAAATTCTTACCATCATTGGTAATTGACAGATTAACTTCCACCCCTACAAGGGTGTTATCGAACTCTTCGTCCGTATCATCGAGAAGCGTGTCCCCGCCAGATGCGTCAAAGAGTCCGGAGACTCCCCTCAGCCCCTCTGTGTCAGAAGTAGAGCTTTCGTCCTCAGAGTAGGACGTTACAGATCTTCTGTTAGAGTTGGAGTCACCCGAAAAAATGGGCGTGGATACCTCCGCACTTCCAGAAAGCTGTGTTTCAACCGCGGTGGACGACTCACCTTCCGCAGTGGGAACTATATCCTGCTTGTATACCTTCAAGACTATAGTCTCGAAGCCATACTGTAGGGTTGCACTTGCACGTTGTATATGGGAGGTGGATTCAGCGTTAAGGATCAAATTGACCTGCCGCTTTTTACCATCCGCCTCACCCACCTTGCTGATTCTCCAATTATGGGCGGGCAGACCAGGATTGGAATCTTTTATTATTTCTAATATGTCAGCCGGGTTGGAGGGCTCTTCTGTAACCCAGGTGATGGCTCTAGGGTGACTAGAGATGTTGTTTTTTTCGACAATATCCAACTGGGCACCCGGCCACACCTCACCCGCTCGACTCAGAGCAGCCTTATACAAGTCTACTGATCTGGCATCACCGAAATGTAAGAGCTTTACTCTCCCCTGATGCCATCCTGCATCGTTGCAGACTCTAGTATAGAGGAAGACCTCAGAGGTTGACCCTGGTATATGGGAAGACTTCAGAGGCCGACTCTAGTGTAGAGAATGACCTCAGAGGTCGACTCCAGTATAGAGGAAGACCTCAGAGGTCGACTCTAGTATAGAGGAAGACCTCAGAGGTCGACCCTAGTATAGAGGAAGACCTCAGAGGTGGGCTCTAGTATAGAGGAAGACCTCAGAGGTCGACTCTTGTATAGAGGAAGACCTCAGAGGTCGACTCTAGTATAGAGGAAGACCTCAGAGGTCAACTCTAGTATAAAGGAAGACCTCAGATGTCGACTCAAGTATAGAGCCTCAGAGTTTGACTCTAGTATAGAGGAAGACCTCAGAGGTCGACTCAAGTATAGAGGAAGACCTCAGAGGTCGACTCAAGTATAGAGGAAGACCTCAGAGGTCGACTCTAGTATAGAGAAAGACCTCAGAAGTCGACTATAGTATATAGGAAGAGCTCAGAGCTCGACTTTGGTATAGAGAAAGACCTCTGAGTTCGACTCTGCTATAGAGGAAGACCGCAGAGGTCGACTCTGGTATAGAAGAAGACCTCAGAGGTCGAATCTAGTATAGAGGATTACCTCGGAGGTTGACCCTGGTATATAGGAAGTCTTCAGAGGCCGACTCTAGTGTAGAGAATGACCTCAGTGGTCGACTCTAGCATAGAGGAAGACCTTTATACAAGGAAGGCCTCATAGGTCGACTTGAATATAAAGGAAGACCTCAGAGGTCGACTTTGGTATAGAGAAAGACCCCTGAGTTCGACTCTGCTATAGAGGAAGACCTCAGAGGTCGACTCTGGTATAGAAGAAGACCTCAGAGGTCGAATCTCGTATAGAGGATTACCTTGGAGGTCACTTCTAGTATGGAGGATGACCTCAGAGATTGACCCTTGTATAGAGGAAGACTTCAGAAGTCGACTCTACTATAGAAGCAGACCTCAGACGTGAACTGTAGTATAGGGAAAGACCTCAGAGGTTGTCCCTGGTATATAGGAAGACTTCAGAGGCCTACTCTAGTGTAGAGAATGACCTCATAGGTCGACTCTAGTATAGAGGAAGACCACAGACGTCGACTCTTGTATAGAGGAAGATCTCAGATGTCGACTCTATGGTAAAAGAAGACCTCAATGCTCGACTCTAGTACAGAGTGAGGTCGCAGGGGTCGACCATAGTATAGAGGAAGACGTCGACTCTAGTCTAGAGTAAGACCTAAGAGGTCACAATTATTTTTTTCTCTGCCTTTTTCGTTCAAGCTATTACTAGCAAAATTAATCTGTTTGCTCTTTTACTTGTATTCTTTTGTACTTTATTTATTTTTATGCCTATTCCTACGTATTTTTCCATTAATAGCTGACAGATGCAATGTCTATTTCAGTCTATCCACATACTGTCAGTCTATAGAAATATCCTTTAATTATTTTTTTGTGTTGTGTTTAATTTGGTTTTGTTTATTTATTTTTTATTTAGTTTCCAATTATTTGCCATAATGAACAAAGGTTTGTGTGGTGGCAGTTGTTTACTAAAAAATATCGTTTTTTCTGAATATTTTTTTTTTATTTGAATTTTTGTTTTTTAAGGTTGTTAGATATTAACCACATATCTATGTTTATTAGAATATCTGTGGGATATTTACAATTTATTTATAATCATATGACTTTTAGATTTTTTTGGTTTTTCTCCATTGTTTTCTCTTTAAATAACACTGGGCGAAATTAGTTTGCGGCATTTTTCAATCTCAGGTTTAGTTTGCATTCGAAAACAATTACATTTTGGATGACTTGATATGTTGCCTTTGTAAAATAAAAGCAATGCATTTATTTTACAAATAAAAAATAATAATAATATAACCGATTTTGGCTAAGAAATATGATATATTAGAAAATCAAAAATATAACTTCTTTCAACGTTAACCTAATACCATTCCTTCATCTGTTCAGTAATTTGGGAATTATAAAAAATTTGAAAAATCAACAAAACAAGGATATTTTTCTGTAGATTTTAACCCAAAACTTCTTAAGTAATCATATTAAAGTCTCCGAGTTCTTTATTTTAGATTACTTTTCCAAAGATTATAGTGTGAAAAGTAATTAGCAAGTAATTAGTAATTAGCACAAAAGTTAGCTTTCTCGACTGAGATTTCGGTAATTGTTTAATTAAAAAAAAAATTTGGATGGATTCGATTTTTTGCCAACATTACTTTTTTACTCTTGAAAAAATATTTTGAAAAATTTTTCGTTATCCCCTATTAAACTGGTACACATGTGTTTTCCTACATAAGCCATAATTTACTTTGGCTCAAACCCACCGCCACTTTTCTTCTTTGTATGTATAGCTGTGTGTGAGAGAGAATGTGTGTGGCTTTGTGTGTGTCTGTCTGTATATTTCGATAATTGCATTGTATGCATGAATATGGTTTGTGGTTTAACACTAAATCCTTTCGCCTATTGTCATATTTATTTACATTATTATTTAAGGCTTTTAGCTATGGGTTGTATGGCCATATTTCTCTGTTAACAACAACAACAACGCCCCTCGTATATTAATCACGCGTCATTGTGGTTAACAGACAGACAATTAACAATTTCGAAATGGTTAATATTTATTTATGTGTATGAGTGTGTGAATGTGTTTGTGTATGAACAAATGTATGTGTAGGAATTTGTGTGTGTATTATACAAAAGTCGCATCGCTTTTAATTATTGTCAAACGATAAATGGGCGGAAAAATTAATTGATTTTTGTGGGTTGGCAAAATGACAATGACAATAGCAACAAAATTTAAATGATTTAATGTGAGACCCAATAAGGACAATAGTTAATTTGATGTGTCATAAATTGTGACAAATGGGGAAACATCAAATTTTATTGAAATACCATTTTATGTAATTGAACATAATCAAATTGATATGAACATAATGCAAATGTAAACCAATATGACATTTTTAAAATTTAAATTACTAATTTTTTGT
Source organism: Eudasyphora cyanicolor (assembly GCA_963930755.1). Classification (NCBI taxonomy): domain Eukaryota; kingdom Metazoa; phylum Arthropoda; class Insecta; order Diptera; family Muscidae; genus Eudasyphora; species Eudasyphora cyanicolor. Next base: position 23,512,472 of record OZ005738.1, read on the forward strand.
ACTTACTCGTACATACATAAAGATAAATTCGTAAAGAAAAACTGACAAAAAAATAACCACAATTATTTTAGAATTGAAATTATGCAGTTAGTAAATAAATGGAAAAATATATTTGGATTACAAAATTATTTTTAATTGACATCTTTCCACGAGTTCCGCTAAATACAAATATAACCATAATTGTTGAAAATTTCAAAAATTACAAAGAAGAATGGGAAAAATATTGTTACTTTTGTATGTATTCGGATAAATAGGAAAAAAGGGTTAAACATTTTAAATTTCAATTTCTGGATTTTTAGTTGTACTTAATAATGGATTCAAAGATGGACTATTTTGGTCCACTCCTTCTGGTACCTCCCCCACAAAGTATAGTCGATACTATTTACTCAAAACTTATGCTTTTTTGTAGTAAAAACAAATAGTGTCTAACTTAAATACGGTGTAATGTCATAAAGTCCACGGTCATAATGTCCATGACATTGTCGCTGTCTGAGTAGCTGGATTTGGACATACCCCTACAAGGAAATGTTTAATACCCACTGAAGGCACAGAGGAGCAAATCTTTAACTATGGCCCAATGCCAGACACACAGAAGCACTTTAAACCGCGTGTCCGGACTTGAACATTTCGATACCTCGAAAGTTGTCTTCAATGATTACTTACGGACTAAATGGTCTATTTCATGTTCACTGTAAGAGGGTTGCTATTTATATTTCGGGTCCAACAATAAAATAATAATCATTTAACACTGGCAATGTTTTTTTTTAGTTTTTGAAAATATTATCCGTGGAGATCAGTACACCAATTTGGATGCACTTTTTAAACCCTACACCTCACTGTGGTACAGGTTATAATGACTTTGTGCATTTGTTTGTAACGGCCAAAAGGAGAAGAGATAGACCTATCGTTTTTTTTACCGATTGACTTGGATTCGCTTTCTGAGTCGATTTAGCCATGTCCGTCTGACTGTCTGTCCATGTATTCTTGTTATCAAAGTGCAGGTCGTATTTATGGTCCGATTATGATAAAATTTGGCGCTGTACTCTTTTTTGGCCCATGAACGATCCCTATTGAACTTGGTCAAAATCGTTTCAGATTTAGATATAGCCCACACATAAAGAAGAGGTGTTATTTTGGTATTCAAAGAAAAATGAAATTTTTTGAGAAGGTACAATGAAAAACAACATCAGCCAAATGGCCACCACGACCACGCCTCCAGGACCATGTCCTTTTCATAAAATTTTCCACACCCAAATCGAAATGTGGCTGCCATATGTCCTCGATAGCCTCACGAATTCTATCTTGGCGGTCTTGAATCGACGCTGGGCTGTTGGCGTTGACTTTACCTTTCACGTGGCCCCAAAGGAAGAAGTCGCAAGGTGTTCACAAGATCTCGGAGGCCGATTGTGATCACCTCTTCGAGAGATAACACGGTCCGGAAACTTCCCGTAATAGAGCAATGGTTTCGTTGCTTGTGTGGCACGTAGCGCCGTCTTGTTGAAAGTAAACGTTGTCCAGATCAATACCATCCAAATCCGACCATGAAAATCATTAATCATCTCTCGATAGCGCAATCCATTCACCGTAACTGTCGATCCAATCTCATTTTCGAAAAAGTAAGGTCCAATGACCCCGCCGAACTATAAATCGCACCAAACAGTCACACGTTGAGGATGGAGAGGCTTCTCAACAATAACTCTTGGGTTTTCCGAGCCCCAGATGGGACAATTTTGCTTGTTGACGTAGCCACCGAGGTGGAAATGGGCCTCATCAGTCAAGATGATTTTTCGATGATTTTCGATTTTTCGAATTTTAATAATTTCAATGTGTTGTTAAATCGTGTATCCTTCCATTTTTAGTAATGGCGTAGTTTCTACCTGTCAAATGTCAAAGAATAAAAGCTTCAAAAGTGACAGCTACCGAAATAACGGGTGATTCAAAATAACACCTCTTGATACCCGATTGGACATGTAAGCGCTGTAGAAACCGTGTTTTATATCCGATCAATAGAAAATTCGGCAGAGGAAGTTTTGTTATTAAAAAAAGTATGAACACTGCCAAATTCTTATCGCAATGCCCATTTTCGCATTGTTAGGGAGGTGTAGGGCCCCGCCCGACTTTCTACCTCTCCTGACTGGTTTCGAATGTTTGTTTCGCATTTCTTTCTCCTATTGAATATCTACAACTTTGCTTCAGACATAAAAGAGATATTCCGTACGGTATACCGAGAAAAAAATAAAAAAAGTTCTAAAAATCCACCATGAGCAAAAAATCGTATGGCCATTAAATTATTAATTGAGCCAATTTTATTAAACTAATACTACCGCTACTTTCACGTCCAATTCTCAGAATTGAGCCCCAAATCAATGACCTGAAAAATGCTGTACTGTGTAGTTTTGTCATAAAATTTAAACTTTTCGATATACTAGATAATTGATCATACGCACCAATATCACAGTAAATACAAGTACAAGCTGTAATGCCTCATGTGAGGTACGTACTGCCTCATATGAGGTAATGTGATAATATGTATATTGCAGACACATCCTATACCTGATGAAAAAACTGATGAAAAAAGAACAGGTAGGCGAAAGTGTTTCAAATTCATAACCAAAAATTAATTATTAAAATTTGTCATACGCACTAATGCCCAGTAAAGCTTAGTCCTAGTTGTAATGCCAATACCAGGTATACGCGATATAAATATGATAAATTTAAAAAATTGTGTGAACAACAATGCCCATTAAAGCATAATCGTACTCCAGACAAGCATATTTCTCGAAGTCATAACCTAACTAATCTAAACAGTTTGCAGTTTTAGTTTGCCACATAACTGCAAACTTTTCAAAATTCTAGTGGCGTATACTTTAGATAAAATGGCGAAATAATACCAATTTATCATACGCACCAAAGACCAATAAAGTTTTTCCAAAGTTGAATACGAATACTTAGTATAAATTAGATAAATGTATTTACAAATATCCCCAAACTCAATAGCCTAATAAGACGTATAGTTGATATGAAATTGATGAACGTTAAAACTGACTTCAAACGAAATATTAGAGATACGCATCTCATATTCGAAAAATTACAGGCAGACAGATTCTCAAATGTGATTTCTCACATGCTGTCTTTAGTTTGAGTACCTGAACTAACCGAACAGATATTTAGATATAGCAAACAATTTTCAACTTTTCAAAATGCTATTTGTTAAATAAACTTGATAATTATTCAAAATTAATCATACACACCAATGTACAGTAAAGCTGTGATGCCTATTATGGCGTATACATACATGATATAAACTTGATAATAAAAACTGGTAATGAGCACTACTGTCAAGTAAGACATACTCGTACTCCAGCAAATACGATTTCAGGACAATAGGCCTGTGATTTTTTAAATGAGAAGGAGGTTTGAGCTTTGTTTCTCCATTTTTTATGCCTTCCAAATACTAAGCTTTGTCCAGGTCATTAAAGTATGTATTAGTTTGTGAGATGATTTAAACGTTGTGGTCAAACCTCTTTCCGCCGAACCCTTTGTTCAAGTTTGGAAACCACAAATGGTCACTCGAGGATAAATTTGGGGAAAAGAGCGTATGTGAAGGAAATTCGTAGCCCCTAATTCACATAGTTTTGCTATGGAATCCGCACATGGGTGCAACCTAGCATTTTCCTTGTGGAAAATATATTTGTTGTTGGCCAAATGCGACCGCATTTTTCAAATCCTCATTAAATCGCCCCAATAAGTTGGCATAACATTGGACATTGATTGTTTTACCCTTTTTAAGGAAGTCTATGTGGATTATAAGGTGTACATCCCAACCAAACGGTCGCCATGACTTTATTGGCTGACAAACACACCTCGGCCTTTTTGGCGCCGATTTACCACCAGAAACCCACTGTTTTGACTCCTGATTGCTCTCTGGTGTGTTGTGGTGTATCGACGTTTCATCTACGGTTACGAAAAGGCGCAAAAGTTGTCCATATTGCGGTTGAACAACGAAAAACACTCTTGTGAAGTTGTCATTGCTTTCATTGTCGAAGGTGAGCAAAAGCGGCACCCATCTTTCGGAAAGCTTTTTCATATGCAAATACTCATGGAAGATGTAATGTACCGACTCTGTTGAAGTGCTTACGGCCTCCGCCACTTCAACTAAATCATTCTCCGATCGTCTGATATCATTCCACGGATTTTATCGACCATTTTTGTCGTGAAGACCTCTTTTTGGCGACCTAAACCTTTAACGCCGATTGGTCTGGCACGACCCCAACTGAACCCACTAAACCACTTTTTAACCATTGTAATGATGCAGATATTTATCAAGCTTTTCTATGCTCTTGGTGAAATTTTTTTTTATAAAAAAATTGTGTTTAATAGCGGACGAAATTCACTTTTTTAATATTCTCCTATAATCACGTAAAATTGGGAAATAATAAAAATTTATCGTATGCACAAATGTTCATGTTAGTGAAAGTAGATATAATTATATAGTTGATATAAATTTTGTAAATATTAAAATTTACATCAAACATAAGTACCCAATTAGACGTATTCTGTATATAAATTTGCTTAATAATAAAAATTGATCATACATACAAATGATCATTACATCGTACTCCAAATGAGAAATAAGAATCGATAGACGGATGTTTATCAAATTCATAACCAAACGGTGCCGGACGGACAAAAGAACTATCCGGCCGAATTTTTAGTATTGGCACGAAAGTCTTAATTTTTCAAAACGCTGGAGGCGTACGCAAGACATAAAATTGACTAATAATAATAGTGGATCATACGCACCAATGTCCAGCAAAGCTTAATACAAACTGTAATGACTAATGTGGCGTATACGTGATATAAATATGACATAATAATTATATATTATAATAAAATAAATGATCATACGCAACAATGTTGATGAAAACTTACTCCAAATTAAAACTTATTTCAAGCGGAAATATATCGCTCACTCACTGCAAGAGTGACATAACTCAAATTTTTAAATTTTTGAGGTTTCCTTACAAAAATGCGAATTTTGCAAATGTCCATTAATTTATCTCAGCGAAATTTGGTCTATACGTAAACAACCATACTTCGGATTATTCAAGCGTATTAAAACCTCTTATTTCATTTTACTTATCTTTTAATGCGGACTTAAAGTTACACATTGTGCAGTTTTCAATTTTGAGTTATGTCACTCTTGAAGTGAGTGAGCGATATCATAACATTTGTGTGCTAAAAAATACATCCCCGCATACTTTAGATTTGCTAAATCGAATTACCTTAAACGTTCTTTCCCGTGACATCACATTTTCGATTTTGCCACATAGTTTGCTGGGTAAAGAAAAAGGATACTAAACGCTGGTTAAATTTTAAGGGCCGATGTTGAATGTGAACCACTCCTAAACGTCAAGTTTTTTCTGCATTTCATTTGACATTTCTCAATTTCTGACTAACTCAATTTGAACCATGGAAAGATACACAATCGAGCAACGCGTTAAAGTTTTTTAAGCCTTTTACGAAAATGGGCGTTAAAATCAAAATGCATTTCATGCACTTCGTGATTTTTTTTTTGATCAGTATAACCGACCAAATGGGAGAATTGTGGAAACTTCAGCAAATCGGGTCTGTAGGAGATGTGAAAACACCTGTGCATGCTCGCCCAGTTCGTTTGGTGCGGATTATGGGCTGGCGACGTCATCGGGCCATACTTCTCCGAAATGGGGCCGGTCAGACAGTTACTGTGAATGGTGTTCGCTATCGTTAGATAATAACGAACTTTTTATGGCCCGAATTGGAACATATGGATGTGGGCAATATGTGGTTTCAACAGGACGGTGCCACTTGCCACACAGCTAACGAAACAATGGCTTTTTTGCGCAACAAATTCAATGGCGGTGTTATCTCACGTCGTGGCGATGTCAATTGGCCCTGCGCGGCCATGTGATTTGACACCGTTAGACTTCTTTCTTTGGAGTTATTTGAAAGAAAAGGTGTACGTGGATAAGCCAGCAATGATTCAAGAGCTAAAGGATGAGATAATTCGACGCAATAATGGCATAGAACCTCAATTATGCCTCAGCGTCATCGAAAATTTGGACCATCGGATGGCGGTGTGCCGCCGAGGTCGCGGCCATTTGGCCGATGTTTTTTTTTCGATACATAATTGAAACATACCAATATTACCATAATAAAAAGAAATGACAATAATTTCCTAAATAATTTGTGTTTTATTCAAAATCAACATCGGCTCTTAAAATGTAACCACCCTTTATATATTTAGACACAATTTTGGTATAGATGGCTTCGGAATAAAAGTTTCATTTCATAGAAGAAAATAAAGAAGACACTTCAGGAAGTATTTCTCCGCTCAGAGTGAATTTTCCACACACAGATTAATTAAAAGAAATCTTAAAGTGCCTACTGTCCACTGAAAAATGGGATTATTTATGAAGTACTTCTGGTACCATCCTTTTGAAAGTGAGGGTTTACTTATTTCTTTTCCACAAATATTTACATATATTCGTGAAGGTATTTTAATAGGTTTAATGATTTAAATTTCGATTGTCCAATTTGTTATAAACAAAATCTCACAAATTATCGTCATGGATAGCTACTTTAAACGTAGCAATTTAAATTTAGCGCTTATTTCCCTTAATTAAATTTGTGATATATAGTAAATAGTTGGTGTAACTTTTGTTTGTTATTGCATTGCCTAATTAAATGAAAAACAATGTTCCCTTTATTAAAATCTTCATATTTCTCTTGCAAAATTAAAGTAGAATATTAATTTCCACAAAACAAAATATAATACTAATTTACTTTGTTTTATAATTCTGCAATAAATAACAAAATTATTGCAATAATTAAATAATTTTCTGTAATATGAGCTATTTCCATACATTCCCCTCTCTTTGCTCCCCCTTCCGGGCCGCCATTTATACTCTGATAATTTATATTCTAAAAATAATTGTCTGTCCCAAATGCTTGTTACAGCATTTTATCTCTACTCTTGTTGTTGCTCTATTTTTAATTTACTAATTGCTTTAATTAGCCTCGTTACAAGGATATAAATTTAATTTATACTTTGTTTAACAAACACTACGACACGACACAATACACCAGCAGCAAGCGCAAGAACGGTGGCAAGTACCAACGACATAAACATCCTTATGTATGTGTGGATGTGTTGGTGACTGTAATGAAAGTATATACATGAAACATGAAGGCAATATTAAACCATAGGGATATGGGAGTGTATGGGTATTTCCGGGAGGAAAACATCACTCATATGGTGTGTCATAATATAAAGGCGACGGGACAGAACCCCTTTGGTAGAGGTGAAGACAGGGAAAGAATTATGGGCAGCGTAAAATCTGTGATGCAGACTTTGCAATTAGACTGCAAAATTTCCCAAAATACACTAGGCGTTATATAAATTCATTGATGAAATACAATTGATCATAAGCATCAATGTCCATTAGAAGTTACTTCAAACTTGAATACCTAATACGATATAGACGTGAGTATGATCGCTATGACATTACGTTATATAGGCCATTGTAATTGGGAATAGGCGAAAAAGGACAATAAGACAAATGTTTCTCGAATGCTGAACCCAATCAAAGCGACCGACGGACCGGCATACCGGTAAACTTTTGACTTTTCTACAATTTATAAGCTAAGAGACCGATGGACCATCATACCGATAAACTGTATAATATTGATATACAACTGCAAACTTTTCAAAATGCTTTAGGCGTATAAGTGATATATATTAGAGAAATAATTAAAAACAATCAGACGCACCAATGGTTAGAATTGGAGTAGGCGAAAAAGGACATTCAGGAAAATGTTTCTCAAATGATCAAAGTTATGAGCTATTATTTAAAAAAAATTATCTAATCATTTGTACTCATATACGACAAAAGCTAATCCAGACTGAATAACCTAATACGGCGTATAAGTACCATAAATTTAATACATAATTAAAATTGATCATACGCTCCAATGCTTAGAATTCGAGTAGGCGAAAAAGAACAATCAGACATATGTTTTTCGAATTAGTAATTCAATCCGAGGGAACAACTATTAAAAAAAATAAACTAAATTGATCATACGTACCCATATCCGATAAAACCTACTCTAAACTGAAATACCTAAAAAGGCGTATTAGTACCATTAATTTAATAATTAATAAAAAGAGATCATACGCATCAAAGTTCATTGAAACTTACTGCAAACTTAGGTATCGAACGTTTTTCCAATTTATAACCGGTTTGTCCGCATAAACTTTAGGCTTTACATATCCCCACAGGTCTAACGGTGTGATATCACACGATCTTGGTTGCCAATCGGACGGCCCAAAATGTGAAATTATCTGCTCACCGAAGTGTTCTCTCAATAAATCCATTGATTGATGCGATGTGTGCCGTCTTGTTGAAACCAAATGTCGCCGAGATCACGAGCTTCAATTTCAGGCATCAAATAGTCGGTTATTGTGGCACGATAACGGTCGCCATTGACGGTTACGTTCTCACCGGCATCATTTTTGAAGAAATATGGACCGATGATTCCGGTACGTCGTATCGGGAATCGGTCAATGGCAAAAAGATAGCTCTTAACGGGAGCTAAAATATTGCTCATGGGCGTCAAGGTCGTAAGTCGACTGGAAAAGGTTTTTTTGGATTTTAAAAAAAATGGACTTAGCGCACGAAAAGTTGCAATTGGAGAACGGTTATTTTGATAATAAACTGAATAATTTGTAAACGTTGTTTTTGCGTATATCTCTCCATGATGAAATTGTAAACACCATTGAATACAATGAAAAACAAATGACATATCATGACATATAACAAATGGCTGAAACGTCACTTCAAAATCATATCATCCCTATTGGAAAACCCGTTATAACATCAAATTCTGAGTTCTGAATATTTTAATGCATGTGGGGTTTCACTGCACCTCGAGAAATCCAAGCAATGCAGGTAATTATAAACAGATGCTTAAGAAAGATTCTAAGAATATTCTGGCCAGCAAAAATCTTTATCTCCAGCTTATGGCATATTACACAACAAGAGCCAATACAATGAGAGATAAAACGGCTAAAGTGGATATGCCATACTATGAGGAAACCACCAAAAGACATCGCTAAAGCCGCATAGACCGGAACCCACAAGGAAGCCGAAGAAGAGGTCGTCCTGCAAATACATGGTGAAGACTACTTAAAACAGAGACTTGGAGCATGACATAGCTGGAGAGAAATACAATCATTGCCAATAAAGAGATTAGCTTTCAAAAACTTTGTTAAGGCTCTATGGTCCACCTAGGAATTTTATGGAAAATTTATGTACTCATCAATGGCAAAAACAAATTTATTCAAATATGAAATAGTCACGAATTTGGAATTGGAATATGTCATAAGTCAAGCATAAGTGACTTGACTTATTGGAATACATAATATTACGTATACGTAATTATAGGCATCAATGTTCACAACTAATTTATTCCAAGATGAAATACTCAGGAACGAAAACGAAATGTTCGAGACGCGTATCTAAAAGACAAAATAGAACAGACAGTCGCTTTTCAAATCCGTAACCATACGTAGTCGAACGGAAGAATGAAGTAGCCGATGTATGCGTCAGATAAATTTGAAAAATAATAAAAAATTATCATCTGCACCAAAGCTCTTGAAACATTCTCTAATTTCAAATAATCTGTAATGCTTGATATATATTATTATTGTATAAAATCTATTACTGGGCAATAAGTATTTTCCAAAAACATCCCAGCAATAATTTCAGAGTTCCTCAGGACAGATTTCCCGAAACTGAGAATATTTCAAACAAAAACCTAAATCCCTTTGCAGCAAAGTTTTCCCAAACTGAGAAAATTATTTGACAGCATCCATGGAGGCACCCATATGCTATAAACACTTACACGCATCCCTACAACCATTAAGTAATTTTAGTAGTACATTCTGCTGTTGTTTTGTTTAATATTTGTTTACTAATTATATTGAAAGCGATGTAAAGGCAAATATTACATGCTAAGATACACAAAACGGTATGTACGAAATCCCGACCCAAAATTTGGCATACCCGAATACTGGCGGGGGGTGTGTAAGGTCAACATTTAAGAGTTTGCCTTCAAGAGAGCTACTCATCTAAAGCCCTTAATAGAAATTCTAAAGGTAAAGAGTAAAATAGAAATTTTAAATGTACATAGTCCTTTCTGTAACTATGTACTTTAAAATGCGTTTCCTATGACATCAATTGTAACAAAAGTATGGAAAATATTCTCAGTAATATACCGAATAAGTCCCTTTCGCTTTGATAATGTTGATAAGTATAACTTTGTGTCAAAAATAAAACATTGGGAAATTCTAATGAAGCTAGGGAGGCGTATACATTATATTTAGGCTATGAAAAATATAAATTATTCATACGCGCTGATTTGAAGAAGAAATCAGGTTATGGAGACTGATTTCTGAATTTTGTTTTTGGAAAATCCTCTTTACTCGAGCAGCGCTTCGATATTGTAGTTCTATTTTGTAAGTAGAATACTTCCCCAGTCGGTAAGATAATGTTTTAATATACATAGTTCACAATTCCCTAAACGTATACGTTATTTTAATTAAAAACATAATTAGTCATACGCATCTATGGCCAAAATTGGTAAAACTCTAAAGGACTGCCATAAATATTAACGAATAGATTTTTTAATTAATTTATTTCACTTTAAAGTGATATGGGAGAGAATTTATTATTTTTTCCAAAAAAAAAAATAAAAATTCTAACAATCCATTTAACTGCAAAAAGGCATTTACTCCGTCTCTTTGCTTCAAAATTTATGACTGCGATTCCTAAAGCCTTCTTCTTGTTACTGAAGAAGAAACATATTGTTGTAAATATTTACAATAAAAGCCTCATGTGTAACTAATGTCTATGTTAACAAACATTTATTTTCTATGACCCTCGAGAAGGAAATTGCATAAATAACAAAAGGGTTATTAGAAAAACTAGAATATTTCTTTTTTTCTCCGGCCAATATTTTATTGATTTCCATAAATAAAATGGAATTTTTCAGGGTTTAGTATATAAAAAATTAATTTAAGAAATATTGCCCATACGCACCTCTGACAAATAAAAAAAAATCAAAACCTCTAGCGACGTATACATCATATTAAAACAATACTAAAATAAAAATAGCTCATACGACTCTGGGACCCTTTGAAAAAAGGGATATTAAAAAACTTTAATATTTTTTTGCTCTGCGCAGTGTTTTTTTTAAATTTCCATAACTAAAATGGAATAAAATATTAATTTAGTAAATACTAAATTATTATTAAATCAATAATAAAATAAAAATAGCTCATACGCCTCTGGGACTCTTTCCACTGAACAAAAGGGATATTAAAAACTAGAATATTAGTTTTGCTTTCCGCAGTGTTTTAAATTTCTATAACTAAATTTAAATAATAGGTTTTTTATTCCTATAGTATATATTCTTGAGGATTTAATATATTATTTCAATATAAATTTAATAAATATTGCTCATACGCACCCCTGACAAATGAATAAAGTAAAAACTCCAGCGACGTATACATAATATTAAAACAATAATAATATAAAAATATAAAAAATAACTAATACGCCTATATTAGCATTTGAACTGACTGAGAGCAAATATGTTGTCCCTCTTTTGATACCCCGTTTGTTATTTCCATATTTACACAATATTTATGCAAATAAGTGTGAAATCACATAATGTAAAACGTAAGCGGAAAATATTTTCGTATATATGTAAAACCTATTTGTGAATACATAATTAACGGCGTGGAGATAAACAAACATTTATAGGCAAAATTGATTTGCCTAATAAAAGCAACTTTGCGCAAAGAACTTTGCTCTATTCACAAATTAATTAAATTACATATCTACATACATGATGTATATAATTGCTGGAAGGCCAGCAATCGATACTAATTGGGGGAAAAGATAATTATTTACAAAAAAACTTGCAAAATATGGAAGAAAATTGCAATAAATTTTCTAAAGAAAACCCAAAGAAAATAATAAAATTACATTATCAAACATTACGGCCATAATTGGTGCTTATTGAAATTTGAGAGCTGAAATACTGGTCGAGAATTTCTTTTTACAATATATTCAATAACAACCTTGAGGAGAATATTTGCTTTCACTTATAAATGATTATTTTTTCTTGAGGTTTCTTCTTTTTCGGAGATATTTTCATTGTTTTTTTTTTTCATATAAATTTGCCTCATTTTATTTAATATCGTTTTACATAAAACCATAAATCTTTTTTTTTTTGGAATATCCATTTGTCTTTTTATTTATTTGCTACAAAACTGTGGCTCCTGACTGATGACTGATGAAAGATTAGATTGTACCATAAATGAAATGCCTAATGGTGCATAATGTACTCCCATTTTTGTGTGCCTTCCAAATGATTGGCCTGCCTCTAAGAAACAGTAGAAATGGAAAACACATTTCCGTAATAAATTTTAATTTATTTAAAATTATACCTTAATAAACTTCCATCTATTTACTTTTATTACTTTTGGCAAAGCCATAGATACTTTGTTCAGTTCTCTCTCTCTATCGGCCTCTTTTTGCTGTGACCGCCTTCAGATATTCACATACATATTTCTTTATGAACTCCTATATGTATGTACTTCCCTTTTATTATGTTTCTGATAGACATCTAACAATAGAGAGCAAATCAAATGGGGGTTTGACAGAAGCAGACAAATGAAGAGGCCGTCGCAAAGGGCCAAGAGTAACATGACACAAGTATGAACATAACATAAAAATATATTATGCATATAATAAGTAATCACTTGACAATTTTTCCTTCGTTTTTTTCTCTCTCTCTCTCTCTCTCTCTCTCTCTCTGTGTGAATAGATGTTATGACATTATAGGGGCAATATAAAGGAAAACATGAACATTTGAAGAAAGTTAAGGAAAATTTAGATAAATGATAATGATAGGGGTATTCATTAACCGTACCGGTAATTGTTGGGAAAATAAGTAAAACTGTAGGATATTTTGCCCCAAAAGGGCCAGAAAATACATGAATGCTTTACCTCTTATTAATAGAGAATGACAAATCAAGCAAAGGTAACACATTCTGCAGAATTTGCAAAGTTAGCTCATAGACTCCTAGAGCGTATACTTTATATTATTTATGCTTGCCGTATTGTAATTGATCATACACTTCGGTGTCCTTAGAGTTTGTTTTAAGTGGGATATATTCCCCTTGGCGTTTGTTGCAATTTATCATACGCTCATGTGGCCCTAGAAGTTCGCTATAGGAAAAACTAAACTATTGTCGTGCTAAACACATCTTTCGCCCCAAAAGTCTACGGATAGTTTTTGGAAAGGCGAATCACCAACTTCCGAAGCATATACTTTATATTAACTGAAATATTCCCTTTGGCGCATAAGTAATTTTTTAAATAAATTACTCATGCGCTCCAGTAACCCTTTTTATTGACCCAAAACGACAGAAATTCGGCTCAGAAAATCCAACTAAGAAGTTTTCACTAAAAAGTCAAATTTACCAGCAGAACCATGTCGAGTTTGTTCCACTTGATCATACGCCTCAGTGGCCATAGAAGTTCGTTCTAAGTAGGAGAGAAAAAACTAAACCATTGTGGTTCTAAACACATATTTCGCCCTAAAAATCTACACATAGTTTTTGGAAAAGGCGAATTACCATCTTCCGAAAGTATACTGTATATTAACTTTTTGTCTGACATATTGCCCTTGGCGTATAAGTAATATAATTTTTTTATATATCATGAATTTTTTATTAATCATTCGCTCCAGTAACCATTTCAACTGATGCAAAACGACAGAAATTCGGCTCAGAAAATCCAACTAAAAAGTTTTCACAAAAAATCATATTTCCCAACAGAACAGCTAATCTTCTACAGAATTTCATCTAGAACCATGTCGTGTTTGTTGCAATTGATCATACGCTCCAGTAGCTCTAGATTGTTCTAAGTAGGAGTGCAAACAATTAAACTATTGCAGTCATAAACATATATTTTGCCCCAAAAGTCTAAAGATAGTTTTTGGAATATATATATATATACTTTATATTAACTTTTTATCTGATATATTTCCTTTGGCGTATAAGTAATATTAATTTCTTAAAATAAGGATAAATTACTCCTGGATACCCCTTTTGTTATTTCCATATTTACACAATATTTATGCAAATAAGTGTGAAGTCATATTATAAAACGTAAGCAGAAAATATTTTCCTATGTATATGTAACACTTATTTGTGAATACATAATTAACGGGGTGGAGATAAACAAACATTTATAGGCAAAATTGATTTTCCTAATATAAGCAAGTTTGCACAAAAAGCTTTGCTTCTTTCACAAATTAATTAAGTTATCTACATGATATATTTCCTTTGGCGAATAAGTAATATTAATTTCTTAAAATAAGGATAAATTACTCCTATGCTACACCAACCCTTTCAATTGATCCAAAACGACAGAAATTCTCTCTGAGAAGTTTTCACAACAAACATAACTTTCCCCACAGAACACATAATATTCAACTGAATTTCATCAAGGACCATGCAGAGTTTGTTGCAATTGATTATACGCCCGTGTGGTCCAAGGAGTTCGTTTTAAGTAAGAGTGCAAAACCTAAACTATTGTAGTTCTAAACACAAAAATTTTAAAGATAGTTTTGGAAAAGGCGAATCACTAACTCAAATTGTTATCTGATATATTCCCCTTGGCGTATAAGTAATATTAATTTTGTATAATAATAATAAATTGCTCATTCGCTTCCGTAACCCTTTCAATTGACTCAAAACAACAGAAATTCTGCCCAGAAAACCAACTAAGAAGTTTTCACAAAAAAATTAAATTGCCCCACAAAATACCTAATCTTTTACTCATACCGTATTTTATCTAGAACCATGCAGTGTTTGTTGCAGTCGATCATACGCCCCTGTGGCCCTAGAAGTTTGTTCTAAGTAGGAGAGCAAACAACTAAACTATTGTCGTCCTAAACACATCTTTCGACCCAAAAGTCTAAATATTGTTTTTGGAAAAGGCGAATCACCAACATCCGAAGCGTATACTTTATATTAACTTTATATCCATTATATTTCCTTGGCGTATAAGTAATATTAATTTTTTTATAATAAGAATAAATTACTCATTCGCTACACTATCCCTTTCAGTTGACCCATAACAAGAGATATTCTGCCCAGAAAATCCCACTGAGAAATTTTCACAAAAAAAAAATCAATTTCCCAACAGAACACCTAATCTTCTACCGAATTTCATTTCGAAACATACTGAGTTTCACTTATCCAATTTTGCATGTTCCAATTCCATTTGCACGCTGAACCAAATACCTTATACACTTTAATCTCATTCATCTCCTTCGTAAGTCCTACGATTTATTTACTTTACTAGTATTGCAAGAGAGTGCAGTGAGTTGAGAATGCTATGCTTTCTGGATACCCAAACAAATTTTTTGTTAAATTTTTCTCAAGAAAACATTAAGTCTCTATGGTATTTTATTAAAATTAAATTGTAATTTGCTGTTCTACAATTCTTTGGGTTCTTCTCGGTGGGTGGTGGAGGAAGTCAAAGCGTAAAGAAAATGGAATGGAATTTGTTTAACTTTCTTTTGATTGTATTTCATGGAATACCTACAGACAAAAAATAAATAAAAAAAAATTGCCAAAGAAAGCCAGAATCATGGCACAAGAGTGAGAGTTGCAAATAAAGTCTCTGGGGTGTAGGGGTTCGTCCCTCGTTTTTTGTGGGGGTTGGATGCGAAAAGAATGGCTAAAGATGCCCTTTTATGCATTTTACGGACATGCAATTTTAAAGCCAAAGAAAAATGTTAGTTTAGTTGAGAAATTATGGTTTTCAGGATACCAAGGCAAGAAGGGAAGAATAAATGGACAGAATGACGGAGGGACAGACATATTGGTAGATGGATGGACAGACATACAAATACTGTTCTTGGACTTTATGTAATATTACGATTTTTAAAAATCAAAAGAAGTATTCGAAGACGGGTGGACAGACACAGACCAACAGCCATGAGCAGTCATGCATGGACCGACAGGTATCGACAGATATACATAGATCTTAAATTATTTGGAAATGTTAAGTTTCTAAACATCTATGGAAGATTGACATTTGGCATAAAGAGTCAAAGATGTACAGACAGACGGACATAAAAACTACTATATATTCCAGAAAAATATCGGTTTATAACTAAAAACATTGCAGCAGGTTTAAAAAATGGCAACTGCAGCGTGTGAGTATTTTGTTACTATTATATTAAAATTATTATTACTTATACGCCAAGGGGAATATGTCAGATATTCAATTAATATAAAATATACGCTTCGATTGTCAGTGTGAGAAAGACATGGACTCACGGAGGTATGGAGAAACATACATGGACAGACAGCTATCGACGGATATAGATCTTAAATTATTTGGAAATGTTAAGTTTATACTCGTAAATATCTATGGAAGATTGACACATGACAAAAAGAGTCAAAGATGCACAGACAGACGGACATATAATCCACCAAATCTTCCACAAAAATATCGTTTTAAAACTAAAAACATTGCAGCAGGTGCTTCTAAAGCGTAAGAGTATTTTGTTCATACGCCAAGGGGAATAAATCAGATATTAAATTAATATAAAGTATACGCTTCGAGAGTCAGTGGGAGAAAGACATGGTAAGTAATAGACGGAGAGGCTTGAACAGACAGCTATGAGCAAACATGTATGGATAGACAGGTATAAATATATACAGATCTAGGATTATTTGGAAAATTAAGGTTTCAGTGGAAGATTTGCATATTACAAAACGACGCACAGATTCGCAAAGATTCGCAGACAGGCAGACATATATAGCCACATAATCCAAAAATATTAGTTAATAAACAAAAACGTTTGCAGCTGGTTTCATTCCTTCTCTTTTTGTTGAGCTAGTCATTTCGACTAAATGCAGAGAGGCAGAGAAAACGCATTTTTCCCTGAAAAATATCGATTTATAACCAAAAAATTTGCGAAAAGTTTAAAAAAGGGTTACTGGAGAGTATGAGTTCTCTATTCCATTTATAATAAAATTAATATTACTTATACGCCAAGGAGAATATGTCAGATACAAAAGTAATATAAAGTATACGCTTCGAGAGTCCGTGGCAGAAGGACACACGGGGGATGGACAGACAGCTATGAGCAAACATGTATGGAACGACAGGTATAGACAAATACAGATCCTAAATTATTCTGAAAATTAAATTTTCTAAAAATCTATGGAAGATTGACATATGACAAAAAGACACAGAGATGCACAGAAGTGTGTACATATATATATTTCGCCATATCTTCCACAAAAAATCGGCTCATACTAAAAAAAAAACATTTTCTGCAGGCTTTAATCCTGTATATTTATTTTTATCGATCCTTCTCTTATTGTTTTTAAGTCTTACCATCCAAAGACTGTCAGATAGACAAAAATCTGCATTGTTTGGAAAATTAAATTAAAATTTGTATTATTTGGCAAAAATACACAAAGAAGCAGACAGATGGACGTATACGAATCCGCATATTTTTCCCATAAAAAAAAGATCGGTTTATAACTAAAAACTTTGCAGTAGGTTTAAAGGGGGTTACGGGAGCGTTTGAGTATTTTATTCCTATTATAATAATATTAATATTACTTATACGCCAAGGGTAATATGTCAGATAAAATTAATATAAAGTATACCCCTCGGGAGTCAGCGGGAGAAAGGCATGGATACACAGGTATGGACAGACAGCAATGAGTAGACATGTATTGACAGAAAGGTATAGACAAATAAAAATCTTGGATTGTTTGGAAAATTTAGGTTTCTAAACATTAACGGAAAATTTACTTGTGACAATAAATCGCAAAGATGCGCAGACAGACGGACATATTATCCACCAGAACTTTCGGAAAAATTTCGTATATAACAACAACAGAAAACTTTTGCGGCAGGTTGAAATTCTGTATAGTTATTTTTATCGACCCTTCTCTCATTGTTTATCATGTCTTTCCACCTAAAATCAGACAGACACAAATTTGGATTATTTGCAAAATTAAGAAATTTGACCAAAATACACAGAGGAAGACCAATGGACGGACAAATAACCCACATTTTTCCAAAAAAAAAGAAATTTGGATTATTTGGAAAACTTAGCAATTTGGATTATTTGACAAAAGAGGCACAGACAGACGGACGTATATTCCGTCATATCTTCCAGAAAAAAAACATCTTTTGTGGCAGATTTAAATCCTGTATATTTATTTCCATAGATCCTTCTTTAAGATTCTTTTTTAAAGTAGGGAATAAAACAAAGTAGGGAATAAAAATGTCATTATTACTTTGAAAAATTAAGATTTCTAAAAAGAGGAACAGTACAGAAACAAGCAGATGACAATAATACAGATAGATGGAAATAATAATGGCAGATGACCCTTTACATCTTCCCCCAAAAAATCGGTTACTAGTTCAAAACTATTTGCATTGAATACTTTATTTTAATAAGTTTCATTTTTTAATAAGTTTTCATCTCCCATTTTTGTTCGAGTGTTTTTTTCCTCTAAAGATTGGTCATTTGTTGTTCTTTCAACTGTTGGCATTCTTTTGCTTAGTTTAACTATCTGTTATTACTTCTCTTCCACTTGAAATCCCTCTGCTGTTCTGTGCAAAAGTGCAATTTGTTTTGCTAATTATTCGTAAATTACTAAAGAAAAGGGCGAAAACAAACTAGTCTAGAAAAATGTATGCCAACAAGGGAGTAGAATGGAATGGAATAACAGAGATCCAGCGTATATATCTTGGATTTTTTTGAGATACTTTTTTTAAAGAAAAATTAAAGGAAATAGAAATAGCAAATTTTATAGGAATGTTTAAAGAGTTAAGATAGTTCAAGAAATTTTAATACAATTTTCTTTTTAAAATATTTATTCACCAAATTTAGTAAATCTTGTTCAAAGAGGAATAAAGAACCTTTAAATTTTCAATGAATTTTTATTAAATCTGATTGTCTGCAATGTTGAAAATTGAGTGAATAAAAATTTTATTCGTCAAATATAATTTTACAAAAATTATAAGAAATGAAGGGATACAAATTAAAGTTTCTAACTTAAAAAATATAAGTACTAAATCGAGAAATCTGCGCACACATTATTGTGTTCCATTAAATTACGAGTATACAGTCTGAAAATTTTAGGCGAAGAAAAAAACAAAATTTCGGTTAAGTATGGAGGATATTTATTTTTCTCGTGAGATAAAACGAAATTATATGTAGCATATGAGTTACATGAATTTGAAAATAAAATAAAAATACTCATACGCCCAGTGACCTTTTACATGGACTTATACCCTCAAGAACTCAAATCCACTATATATAAGTAGTATATACTACTTTTCATTTATTCCGCAAATATCAATAAAAGATTTTGCTTAACTTTGAAGATAGCCCAGCAAAATAATCTTGAATCGATTAACATTTTAAGATGTACATTTTAAAGAAAAATGTTAACTAATGTTACAATATACTCTAATCAATATAAAGACCAATGGATATTATTTATTTATAATAAAATTAATATAACTTATACCCTATTTTGACTCTATTCAATCATGCAGCACACAAACAAATAATCTTAATTCAAAGACAATTTCTAATTGTGAATTGCAAAGAAAAAGCATATTTTTTCCTTCAAACTTCACATATCTGTTATATTTAATAGTGATATTAATTTGTCCTATTTTTTCCTTTTCTTTTTACAGGACCTCCTGTAAAGGCCGAAGCCATACTGGGCACCCACGCTCGACTGCCGTGTAATGTAACACCACCACTGTTGGAAGATCGAGTGGCCCTGGTGATATGGTATAAAGTTGGACTGAAGACACCTATATACAGGTAAGTTTAAGAGCCAAAAATTTAAATCTTAATATCATATAAACAGCCAAGTGAAATCTTAAATTCCGTCTATTTTACGTTAAATTATTTTTGTTGTTACTGCCGTTCTAAATAGTGGATAAATATTAATATATTCAGCTCTGCTGTATCATAAAAATTTGAGTAGAAACTTTTGGCAAATAATGTCTTCCCATATTGTAATTGTGTACATTTATACCAGACGAATTTTATTTTTCTTGAGAATTGCAGAAGATTTAGTTTTTCGATAAATTAAGTTAAGGAAAATCAATTAAATATTGAAAAACATTATATTATTGTATAACTCCATATTTTGTGGTACATTTTAAGGGACTTAAACTGTCCCAAATTGCAACTAAAATTATATAAAGGAATAGCTCTAATATCAAAGATGTGCAGAACTGTACTTTTATCAAATAATGTCTTCCCATATTGTAATTGTGTAAATTTATACCGAATTTTAAACATTTTATTTTTCTAGAGATTTGCCGAATATTTAGTTTTTCGATAAATTTAGTTAAAGAAAATCAATTAAATATTGAAAAACATAATAGTATTGTATAACTCGACTTTTTGTGGTACACTTTAAGGGACTTAAACTGTCCCAAGTTGCAACAAGAATTATATAAATAGATAGCTCCAATATCAACGATGTGCAGAACTGTATTTTATATATACCACGTATAATTGTAAAAAGCAAAAAAATATTAAAATAAAATTTTCCTATTTGTCTTTAGTACCACAAAAATATGCCTAGTTTTGTGGTACACTTTTTGGTGCCTTACTAATCTCTTTAAGTTTTGTTAGCTTTATGCTAATATAAAGCCCTATTTTCACAGATTTTGTGAAACATAAGTAAACATAAATTTAAATTATAACACAATTAATTATTGTATAATTGTCCTAAAATTTTTTGTGCTACACTTTCGTTCCTCTTGATGGCTTCAACAGCTTATTAAATTAACAGTGATAGACACCTGTATTTCCCCAGATTTGCAGAATAATAATTTTAGTTTATTTCTGCAGAAATGTACTAAATAAAATATTTCCTCAAACTTTAGAAATTTTTTTTGTAATTGAGTAACTGCAAAAAATATGGTACTTTTTTGAGGCCTTAAATTTTCTCCGGATTGTAAGAAATTCTATGTCAGCAGAAAACCGTATTCTCACACATTTGCAGAACCATTTGCTTTGCTTAAAACTAGACCTTACCTTAAACAAATTTAAAACGATTTTTTCATATTTTTCATCGAAATGGAAATAAACTTTGCATTTAGACGTTTTATCGATTAACGGCCAATTCCACAATCTCAGGTTATCCTACAGTTAGAGCTAACCTACAGTTATAGCTGTCAAATTGTACGAAATTTTTATTTTTTAACTGTGAGTTATTTTTTTAACTCTAACCGGAGGTTGTGAAATTAGGGGTAAATATATTTTTTGCGTTTTTCAGGCCTATTTCTCCGGATTGTAACAATTTTTATGTCAGCAGAAAGCCTTATTACCGCAGATCTGCAGATTCATTTGCTTTGCTCTTAACTAGACCTCGGCTTTTTGAATATTTTCATTTTTTCTCCAATTGAAACCAAAGTTTGCAGTTAGATGTTTTATCCATCACATATATTTTTTTTGCATATTTTCGATATGCACTACAATTGTTCATATTTAAACGATAAAAAGTCTAAATGCTAATTTTGGGTGCAATCGGATGAACAATTAAAAATCTGATGTCACTTATAACGCAGAGTTATAATTACACAAATAATCTTAAGATGATGCAGCTACCCCATTTTTTTGTGGTACACTTTTAGGCCTTACACTCCCCAAAATTGTTATAAGTTAATAACAATATAAGGCCATTTTCCAACTATTTGTCCAATCATAAGCTTTAGTTATCTTGCTGATTCAAAACAACCAATAGTATTAATGTAAGATATTGAAAATAAGGTTATAGTTGTTCTAAACGAATTTTTGTGGCACACTTTTGTTGCCTTAGATGGCGTTAAATTTTAACTCCATTTATATCAGTAGAAATCCCTATTGCTGAATAGTAATTTGAGGTTGTTACAATAAATTTTTTTAACTAAAAATATTAGTTACAATATATTAATATTGTAAATTTTAGAACAATTGTGCTACTCAATGTATTGTGGCACACTTTTGAGGCCGTAGATTTTCCCAAATTGTTATCAGCTTTATAGCAATAGAAAGATCTATTCCCGAAGACTTGCTGAATCATAAGCTAGATTTATCATTCTGAATAAATATGTCTAACATATTAATTTAAAATTTTCAAAATAATGTTCTTATTGTTCCACCAACATTTCTGTGGTACACTTTTGTACCTTATGTGACACAAAATTTGAATAAAATGTATATGCGTAAAAAGTCTCAATCCTAAGGATTTGCAGACTACTAATCTTAACTTGTCTCGCAAATTTTGAAAAACCAATTAAATTATTTCAAATGATAGTAGTTAATTGAAAACCTCCATTTTTGTGGTACACTTGAAGGGACTTCAAATTATCCAAATAGCTATCAACTGTATAGCAGTAGAAAGCTCTATTTTCAAAGATGTGCCGAATTATAAGGTTTACATATCAGGCTGAATTAAATCATCTAAAATATTAATCTAAATATTGAAAATATTATCATTATTGTGCTACACGAATTTTTGTGGTACACTTTGGTAGCCTTAGATGAAGGTAAATTTTAATTACATATAAATCAGTAGAAATAACTAATTCCTAAGTTTGCAGAATGATAATTTTAACTTATCTAGCTAATTTTGAAAAAGCAAAAATAATAATTTAATAAAATCATCTTAAAGAAATTGATATACCCCATTTTTTTGTAGTACTCTTTAAGGTCTTCAGTCTTTTCAAATTGCTATCAGCTGTATAGCAACACAAAACTGTAATTCCAAAGATTTGCCAAAGTATACATTTTTCGGCAGTTTTTGCTGAATTAAAATGACCAAAAATATTAATAAAATGTTGTTAAAATTTGTATAACTGATTTTTGTGGTACACTTTTATACCTTATCTCACACAACAAATTGTAAATAAATTTAATCCACAGAAATAGAGCTTTCTACCGTAAATTTGCTGAATAAGAATTTTAACTTATCCCACTAAATCTGAAAACCCAAAAATATTTCTTTAATATAATAAAAATCTTAAGGCCTTCAGCTTCTTCAAATTGCTATCAACTTTACAACAATACAAAGCCCTATTTCCAAAGATGTGCCGAATTATAAGCATTGCTCATCTGACTGAATTAAAATGACCAAAAATATTAGTCTAAAATATATAATATAATTTTATAATTGTTCTGCAGAAATTTTTTGGTAAACTTTTGTTACCTTAGATCACTTTAAATTAAGGAGAGAGTCCTAATACCGTTAATTTGCAGAATAGCAATTTTAGCTTTTCTCGCTAAATTCGAAAAATCAAAAATATCTTTAATAAAATATTTAATATAGGAAAAATCTAAGGTAATTGATATGCTCCCTTTTTGTGGTACACTTTTGAAGCCTTTAGCTTTTCCAAATTGTTATCAGCTTTAAAACAATATAAAGCTCTATTTGCAGAGATTTGCCGAATTATAAGCTTTGCTAATGTTACTGATTTAAAATTACGAAAAATATTGGTCTAAAATACAGAACATAATGTTATAATTGTTACGGAAATTTCTTGGTACACTTTTGTTACCTTAAATAACTTTAAATAGTAATGAAGTTTATATCAGTAGAGAGCCATATTTCCGTGGATTTTCTGAATACCAGTTTTAACTTCTTCCACTAGATTTGATAAACCAAAATATTACAGAATATCATTTTATAAGTGTTCTGCAGAAATTTTGTGGTACACTTTTGTTACCTGAAACGGCCTTAAATTTCAATTGAATTTATTTCAGTTTAGAGCACTATTTCCGTAAATTTGCAGGATATCAATTCTAGCTTATCTCCTTAAATTGGGAAAATCAATAATATAACTTTAATTTAAAGATTGCGTTAGGTAATTGAGATACTAAATTATTGTGGTCCACTTTTCAACCACTCAACTTTTCCCAATTTTTGTTAGTTTTATAACAATAGAAAACTCTATTTCCAAAGATTTGCCGAATTGTAAGCTTGTTGTATACAAATGTAACTGATTTAAAATTACGAAAAATATTAGTCGAAACTACAGAACATAATGTTATAATTGTTACAGAAATTTTGTGGTACACTTTTGTTACCATAAACAACTTTAAATTTTTATAAAGGTTATATCAATAAAGAGTCCTAATACCTTTAATTTGCAGAATGCCAATTCTAGCTTATCTCGCTACATTCAAAAAATTACAAATATTACTTTAATATAAGTATAATAAAAATCTTAAGGTAATTGATATACTCCATTTTATGTGGTACACTTTGGAGGCCTTCTGCTCTTCCAAATTTTTATTAGTTTTATAGCAATAGAAGCTCTATTTCCAGAGATTTGCCGAATTATAGCTTTACTAATCTTACTGAATTAAAATTACTAAAAATATTAATCTAAAATATGGAATATAATTTTATAATTGTTCTGCAGAAATTTTATGGTACAGTTTTGTTACCTTAACCAACTTTAAATCTTAATTAAGGTTATATCAGTTCAATTACCGTTAATTTGCAGAAAATCAATTTTAGCTTATTTCGCAAAATTCGAAAATAACTTTAATATAGGAAAAATCTTATAACTTTAATATAGGAAAAATCTTAGGTAATTGAAATACTCCATTTTTTGTGGTACACTTGTTAAGCTTTCAACCTTCCAAATTGTTATCAGCTTTATAACAAAATAAAGCTCTATTTGCAAAGATTTGCCGAATCATAAGCTTGGTAATTTTATTGATTTAAAATTACGAAAAATATTGGTCTAAAATAGAGAACATAATGTTATAATTGTTACAGAAATTTTGTGGTACACTTTTGTTACCTTAAACAACTTTCGATTTTAATAAAGGTTATATCAGTAGAGAGTCCTAATACCGTTAATTTGCAGAATGACAATTTTAGCATATCTCGCTAAATTAAAAAAATCAAAAATATTACTTTGATATAATAAAAATCTTAAGGTAATTGCGATACTCAATTTTGTGGTACTCTTTTGAAGCCTTAAACTTCCCTACCTTTTTATTACCTTTATAGAACTAGAAAGCTCTTTTACCAAGGATTTGCCGAATTATAATCTTTGTCAATCTTTATGAATTAAAATGACTAAAAATAGTAGTCTAAAATATATAACATAATGTTACATTTATTCTATAGAAATTTTGTGGTACACTATTGTTACCTCAGACAACTTTAAATATTAATTAAGGCTGTATCAGTAGAAATACCTATTTTCGTGTATTTGCAGAGTACAAATTTTAGATTATATCGATAATTTGGAAAATCAAAAATAAGAAAAATCTGAAATGAATATCTGAAAATCTGAATGAAAATCTTATGGTAATTGCTATATTAAATTTTGTTGTTGTACACTTTTAAAGCCTTTAGTCTTTCCAAACAGTTTTCGACCTTACATATTAGAAAGCTATGCTTCCAAAATTTGCAGAATCGTAAAAAATACCAAGAATTATTTTTTTTAAATATTGTTAATAAAGTTATAATTACTCTACATGGATATTGTGATACAATTTTGTTCATTAGATTGGTTAAAATTTTAATTAAATTTAAACCAGTAGAAAGTTTGTTTTCGTAGATTTTCAACATATACCGACCTTACATATTAGAAAGCTATGCTTCCAAAATTTGCAGAATCGTAAAAAATACCAAGAATTATTTTTTTTTAAATATTGTTAATAAAGTTATAATTACTCTACATGGATATTGTGATACAATTTTGTTCATTAGATTGGTTAAAATTTTAATTAAATTTAAACCAGTAGAAGGTTTGTTTTCGTAGATTTTCAACATATAATTTTTGCGAATTTCACTAAATAATAATTTCTAAAAATATCAATTAAAAAAATATTTTTAAAATTAAAATAAGAACTCCCAGCTTTCTCTGCACTTGAGTGTGATGTGGTCATTATTTTTATTCATCATCTATACCCCATTAAAAAAACCCACCATTATCGTGAACAAGAAGCACCAACATAAACCCAAACATCTCCTCCATTTTCTTTACCCCAACTCTGTCATTTCTTTAGCTTTCATCTTCCCAAGTGCTGCAGCAATTCGATGCCAAGTGCTATCCTCATTTGAGTTTACGCGGGTAGCTTTGCTCATCCGTTTCTGGCCAAGCAAGGGTAATAGCTTCATTGTTCTGTTGGCTTTTCATTAATTTGTCACAGCGAGCAAATACAGCACCCAGTGATAAAAGAGATAAATGAGAGGAAGACAAATGGAAAAAAGTAAAAGAAAAAAAACTGAAGAAAAAAAGAATCAACGCCATTCTTTTTGCACTCGCTAATGAGCTGCAAAACTATTTTTGCGTTTTTTTTTCGCTCTCTCTCTCTACGATGCTTTCTTATGAGGTCCAACTTTTTCCGTTATGAAGCACAGGCGGCCTGGCCTGGCTGTCGCTGGTCAAGAAGCGGCAGAGAAAAAAGTTATTTTTTGTCCAAAGCCACCAAAAGTAATGTTGATGACAAAAATGACGATAATGATGACACTTTTCTTTTAAGGCCGTAGAAGGCGGCGTTAAGGGGGTTTTGGATAAAGCCACATAATTTTGGGTTAAATGAGGAGCTCTTCTACTGCTGGAAAGCAAGACCGGAAATGGAGGTTAAATTAAAAGCAAATTTTAGTGCAAAACTATGCCAAAAGGATGTTGGCGTTGGGGTGTGGGCATTGTCCTCAACGATGATGAATTACAATTGGATCAAATGTCCAGAACAAAGGAAGTTCTTACAAACTGAAAAATAAGTTTAAAAAAGTCTCCCCAACGCACATTAAATGCTTTTTTATTTACATCCTTTCTATTTACTGCCATCAGCCTCACTCACCCAACAGGCACCCCCACACCCCATTACAACACTTGAAACTCATGAACTCATTATGGAAGATTCGTTTTGTCATTATCCTTATTCTCGTTTTTTTGTTGTTGTTTCTCGTGATTTCCTTTGGCTGTTTTATTGTCCGACAATTGTTTTAATTTCTGCCATTCTCATCTCTATTTCCTTTCTCTGTGCTTTTTTTCTTGTGTCTTTTTTTATAGTGTTGATACTCGAGAATCGAATTTTTCCCATGGCACTCATTGGTCGGATGAAGCATATCGAGAACGTTTATCATTTGCCCTGGACGGCCGGACGGGTACACTTACCATGACAAATGCCCAGCAGGAGGATACGGGCGAATATCGATGTCGTGTTGATTTTCAAAAGAGTCCAACACGTAATTCCAAAGTTAATTTAACCGTCATAAGTAAGTATCCATAAGACAAAGGACAATGAATCGCATCAGGAGATTCATTGGCAAATAGTTTTTTTTTCTTATTTAATTTAAATATGAATTTAAAAAAATGCAAAGTAACATCTATAGAAAAGGTATACAGCAGAAATATAGATAAAAAGCCGTAAAGCT
The DNA here is from genome assembly GCA_963930755.1 of Eudasyphora cyanicolor. Lineage (NCBI taxonomy): Eukaryota > Metazoa > Arthropoda > Insecta > Diptera > Muscidae > Eudasyphora > Eudasyphora cyanicolor. The sequence continues at coordinate 23,540,052 of OZ005738.1, forward strand.
CCACGTTTATGATATAAATATATAGCCGTAAGGTTCGTAATCTGTACTCAGGATAAAGAGATCAATAAATATACTTAAAACAAAGAGCCTTAATGCTCACTATATATACTATAGACAAACAACATTAACCTCGGCATGTAAGCTATATATGGAGACTATCACAGTTCGTCATATACGATTTAGATAAAGCGTCGTACGCTCGTGATCTATACCATAGCATATACTAAAATGGCAAGCCTTAATGCTCTTAATCTATAGTATAGATGACGAGCTCTAAGGCTCTTTATCTATAGTGTAGACTATGAGCCTTAAGGCTCTTTATCTATAGTATATATAAGGAGCCTTAAGGCTCTTTATCTATAGTATAGATGATGAGCCTTAAGGCACTTTATCTATAGTATAGCTGATAAGCCTTTGGGCTCTTTATCTATAGTATAGATGATGAGCCTTAAGGCACTTTATCTATAGTATAGCTGATAAGCCTTAAGGCTCTTTATCTATACTATATATGATGAGCCTTAAGGCTCTTTATCTATAGTATAGATGATGAGCCTTTATCTATAGTATAGATGGGGAGAATTAAGTATAGATGGGAAGCATTAGGGCTATTTATATCTATAGTATAGATGAGGAGCTTTATCTATAGTATAGATGATGAGAATTAAGGCTCTTTATTTATCAAAAGCCTTATCTATCGTATAGTAAGGCTTTTTGTCTATAGTATTGTTGACGAGCATTAAGGCTATATATCTATAGTATAGATGGGAAGCATTAAGGCTCTTTATCTGTAGTATAGATATTGAGCCCTAAGGCTCTATAGCTGTAGTATAGATGATGAGCCTTAAGTCTCTTTATTTACAGTATAGCTGATGAGCCTTAAGGCTCTTTATCTCTAGTATAGATAATGATCCTTAAGGCTCTTTATCTCTAGTATAGTATAGATGATGAGCCTTAAGGCTGTTTATCTATTCTATATATGATGAGCCTTAAGACTTAAGGCTGTTTATCTATTCTATAGATGATGAGCCTTAAGGCTCTTTATCTATAGTATAGATGGGAAGCATTAAGGCTTTTTATTTACAGTATAGATGAGGAGCTTTAAGGCTCTTTATCTATAGTATAAATGGGAAGCATTGAGGCTATTTATCTATAGTATAGATGAGGAGTTTTAGTGCTCTTTATCTGTAGTATAGATAATGAGCCTTAAGGCTCTTTATCTATAGTATAGATGGGAAGCATTAAGGCTATTTATCTATAGTATAGTTGATGAGCCTTAGGGCTCTTTATCTATAGTATAGATGATGAGCCTTAAGGCACTATATCTGTAGTATAGGTGATGAGCCTTGAGGCTCTTAATCTACAGTATAGATGATGAGCCTTAAGGCTCTTTATTTATAGTATAGATGAGGAGCCTTAAGGCTCTTTTTTTTATAGTATAGATGAGGAGCCTTAAGGCTCTTTTTCTATAGTATAGATGAGGAGCCTTAAGGCTCTTTATCTATAGTATAGATGATGAGCCTTAAGGCTCTTTTTCTATAGTATAGATGATGAGCCTTAAGGCTCTTTATCTATAGTATAGATGGGAAGCATTAAGGCTATTTATCTATAGTATAGTTGATGAGCCTTAAGGCTCTTTATCTATAGTATAGATGATGAGCCTTAAGGCACTATATCTGTAGTATAGGTGATGAGCCTTGAGGCTCTTAATCTACAGTATAGATGATGAGCCTTAAGGCTCTTTATTTATAGTATAGATGAGGAGCCTTAAGGCTCTTTTTTTTATAGTATAGATGAGGAGCCTTAAGGCTCTTTTTCTATAGTATAGATGAGGAGCCTTAAGGCTCTTTATCTATAGTATAGATGATGAGCCTTAAGGCTCTTTTTCTATAGTATAGATGATGAGCCTTAAGGCTCTTTTTCTATAGTATAGATGAGGAGCCTTAAGGGTCTTTTTTCTATAGTATAGATGAGGAACCTTAATGCTCTTTATCTGTAGTATAGATAATGAGCCTTAAGGCTCTTTATCTATAGTATAGATGATGAGCCTTAAGGCTCTTTTTCTATAGTATAGATGAGGAGCCTTAAGGGTCTTTTTTCTATAGTATAGATGAGGAACCTTAATGCTCTTTATCTGTAGTATAGATAATGAGCCTTAAGGCTCTTTATCTATAGTATAGATGATGAGCCTTAAGGCTCTTTTTCTATAGTATAGATGAGGAGCCTTAAGGCTCTTTTTCTATAGTATAGATGAGGAACCTTAATGCTCTTTATCTGTAGTATAGATAATGAGCCTTAAGGCTCTTTGTCTATAGTATAGATGACGCGCCTTAAGGCTTTTATCTATAGTGTAGATTATGAGCCTTAAGGCTCTTTATCTATACTATAGATAATGAGCCTTAAGGCTCTTTATCTATAGTACAGTATAGATGCGGCTTAAGGGTTTTTTATCTATATTATAGATGAGGACCTTTTTTATCTGTCTAAAAGTTTATCTATAGTGTATATGATGAGCCTTAGGGCTCTTTATCTATAGTACAGATGATGAGTCTTAAGGCTCTTTATGTATAGTATGAGGAGCCTTTAGGCGCTTTATCTAAAGTATACATGAGGAGCCTTTATGCCCTTTTATCTATAGTATAGATGATGAGCCTTTAGGCTTTTTATCTATAGTATTCATAAGGAGCCTTAAATCTCTTTATCTAGTATAGATGGGAAGCATTAAAGCTCTTTATCTATAGTGTAGATGAGGAGTCTTAAGGCTCTTTGTCTATACTATTGTTGGTGATCATTTAAGGATCTTTACTTATAGACTAGATGATGAGACTGTAGACTCTTTATCTTTAGACTAGAAGATGAGCTTTAAGGCTCTTTATCTATACATTCGATGATGAGCCTTAAAGACCATTACCTGTAGTATAAATAATTAAGTTTATGCCTCTTTATCTATAGTACTGACGATGAACCTTAAAGCTCTTTTCTATGGTGTTGCTGGTGAGCCTTAAAGGTTTTTTCCTATGGTATAGACGATGAGCCCTAAGGCTCTTTATTTATACCATAAACGATGAGCCTTAAGGCTCTTTGTCTTTAGTGCAGATGATGATGATTACTTCTAAGTAATTCTCCAAATATCCCTTTAAATTAAAAACCCCAAATTCGTTTTCCCACATTTCAAGATTTATTTGCCTCTCCCGAAAAAGCCACTTCAGCTTAACAATAAATTCTTAAATAATTGTTATAAATTGCAAATCCTTTAAACCAAATAAATATAAAACAAATTGTTTATGATCCTTCCGCACAAGAAACCTCATACGGCCCCACAACTGCAATAAATCCTTTGCTTTAGTTAAGCGTAACCACAAATTTTTAAACCATTGAATTGAAACCTCAAGTAAGACACAAATTTCTTTCTCCAATGTATAATACGTACGAGTATGTGCGGATAGAGTTGGCGAGGCCATCCCTTGTATACAGCCTTGTGTGTTTGGGCAAAGCAATAAAGTAAATTTCGATTTAAAATGAGAAAATCTGAAAGACGTCTTTAAGACTATTACAAAGGAACAAGTGTTGAATATTTCTCTGTTTACCAAAGAATAAATAAGTTTTACTTTTGACACATAATTGCAAAACTACAGAATGCAACAGAACACTGAGAATATTTCCTTAGCAAGCGGATAAATGGAAGCACAGTGGGGGATTTTTTTTTGGTAAAAAAATTGGGAAAACGAATAAGACAAAAATAGAGATGGATCTATGTGAACCTGTTTTGTAAAACGCGAATTTTTATAAGTTTCTATATTTCTTGAAAAATATTTCTCACTTCTACGTGAAGGTCCATATTACCTTTTAAAGAATTGTCAAAATGAGTTTTCAAAAACTTAAATTTTCTCTCCAATGTTCAATAGCTTTCAGTACAATAGGACAAGGAAGACACTATCCTTAAATGCAGTAATATGATAACCCCCAACTCCCACCCACACCCTCTATTTTTAAACAGAAAACTAAATTCTAGGGAAAACTTTAGTTTTTCAACAAATGTTAAATATATGCACTCGTATGTATAGCAGATTTTTTCAACATAAATAAAACGTTTTTTTCTACTACAAAACTAAAGGATTTCTTTTAAACCCCTTAAACATTGCATACAATAACACATATTGTATTTGCTGATACACACTTACATATCAAAGGAAACTGCAGATACACATGCACATAGAAACACAAATTTATAACTCCTGAATACACATGCACATGCATAGAAGTTTGCATTTTGGTTTAACCATAGTTTTGGGAGTTGTTTTCTCTTCGATATTTTTCTTCTTCAAAAGTTGAGTTTCGCACAGGAACACTACACAAAAAGTTCTCGCAAAGTAAATGTGTGAGTGTGTGGCAGTGCGAAAAAATATCCTGCCCTAGCTCAATGTCTAGGGTAAAAAGAGAATCTTAAATAAAGATTTTATGCTATTAGAAAGTTTTCATTCATTCATTTCTTGCTGCTGCTGAAGAAAAGTGTTAGAATTGTGAAAGTTTGGCATTTTCTTCTGGGGGCGAGTATCGTCGTCGTAAACTTGTAGCTTTAAAGCAATCTAAATTATGCATTAGGGACATGTGGTTTATTGAGAATGAAGAAAGGCGTTTAATTTATTTTCTAGAATAACCTGGATTTGAAATAGAAATTTAAAATGACTACAATGACAATAACGCACCTTTATTATAGATAAATAACACTATGGATCGAAGCCTAATCTATAATTAACAAATTAGGATCATCTACACTATAGATAAAGATCTTTGGTATTTAGGCTCATTATCTATAGTATAGATGACGAGCCGTAAGGCTCATTATCTATAGTATAGATGACGAGCCGTTAGGCTCATTATCTATAGTATAGATGACGAGCCGTTAGGCTCATTATTTATAGTATAGATGACGAGCCGTTAGGCTCATTATCTATAGTATAGATGACGAGCCGTTAGGCTCATTATCTATAGTATAGATGACGAGCCGTTAGGCTCATTATCTATAGTATAGATGACGAGCCGTTAGGCTCATTATCTATAGTATAGATGACGAGCCGTTAGGCTCATTATCTATAGTATAGATGACGAGCCGTTAGGCTCATTATCTATAGTATAGATGACGAGCCGTTAGGCTCATTATCTATAGTACAGATGACGAGCCGTTAGGCTCATTATCTATAGTATAGATGACGAGCCGTTAGACTCATAACCTCAAGGTTCGTCATCTGTACTATAGATAATGAGCCGCAAGGCGAACATCGAGTTTCGTTAACTATAGTAGTGTTGACGAGGATCGAGGCTCATTATCTGATGACAGCCTCGATTAGCAACTATCGCTGCTCATTATATATAATATAGATGACGAGCCTCGAGGCTTGTCATCTATACATATATACATTATCTTTAGTATAGAGAACGAATTTCGGGGCTCATTGTCTACAGTATAGATTACGAGATTCGAGGCTCATTGTCTATACATAGTATAGATGATGAGTTTCGATGCTCATTATAGTATATATCATTATGAAGACGACGTGCCTCGAGGCGTATTATCTAGTTAGATAAAGTAGCCGTAAAGCTCGTTATATTTACAATAGATGACGAGCCTTAAGGCCCATTATATATAACATAAGAGACGATCTTTAAGGCTCACTGTATATAGTAAAAAGCCTTAAGCTGTGGCTCCTTATAAAGAGTCTTAACTTTCGTTTTCTCTACTACAGTTGAGGAGCCTTAAGGCTTTTTTATCTCTACTATAATTGAACATACTCACTTTTTGCAATCTTTAACTTTATTGAGTAGCCTTAAGGCTCTTAATTTTATTTTTGATTTAAAACATGTGAAAATACTATCTTAAGATTTTCTTGTCTAGTCTTTGAACCATTAATCATTTCCACTTGTATGGATGTATTGTCGCAAACCTCTGTCTGCAATCATTGAGACAAATTGTGTTAGCACTCTAAGTGTTTGTTTGATGTTTAACAAGCTCAATTGCTTTGAGTTTTACTACAAAAGAAATCATTAAAAAGAAGTGTTTATATGTTTTTTGTTCTTCTATGAAAATACTTTGTAATGTCTGGTATATTCTATACTTGTTTAAATATCTTTGCGAACTTGTTGCCATGCCATTGACTAATGCTTGTTTGTCTGTTTTTTTTTTGTCTTGTCTTCCTATTTTACAGTTCCCCCCGAATCGATTACGATTTTGGATCACAAAGGTACAGCAATAAAGGATCATACATTGGGTCCATACAATGAGGGTGCCATAATAAATATTACATGTGTGGCCAGTGGCGGTAAGTTGGTCTTTAGTTATATTTTATTATATTTATATTTGATGTTTATATATTAGAAATATATTATTTACACAAGTAGTATGTATGATGAGAGAATTCAAAGAATAAATGATACTTGAAGGACTCTGGAATATAAATGGAAGTAGTAGAAACATTTATGAAACTATAATTTACCTTATTGTTTACGGCCATGGTCAAGGTATTAGGAATGGTAATAATTTGTTTCCACTGTCATTTTATTGAACAATTTTGAATTATTTGTTTATATTTCTTGTAACTGCAATAGTCATCATTGTATCCATTTCATTGCAAATATATGCCCAATTTCCTTACCTTGTCCTAATTCACTGACCCAACCCATTCTATAGCTATAGTCCAACTCAATGTAAAACAAATAAACCCTCAATAAAATTTCAATACACATCCATATCATTTTCATTGAATAATCGTTGAAGGGGAGATAAAAAGAAAGTTAAATACTTGAAAATCATATCATAAACAAAACTTCGACATTGGAATGGGCAGAGGGCGGTGATCCTTTTAGTGACAGCAAAAGAATGTGGGAGGAAGGAAAAAAGAACACAATACCCTTGTATATATGACAAAGACATGACAAGAAAATACAAACACTTCTTGTGGACTCCCCACCCCACCGTCTCCGTTACCACTTGACAAACATCTGAACAAAGTTGAAGATGTGCTGGATCTAAAGCAGTATATCTGTATATGTTACAATAGCAGCAGCAGCACATTGACACACATATTTACCGGATGACTGTAACTGAAACCCTTCGCTTTTCATTCGAGCGTTTTTCTTTCTTTACCACTTTTCTCCAGCTGCCACTGCTGCTGTCTTTGATACTGTAACTAAACAATAACGGAAGTTTGTGTTTTCTTTAAATCTTTAAATGTTTTAGAATGGTCGAAGGACCAAAAAAGCAATGGGTGGAGGGTTGGTAAGGGAAACGACACGAATATATTCCTCTAAATAAAAAAGTGTAAACAAGTTTTTCGTTAACACCGAAAAATGGTGATGACTGTGAGATGCCCTATAATTTGTCGAAAAAAATGTTTTCCTAATTTTTGGTATAAGAAAGATGCCAACAGAAAACCAAATGTGGTACCTGGTTCCAGAGTTCAACTGGCAATGGCTCTAAGACGCTAACACTCTTTATTTGTGGCAAAGATGTGGGACCATAGTAAGGACGACGACAGCTGAAGCTCGGATAGATGACATGGAAGTATCTTTATCTCTATGTTTATATTTTACCATAGAACTAAGGATGTAGTAGATCAAGTGCATATGACGATCCCTAAGTATATGTATCTCCTTTATAGGAAATAACCCGTAAGGCTCTTTACTATAGAAAAATAATCTTAGGGTTCATGATTTATACTATAGATAAAGAGCATTAGAGCCCATCATTTAAACAATCGATAAACATCTTTAAAACTCATCAAGAGCCTTAGGCTCTTCAAAATGTTCATTATCTATAATACATATAGATGACGAGCCTTAAGGCTCTCTATCTATAGTATGGACATGACGAGCCTTAAAACCATCTACCTATAAGGCGAGCCTTATGGTTCTCTATCTATAATATAGATGAGGAGCCTTAAGGCTCTCTATCTATAGTTTAGACGAGTTCTAAGTCTCTTTATATACAGTATAAATGATAGGCTCTAATGCTCTTTATCTATTCCATTGATTTCGAGCCTTAAGGCTCCTTATCTATAGTATATTGGACTTCTAAGGCTATTTATCTATAGTTTAAATAATAAGCCCTAAGGCACTTTATCTATTCCTTAGATGACGAGCCTTAAGGCACTATATCTATGCATAGATGAGCTCCAAGTCTATTTATCTATAGTATAAAAGATAAGCCCTAAGGCTCTTTATCTATTACATAGATGACGAGCCTTAAGGCTCTCTATCTATAGTATAGATGATGAGCCCTAAGGGGTTTATCTATAGCATAGATTATGTGCACAAAGGCTCTTTATCTATAGTATAGACGACGAGATCTGAGGCTCTTTATCTATATTATAGATGCTGAGCTCTAAAAATATATATGTATAGAAATGTGATGAGCCCTATGGTTCTTTATCTATATTATAGATGATGAGCAATATGGCTCTTTATCTATAGTATAGATGACGAGTCTTAAGGCTCTCTATCTATAGTATTGATGACGAGCCTTAGGGCTCTCTATCTATAGTATAGATTATGAGCCTTAAGGCTCTTTATCCATAGTATAATTGACTAGCCTAAGGCTCGTTATCTATAATATAAGTCATGAGCCCTAACATTCATTATCTATAGTATATAACGATGGTGAGGGCCCTAAGGCTCGTTGTCTATAGTATAGATGATGAGCCGTTTGGCGCCTTATCTATAGTATAGATGATGAGCCGTTAGGCTCTTAAGGCACTTTATCTATAGTATAGATGATGAACTATTATCATCTTTAAAAGTAGTATATATGATGATCCCTAAGGCTATTTATCTATAGTGTAGATGATGAGCCCTTAGGCCCGTTATCTATAGTATAGATGATGAACCCTAAAGCTCTTTATCCATAGCATAATTGACGAGCCTAAGGCTCCTTATCTATAGTGTAGGTCATGAGCCCTAACACTCATTATCTATAGTATATAATGATGATGATGGGTCCTAAGGCTCTTTATCTATAGTATAGATGATGAGCCGTTAGGCTCTTAAGGCACTTTATCTATAGTATAGATGATGAACTATTATCCTCTTTAAAAGTATGATGATCCCTACGGCTATTTATCTATAGTGTAGATGATGAGCCCTTAGGCCCGTTGTCTATAGTATAGATGATGAACCCTAAAGCTATTTATCCATAGCATAATTGACGAGCCTAAGGCTCCTTATCTATTGTATAAGTCATGAGCCCTAACATTCATTATCTATAGTATATAACGATGATGAGGGGCCCTAAGGCTCTTTGCCTATAGTATAGATGATGAGCCGTTAGGCGCCTTATCTATAGTATAGATGATCAGCCGTTAGGCTCTTAAGGCACTTTATCTATAGTATAGATGATGAACTATTATCCTCTTTAAAAGTAGTATATATGATGATCCCTAAGGCTATTTATCTAAAGTGTAGATGATATGCCCTTTGGCTCTTTATCTATAGTGTATATGATGAGCCCTAGGGCTCTTTATCTATAGTACAGATGATGAGTCTTAAGGCTCTTTATCTATAGTATAGAACATGAGCCGTTAGGCTCTTTATCTATAGTATAGATGATGAGCCGTTAGGCTATTTATCTGTAGTATAGATGATGCACCGCTAAGGCTCTTTATCTATGTTATAGGTGATTAGCTCGAAGGCTTTTGATCTATAACATAGATAATGAGCGTTGATGCTCTTTATTTATAGCATTTATATATATAAATTTGCCACAAAGTAGGGCACTTTTGTAGACGACTTAATTTAATTTTAATCACCGAATATTTTTGAAAATATTCTTATTGTTGACAGGTTCTTTTTATCCTCTCCATCGTTCACATGTGACCATGGATGGTATGGGATGTTTGTTTTGTTGTTCCGTCTGTCAATGGAGGTTATGCGACTGCTGTTGTTGTTGAGTTGACTTAAGTTCCAATTTTTTTTTCATGAGCAACTCAATGTCAGTTTCACAATCGTTGAAGTGTAGGGCATTAAACTGTTAGAGTGTGTGTGCTCGTGTGAGTGGGTTGGTGGATTTTGGTTGTGTGCGTAAGTGTTTACATGGCCAGCTCATAATTGTGTGATTGTGTGTGCGATTGCGTTGCTGTATGTGTGACACACTTGAAAATGTCAAAAAGCTTAAATAAACACACAATAAAATAAACAGCAACAAACGCAACAACAACAAAAAAAACCATGATGGCAATGACAAAAACAACAACCACTACTTAAAAGTCCTCGACATAAAGCTCGGGAAAATCAAAATGAATGCGAAGAAGTCGTGCAATGGCATGATTTCCAGACAGGTCCTTTTCTAGAGGGTTTATGGCAAAGGTTTTTTGTTGCCTCTTTTTTTGAGAAAACACAAATGCTGGTGAATATTTCATGAGCCACAAAATATTTCATGAATTTAAAAAATAGTAGAAAAAAATGGATTAAGTCAAGCAACCAAAATTTGATATGAGAGGAATTTATTAACAAAAATTTATGCGATTCCGATTTAAGATGTCTAAAGAACAGCGGAACTTCTTTAGAATTTTATATTAATTAGAATATTATTCCTTTTTTTAATTTTTTATTAAAATATTTTATCGAAAGAATTTTTTTTTAAATAAAAGGACTGCAAATATTCTTAAAGTTTTAAATCAAAATAACAAGGATTTTATTTTGATTTGTACATAAGCGTGATATTTTAGGACTCTTTATTATCTCTTCTCGCTGATGTAACGACTGTTGGGATTACAGCCGGGAATGGTCTCTACTCCTCACTCCATATTATAGGCCTACACTGAAAAAATTGCCGAAATGTTCAAGAAAATTACATTTATTTGTTGACGAAAAAAGTAAAACTTTTACTTTTTTTTAAGATAAGGATATTTCAGTAATTCTTGTTAATATAATTTGTATTATCTTTATGGATTTATTTTATTTTCATTGGCGCCATATCCAAGCTAACGTTTCTTTAGTGGAGTTTTATTTATATATGTAAATTATATTTTATTATATCAATCTGAGTTTTATAGAATTTTATCTACATGCAAAACTATGTATTCATATACCACTTATACATATATAAATAAAAACTTCTGACATTGGGTTTATTTTATTTTTTTCAATTTGTTTTCCGTTACAGGTTCACCGCAACCACGCGTTACCTGGTGGCATGAAAATACACTTCTTGACGGCTCATCGCATCCTCTGTCGGATCGTCGCGTTGGCAATATCCTGTCACTGGGTAAATTGAAACGTAAAAATCTGAACATGCAACTAACGTGTGTGGCTGACAACAATAATATCACGGTGCCAATAACAAAATCGGCGACATTGGATATGAATCGTAAGTAGTAATAGTCACACTTCGATAGCAGAGTTTACTCTTAACAAAATTAGACTGAAATACTTTAAATTCCTTTTAAAAAATAAAAAAGGGTCGTAGGATTCCCCAAAAAGAAATATATAAGACTTACGATTCCACATAAAAAAAGTAGGTAGCAAGACATTTTAAAAAGTTGTCTGAAATCATATAAAAAAAAATTCTAAAGGACCTCCGGCTTTAAAAAAAGAGCAACAAGTCCTCAACAAATTTGTTTCTATTGAGGGATTTTAAATCAACATATTTATCATTTTATGCTAAATAAATGTAAGCTTAGCTTAATCTCCATTAAAATACTTCTTAATTTTACTTTGTGAATTTTCTTAATATAACTTAATTTCCAATGGCATTAATAATTTTTAGGTGCATAACTTCCTTTGTACTTAAATCGGTTTCGAAAAAAAAATATTTTAATTTATCTATACTTCATCTTTTTTGTGTATGTTTCTCTCTTTTCTTATGCAGTTCGACCGTTGTTTGTTAAATTGCAAGGAGAAAATCGTCCTTTATCAGCGGATAATTCATATCAATTAAGTTGTGTCGTTACTGGATCCCGACCAGCGCCCACAATCACCTGGTGGAAGGGCAGTACACCAATGAAGAATACCCATGAAATTGTAAGTAGTGTGGAAGAAAACATGTAACGTAGTATTGTAATACCATTTAACAGAGTTGAGGAAATACATAAGAACAGTATTATTTTTAATTTATTTATTTTATACTATTTTAAAAATAATTAATTCGAAATCTCACACTTTTGTTTGTTTTAATTAAAAAAAAACTAATATAAATAAAATAAAATAAAATAAAATAAAATAAAATAAAATAAAATAAAATAAAATAAAATAAAATAAAATAAAATAAAATAAAATAAAATAAAATAAAATAAAATAAAATAAAATAAAATAAAATAAAATAAAATAAAATAAAATAAAATAAAATAAAATAAAATAAAATAAAATAAAATAAAATAAAATAAAATAAAATAAAATAAAATAAAATAAAATAAAATAAAATAAAATAAAATAAAATAAAATAAAATAAAATAAAATAAAATAAAATAAAATAAAATAAAATAAAATAAAATAAAATAAAATAAAATAAAATAAAATAAAATAAAATAAAATAAAATAAAATAAAATAAAATAAAATAAAATAAAATAAAATAAAATAAAATAAAATAAAATAAAATAAAATAAAATAAAATAAAATAAAATAAAATAAAATAAAATAAAATAAAATAAAATAAAATAAAATAAAATAAAATAAAATAAAATAAAATAAAATAAAATAAAATAAAATAAAATAAAATAAAATAAAATAAAATAAAATAAAATAAAATAAAATAAAATAAAATAAAATAAAATAAAATAAAATAAAATAAAATAAAATAAAATAAAATAAAATAAAATAAAATAAAATAAAATAAAATAAAATAAAATAAAATAAAATAAAATAAAATAAAATAAAATAAAATAAAATAAAATAAAATAAAATAAAATAAAATAAAATAAAATAAAATAAAATAAAATAAAATAAAATAAAATAAAATAAAATAAAATAAAATAAAATAAAATAAAATAAAATAAAATAAAATAAAATAAAATAAAATAAAATAAAATAAAATAAAATAAAATAAAATAAAATAAAATAAAATAAAATAAAATAAAATAAAATAAAATAAAATAAAATAAAATAAAATAAAATAAAATAAAATAAAATAAAATAAAATAAAATAAAATAAAATAAAATAAAATAAAATAAAATAAAATAAAATAAAATAAAATAAAATAAAATAAAATAAAATAAAATAAAATAAAATAAAATAAAATAAAATAAAATAAAATAAAATAAAATAAAATAAAATAAAATAAAATAAAATAAAATAAAATAAAATAAAATAAAATGAAATAAAATAAAATGAAATAAAATGAAATAAAATGAAATAAAATAAAATAAAATAAAATAAAATAAAATAAAATAAAATAAAATAAAATAAAATAAAATAAAATAAAATAAAATAAAATAAAATAAAATAAAATAAAATAAAATAAAATAAAATAAAATAAAATAAAATAAAATAAAATAAAATAAAATAAAATAAAATAAAATAAAATAAAATAAAATAAAATAAAATAAAATAAAATAAAATAAAATAAAATAAAATAAAATAAAATAAAATAAAATAAAATAAAATAAAATAAAATAAAATAAAATAAAATAAAATAAAATAAAATAAAATAAAATAAAATAAAATAAAATAAAATAAAATAAAATAAAATAAAATAAAATAAAATAAAATAAAATAAAATAAAATAAAATAAAATAAAATAAAATAAAATAAAATAAAATAAAATAAAATAAAATAAAATAAAATAAAATAAAATAAAATAAAATAAAATAAAATAAAATAAAATAAAATAAAATAAAATAAAATAAAATAAAATAAAATAAAATAAAATAAAATAAAATAAAATAAAATAAAATAAAATAAAATAAAATAAAATAAAATAAAATAAAATAAAATAAAATAAAATAAAATAAAATAAAATAAAATAAAATAAAATAAAATAAAATAAAATAAAATAAAATAAAATAAAATAAAATAAAATAAAATAAAATAAAATAAAATAAAATAAAATAAAATAAAATAAAATAAAATAAAATAAAATAAAATAAAATAAAATAAAATAAAATAAAATAAAATAAAATAAAATAAAATAAAATAAAATAAAATAAAATAAAATAAAATAAAATAAAATAAAATAAAATAAAATAAAATAAAATAAAATAAAATAAAATAAAATAAAATAAAATAAAATAAAATAAAATAAAATAAAATAAAATAATAAAAAATAAAAAAAGAAATAAAAAAAATGCTTTCTTACCAAAATGATTTTCCATATCTTTAGTGAGTCAAATATTCTCCTCCAAAACCCATTCCTACATTATTTTGTCGTTGTCCCTATCTTTATTTCCTGCAGTATAGTTGGCCATGATAAAGCCAATTTATCCTTCTCGCCAGTATCCTTTCCTTCTTCGCAGAATACAAACAAACCAGAGATTCCTTTTTCCAGATTGTCTGACCCATCATCCATTCATTCATCCAACCGAACTGAAATCGAGCCAATTTACTTCATTCATTCATTCATTCATTTCGGTTTGCTTATATTCTTTATTCGTTTGAAAATGTTTTTCCGTTTCCTTTCGCGTTTTGTTGGATGTTTTATTTATTTTTATTTTATTTTTTCCGTTTGTCTGTCTTGGACATATTTATATATAACTCAGAGTATATAGCAACCACTAACGCTTGCGGCGATGTTATTGATGTTGTTGGCATTGTGGCTCTAATTATTTTTGTTTTGTTTTTTTCATTTTTCTGATTCATCTTTAACAGGCTAATCCCGATGGTAATATGACCACATCAATATTAACCTTTACACCCACAATTGATGACCGTGGCAAATATTTATCATGTCGCGCCGAACAGAGTATGATACCAGAGTCGGGCATGGAAGATGGCTGGAAATTGGATATTTATCGTAAGTATCATTTTTTGTTCTCTGCTTTAAACCCGACAGCCTTAATACGGGGAAACTATTTTGCACTCGATTGATATGCAAAGGGGAAAGGGAAAAGAGAAAAAGAGGAGGAAAAGAAAAATTTCAGCTATTTAGGAGAGGAAGAAATGCTGAAAAATAACAAAAGGCGCATTGATTAATATGTGTTCTACGGTCTGTGGTGCTTCTGAATATGAAACAAAAACTTTGGGAAATTGAAAAAGTCGATGAAAATTCTAGCTTTACAAAATGTGAATTGAGCGCTGAATAAATGGTATTGCAGAGAAATGAAAGTTGAATGCATTCACATTTTATTTAGGAATTTCGACGGACTATTTTCAACAATTAAACACCATTGAGTTTATTTTAATTAACTCCATTTTGGAATGACCTAATTGTATATTTGCTGTTAATTAGAGTATTAAGTTTAAACATTCATAGGATAGTTTTTTAAGGCATTAAATTATGAAAAGGTGTCTCTGACAACTTCTGCTTGTGAAAAGGTAGTATCCGACAATTTTCCATTAAGAAAAGGGGGTATCCGACAATTTTCCTTAAAAAAAGCTGGTTCCCAACAACATTTCCTCAAGAAAAGCTGGTCTCTGACAACTTTTCCTTAGGAAAAGGGTATCTCAAACAACTTTTTCTTAGGAAAAGGAGATCTCCTACAACTTTTCCTTAAGAAAAGGTGGTCTCCGACAACTTTTCCTAAAGAAAATGTGGTCTTCGACAACTTTTCCTAAAGAAAAGGTGGTCTCCGACAACTTTTCCTAAAGAAAATGTGGTCTTCGACAACTTTTCCTAAAGAAAAGGTGGTCTCCGACAACTTTTCCTTATGAAAAGTTGGTATCCGACTACTTTTTCTTAAGAAAAGGTGGTCTTCGACAACTTGTCCTAAAGAATAGGTGGTCTTCGACAACTTTTCCTACAGAAAAGGTGGCCTTCGACAACTTTTCCTAAAGAAAAGGTGGTCTTTGTCAACTTTTCCAAAAGAAAAGGTGGTCTCCGACAACTTTTCCTTGAGGAAAGGTGGTCTCCGGCAACTTTCCCTTAAGAAATGATGGTCTCCGACAACTTTTCCTTAAGAAAAGATGGTCTCCAACAACTTTTCCTTAAGAAAAGGTGGTCTCCGACAACTTTTCGTTAAGAAAAGGTGGTCTCCGACAACTTTTCCTTAAGAAAAGGTAGTCTCCGACAACTTTTCCTTAAGAAAAGGTGGTCTCCGACAACTTTTCCGTAGGAAAAAGGTGGTCTCCGACAACCTCTGCAAAAATTCTAAACAAATACTTAGAAGCGCTAAACCATACCTCATTTTTTCTGTGTGTCTGTAATTTTGTCTTATTTTTGAATGTGGAATGAATTAAAAGAGATTTGAAGAATTACAGAAATAAAAGCACAAAAACTCATTTAATATAAGCAACATTCATATCATCTAAAAAAAGACTAATTAAAGCGTATCAAATCCTATCTGTCAAAATACCAATCATGCTTAACGTAATACCCTTTTCATTAGCACTCATCCATTTTTGGTTGCCAAAGTTCAGGGACTTGGATAATGCGGATGTGCAAAAGGGCATATTTAATTGATTTGTTCATATCCACACAATCGTGTGTGTATGAGTGTATATTGCCCTCTCTTTGTATGTGTGCGGGTATACTCACAAATTCGTTTACATCACATTGCAATTCGTATAATTAATCCTTAATTTATGTGAAGATAAAATGATGAAAACAGACGAAATTGTAATGAAATGGAAATGTATCCAACAACAAAAACAATGCGAAATACATAAATTGAATATCGGATTTCCATTGCAATCAATGGGCCGGATGTAAGAACTAATTAATATTTTTGCGTTGTATGTAAATATGAATTTTTGTATTACAATAGAGTGGATTCAAGAAGATGAAATCAATACAAAACATTTTTTTTAATTTCAAAATTTTATTTTTTTTTTCAAAATTTTGAATATTTAGATTGTGTTACTCACAGTTTGAAATTTTTTCAGAAATGTTTTTTTTAATATTTTTACTTTTCAACTTAATGTGCATAAATGTATGTACCGACACTACTCGTATTGTGTGGTGACCATATGAACTGTGTCAGTAATTTGAGAATATTTAAATATTTTCCAGAGTTCCAACTCAACACTACGACTACGTAATTAAAAATTCTATAATTGTTCATGTGTCTGTTGATGCGATAACCAGTTTCATACTGAAATTAAATAATTACGAAAAACAGGAGAAAACTTTAAATAATATAGAACTGTTAGAAAAGGTGCTCTTCGAAAACTCTTCCTTAGGAAATGGTGGTCTCCGACAATTTTTTCTTAGGAAAAAGTGGTTTCCGACAATTTTTTCTTAGGAAGAAGTGGTCTCCGACAACTTTGCCTTGGGAAAAGGTGGGTTACCCTTAGGAAAAGGTTGTCTCCGACAACTTTTCCTTAAGAAAACAGGGTCTCCGACAACTTTTCCTTAAGAAAAGGTGGTCTCCGACAACTTTTCCTTAAGAAAACGTGGTCTCCGACAACTTTTCCTTAAGAAAACGTGGTCTCCGACAACTTTTCCTTAAGAAAACGTGGTCTCCGACAACTTTTCCTTAAGAAAACGTGGTCTACGACAACTTTTCCTTAAGAAAACGTGGTCTCCGACAACTTTTCCTTAAGAAAAGGTGGTCTCCGACAACTTTTCCTTAAGAAAAGGTGGTCTCCGACAACTTTTCCTTAAGAAAAGGTGGTCTCCGACAACTTTTCCTTAAGAAAAGGTGGTCTCCGACAACTTTTCCTTAAGAAAAGGTGGTCTCCGACAACTTTTCCTTAAGAAAAGGTGGTCTCCGACAACTTTTCCTTAAGAAAAGGTGGTCTCCGACAACTTTTCCTTAAGAAAAGGTGGTCTCCGACAACTTTTCCTTAAGAAAAGGTGGTCTCCGACAACTTTTCCTTAAGAAAAGGTGGTCTCCGACAACTTTTCCTTAAGAAAAGGTGGTCTCCGACAACTTTTCCTTAAGAAAAGGTGGTCTCCGACAACTTTTCCTTAAGAAAAGGTGGTCTCCAACAACTTTTCCCTAAGAAAAGGTGGTCTCCTACAACTTTTCCTTAAGAAAATGTGGTCTCCGACAACTTTTCCTTAAGAAAAGGTGGTCTCCGACAACTTTTCCTTAAGAAAAGGTGGTCTCCGACAACTTTTCCTTAAGAAAAGGTGGTCTCCGACAACTTTTCCTTAAGAAAAGGTGGTCTCCGACAACTTTTCCTTAAGAAAAGGTGGTCTCCGACAACTTTTCCTTAAGAAAAGGTGGTCTCCGACAACTTTTCCTTAAGAAAAGGTGGTCTCCGACAACTTTTCCTTAAGAAAAGGTTGTCTCCGACAACTTTTCCTTAAGAAAAGGTGGTCTCCGACAACTTTTCCTTAAGAAAAGGTGGTCTCCGACAACTTTTCCTTAAGAAAAGGTGGTCTCCGACAACTTTTCCTTAAGAAAAGGTGGTCTCCGACAACTTTTCCTTAAGAAAAGGTTGTCTCCGACAACTTTTCCTTAAGAAAAGGTGGTCTCCGACAACTTCGACAACTTTTCCTTAAGAAAAGGTTGTCTCCGACAACTTTTCCTTAAGAAAAGGTGGTCTCCGACAACTTTTCTTTAAGAAAAGATGGTCCCCGACAACTTTTCTTAAGAAAAGGTGGTCTCCAACAACGTTTCCTTAAGAAAAGGTGGTCTCCGACAACGTTTCCTTAAGAAAAGGTGGTCTCCGACAACTTTTCCTTAAGAAAAGGTGGTCTCCGACAACTTTTCCTTAAGAAAAGGTGGGCTCCGACAACTTTTCCTTAAGAAAAGGTGGGCTCCGACAACTTTTCCTTAAGAAAAGGTGGTCTCCGACAACTTTTCCTTAAGAAAAGGTGGTCTCCGACAACTTTTCCTTAAGAAAAGGTGGTCTCCGACAACTTTTCCTTAAGAAAAGGTGGTCTCCGACAACTTTTCCTTAAGAAAAGGTGGTCTCCGACAACTTTTCCTTAAGAAAAGGTGGTCTCCGACAACTTGTCCTTAAGAAAAGGTGGTCTCCGACAACTTGTCCTTAAGAAAAGGTGGTCTCCGACAACTTTTCCTTAAGAAAAGGTGGTCTCCGACAACTTTTCCTTAAGAAAAGGTGGTCTCCGACAACTTTTCCTTAAAAAAAGGTGGTCTCCGACAACTTTTCCTTAAGAAAAGGTGGTCTCCGACAACTTTTCCTTAAGAAAAGGTGGTCTGCGACAACTTTTCCTTAAGAAAAGGTGGTCTCCGACAACTTTTCCTTAAGAAAAGGTGGTCTCCGACAACTTTTCCTTAAGAAAAGGTGGTCTCCGACAACTTTTCCTTAAGAAAAGGTGGTCTCCGACAACTTTTCCTTAAGAAAAGGTGGTCTCCGACAACTTTTCCTTAAGAAAAGGTGGTCTCCGACAACTTTTCCTTAAGAAAAGGTGGTCTCCGACAACTTTTCCTTAAGAAAAGGTGGTCTCCGACAACATTTCCTTAAGAAAAGGTGGTCTCCGACAACTTTTCCTTAAGAAAAGGTGGTCTCCGACAACTTTTCCTTAAGAAAAGGTGGTCTCCGACAACTTTTCCTTAAGAAAAGGTGGTCTCCGACAACTTTTCCTTAAGAAAAGGTGGTCTCCGACAACTTTTCCTTAAGAAAAGCTGGTCTCCGACAACTTTTCCTTAAGAAAAGCTGGTCTCCGACAACTTTTCCTTAAGAAAAGCTGGTCTCCGACAACTTTTCCTTAAGAAAAGGTGGTCTCCGACAACTTTTCCTTAAGAAAAGGTGGTCTCCGACAACTTTTCCTTAAGAAAAGGTGGTCTCCGACAACTTTTCCTTAAGAAAAGGTGGTCTCCGACAACTTTTCCTTAAGAAAAGGTGGTCTCCGACAACTTTTCCTTAAGAAAAGGTGGTCTCCGACAACTTTTCCTTAAGAAAAGCTGGTCTCCGACAACTTTTCCTTAAGAAAAGCTGGTCTCCGACAACTTTTCCTTAAGAAAAGCTGGTCTCCGACAACTTTTCCTTAAGAAAAGGTGGTCTCCGACAACTTTTCTTAAAGAAAAGGTGTTCTCGACAACTTTTCCTTAAGAAAATGTGGTCTCCGACAACTTTTCCTTAAGAAAAGGTGGTCTCCGACAACTTTTCCTTAAGAAAAGGTGGTCTCCGACAACTTTTCCTTAAGAAAAGGTGGTCTGCGACAACTTTTCCTTAAGAAAAGGTGGTCTCCGACAACTTTTCCTTAAGAAAAGGTGGTCTCCGACAACTTTTCCTTAAGAAAAGGTGGTCTCCGACAACTTTTCCTTAAGAAAAGGTGGTCTCCGACAACTTTTCCTTAAGAAAAGGTGGTCTCCGACAACTTTTCCTTAAGAAAAGGTGGTCTCCGACAACTTTTCCTTAAGAAAAGGTGGTCTCCGACAACTTTTCCTTAAGAAAAGGTGGTCTCCGACAACTTTTCCTTAAGAAAAGGTGGTCTCCGACAACTTTTCCTTAAGAAAAGGTGGTCTCCGACAACTTTTCCTTAAGAAAAGGTGGTCTCCGACAACTTTTCCTTAAGAAAAGCTGGTCTCCGACAACTTTTCCTTAAGAAAAGCTGGTCTCCGACAACTTTTCCTTAAGAAAAGGTGGTCTCCGACAACTTTTCCTTAAGAAAAGGTGGTCTCCGACAACTTTTCCTTAAGAAAAGGTGGTCTCCGACAACTTTTCCTTAAGAAAAGCTGGTCTCCGACAACTTTTCCTTAAGAAAAGCTGGTCTCCGACAACTTTTCCTTAAGAAAAGGTGGTCTCCGACAACTTTTCTTAAAGAAAAGGTGTTCTCGACAACCTTCCCTTAGGAAAAGGTGATCACGGACCACTTTTCCTTAGGAAAAGGTGGTCTCCGATAACTTTTCCTTAGGAAAAATTGGTCTCCGACAACTTTTACGACGTGTTATGTAGTCCCATTTCAATATCCCTTTCCTTAAAAATGTGTATTGTATATCATTCCTTTTTTCCGCTTGATATATTAACCATTGATTTACCCACCCCTTAGAATAATTTCAGTAATTATTACCCTCCCCCACCCTCGTAGTCTTGAAACAGATAGTTAACTCACCTTTACTTACGTTATTATTGCCCCAGTCTTCTCCTGATTCATTGCCAGAATCATTTATCAGCACCGAATGTTACTCACAATTCCATGCAGGAGGTGCACAAGGTCTTCTGACAGCCAAGAGATCATTTGCAGTTACAGGAAGAAACTGAATTTATGTAGGTCTCTAAAGGAGGGTGGATTAATAAATCAGGTTAACTGAATACTTTCAATTTCTAAAGGCATAATGTTGTTTTGCTTTTTAGCCACACTTCCCTCGATTACAACTTTTGCTGTAGTCGTATTCTATGCCACTCATCAGCTGCCATTGATTACAATGAATTGCAGGATTTTGCTCCAGAAACAACAAAAACAAAGATGAAACAAATTCAGTACAGTTTTTGACAGAGACTTGAGTTGTGAAGAGTTTACGCGGGTTTCGTTCGTTGGCTACAGTCTTTCAGTCTAATTTTTCCCCAACGTGTGCAGACAAGTATCCGGCATTTATCTTCTTGCCGGTATCATCGCACCGCCAAAACCTTTACTCTTTCCTAAGCTTCTATATATACTCGTATTCCATTACGTTCCGGTCTTCATTATTAAATCTCTACCTTCAAATGTCGATTTTCTTTGCATTTTATTCTGGTGTATTTTCGTATATGCCATCGCCATAGTCTTTGTTTTATTTATTAAGTGCCTCGTCAATGTTTGCTTTTAATATCTCTCCGCTCTACACGGCGTAGTCCTTGAATCCTTGCCATTTCCACTGCCTTTGCCTCGCCTGTCGGTGATTGGCATTTGGAAATGATGGCGCAAAGGAAATAAATTGATAATATGTAGCATATGGGCTGCTGCATACATAATTTATTACGTTTCGTTTCCTTTCAAGTAATGTTCTAATTAGATGGGTTTGTTTTAATTTCAAGCATATATATCTTAGGAAATTATTTCCATTAGCCATTAGGCATTTTTGGAATTTGGAGTTGAGGAAAAGGCGGACGGACGTACAAGAGCCCAGTTGGGAGTGGGATATTAGTAGGATTGGATTTTTTTTTTTTTGAAATGCCAAAACAAAGAATTGAGTTGTATTCATCTTTGGTTGCTTCTCTTCATGTCTTTGGGCTTACAAATTACTTTTTTGAGATTGAATGTGCTATGGGCGGACAGATAATGTGTTTAATATTTGCTAGGCTTTTATGGTGTCTTATATTTCTTAGGATATTTAATACTAAACAACTTAATATTGGCCTTAGGATGAGGTATGATTTTCAAAAAGCTTTAAATAGTATCTCTAATTTTCTGGGAGAGGGTATATCGACATAATTGAAATTATAACAAATGCATACATTTTGATCAATAAATAAAATACATACAATTTTCCCTGCAGTTTTAGTAGCAATAGCAAAATTATCTTTAATATCGATATATGTATAGGTTTTCATGGTAAATGATTAATTCCTCCAATTCTCCCCAAAGTTTGGAATATACCCTGGGACGTATAGACATTGGTATCTTATTAATACTCGTATAATTCAAACAACGCCTATAGTGCCTATATTAATCTTTAGAAACATTTTTTTTATATTTTACATAGAGCTAAATTTTTAATTTTTCTGGTTCTCAGCATGACATGAAAGATACCCTGTGGTGTATACTTACTGAAATTAATATTACTTATTCGCTTAATATTGACAATTAAATAATATTACATATTCGCCTCATGTATTGCATAAAGAGAAAATTTATTGTTTTGTGGAATAAATATTTTACTTCTCTGGTTCTCCTAAGTAGGACGGAATCTCTAGGAAGTATACGTGTTAAACATTAATTAATAATACTTGTACGATACCCCAAATGCACAAATACTTTGACAGAAAGTATTTAGTATTCGTGGATTTTTAGTTTTCAAAATAACTATTTAACTCTTCCCATTCTACTCGATATTTGCTTTTAAAAATATCATCGAACGTATTCCTACTGGCTTATAATGAATAATACATCTGAAATAATGAATAATGCATCTGAATCTACGCCATTGCGCAAATATTTCTATACAATGTACCTTCTTGCGGTTTTCCTATAGGTTTTACGATTTTTATAAGTATTTAGTAAAAGTAATATTAATCATACGGTTTATAGATTTTTATGATTTTAATAAATAATTTGTAAATGTAATATTATTCATACTAAAATAAAATTATGTATATATTTTTAATTTTTCTGATACCATGTGAAGTATGCATATGGGTCAGAATATTTAATATCGACCTATGTAGATTATTTTTGGCTAAAATGTTTATAAGCAAATACAAATAGTTAAAATAAGATCTCGCTATGCTTTTTTTGCAAAGTTTGCTTTGTTTTAAAGAGGCCATTTTTTCAAGTGGTCATAACTTTTGTACTGTTGGGAATATCGAACCAATTTTTTTCGTCATATAAGAAATTGTATTGCCCATCCAGACATGTTGATACGGATGCATTTGTTCTCCGATATTTACAAAATACAAGCACACGGTAAGGGAAAAAATTAAAAACTCAATTTTCAATTGCAGATATCTCGGTTACTATACGAGATAATTCTTAGATGTACAAATTTTTTTTAAACCTCAGAAAGTAGAACACGCACAAAAATTACACAACATAAATTTTACAAATCGGAAGAGAAATACGTGGTACACGCGCTTGAGCATTTTCTTCACCCGATGTGGCCAAATTTGAGGCCCTATAGCTGCGCCTCTGTCTGACATAGGGGGCTCAAATTTAAAGCTTAACTTCCCTAACACCTCTTTATCTACCATGCCAAGTTCGGTCGCAATCGGTTGTTTGCTTAAGAAACGGTCAAATTATTTCCCCTTTTTGAATTCGTACCACTGTGCAGTGTTTTGCAAAAACAGACTTGTCTTGGTATTTCGTCCATAACTTTTACAACTATTGAGTCTCCCAAAAATTTTTCTGTTCTGGATATGTGAGAGTGCGACGAATATTCTGTATCTGTGAATTTGTGAATTTGAAGAAAATCGAGGTGGGAGCAATAATTTCTACAAAGGTTTTTAAAAAAAAATTTCGTAATTTTTTTTTTTTAAATTTACAAAAAAATGGCTCATTGTGTCCTCTTTAAAACAAAATCCGTTCGAGAGCAATTACAAATTTCGCAAAATACAAAAACTCATTTTTTTTTATTTTTTCAAAAATGAAAATGCCCATAAAATTTAATAATTTTTTTTTTGAAAAATATGAAAAAGACTACATATGTCGATATTAAATATTCTGACCCATATACGAGTATATATTTATTCCTATGTTTTCATGTTGGAACTTTGCTTCAGACACAAAAGAGATATTTAGTACAGTGTACCGAGAACAAATATAGAAAGAGTGCTAGTAAAAATCCACATTTTGCAAAAAAATCGTATGGCCACTAAATTATTAATTGATCCAACTTGACTAAATGAAAGATGCAGAAGTTCTTATTTTCGGGGCTATTTTCACGTCCAATTCTCTGCATTGAGTCCCAAATAAATGAGCTGAAAAATACTGTACGGTGTTATATATTAGATCGTGTACTTATTTGCAATTAATTAATATTACTTATACAACCGAAGTACTGTCCGTTTACCCAGATCAGTTTAAAGGCGAATGTAATTGATTTCCGTTACTCTTACAGAATTTTGTTGCCTTTTAAGTTTATGCAAATTAAGTAGGTAGATTTTGCAAAAGTTAAAAGATATTCAAACAGTCATTTCGATACGTCCATTCTAAACTATGCTAAGTGCAAAAATTTAGTTTTTCATGAGAGGCAATCAAAGTTTGATGAATTTTCAAATTTGTGTGGATTTCCTTTGCAATGGAAATCGAATGACCTGTATTGTTTTGTAAACAACTTTTGATTGGGTTGACGAATAAACATAAAATTTTTACTGAATATAATTTGGAATATTTAAAAGTTAAAAATGCAATCTCCCTAAAAACATGCTAAGTCGACTTAGCATGTTTTAGAAAGGAGATATCGATTTTTACCTCCCAGAGATCATATTGACGTCTGATTCTGTTTAGTAGATTCTTCTATGCAAAAATATCTCTACAATATAGCTGTAAACTGTCACACTCTATTGCATCGACTTCGGTAGTTCATTTCAAAAAAGCATACAATTGTGCTGATGTTTCAGAGCGATGTTTGTTTTTCGATGTATCTTACTTCTCCGAAGCTGGAAGGGTATTTATACATATATTTCGATACTTAATTAAAATTACATATACACCGCCTACTTTGCATTCTTTTTATAAAAGGTTTTGGTTTTAAGTATTTTATATCGGTGTTTGGATTTTAATGTAAATATTCATTTCCTCCAAGTATCTCCAAAGATGAAAGGATACCCTGGGACGTATACATATTGTCAATTAATTAAAATTACTTATTCGGCACCTGTGTTGCATAAATACTTCTATAAAAATAGTGTTTTACTACTGGAAATCCTTCGAAGGTTGGTTTGAAGGATACATTGGGACGCATACGTGTTAATAATTTTAATTTTACGAAATCTAATTGTTGTAAATACGTTGACAGAAAATGTGTATAAAGTTTTTAGCTTTTCAGAGTAATTATTTAACTCCTTCGGTTGTCTTCACAGTTTTGAAGTGTTTTTGCACAAGTTTCAAGATATTCAAATTGTCATTTGTACGTCCCAGAGATCATATGGATGTTTGATTCTTTTTAGTATAATTTTTGTATTATAAAAAATTACCTCTACAATAGGCTGTCACATTCAATTGCATCGAATTCGATAAACAAATCAAAAAGCAAACAACTGTACAGACGTTTCTTATGTAAATTTTCAAATATTTCACCCAAATGACTGGTATTTTCTAGCATTTACCTGAACAATTTTATCTGATTCATATATTGTTAAATTTTCCTACTACATCTGCGTAAATCTTCCAAAACTAAAGTATCATATTAATCAATTAGTTATAAAAACCATTACCACTGGCTTTGATTAATGATAAACTTATCTAAGACAGAAACCTATAACCGATTTGTTATATTCTTAGTATCTATTCAACTGTACCAGATCACAGAAAAAAACCTATAATAAGTGAGCTTGAAATAAAGTTGGTATTGTCTTTGTCTGCGCCATACTAATTTATAAGAAAAATATTTGTTGCTTATATAGAAAACAAATGAAACCGCCCCAGAACACAACACAAACAAAATGATTGATTAATTAATAGCCTTAATTGTAAAGTAAATCAACAACCAGAAAAGGTACTTCAATATAACAAATTTCCCTAAAAATAACTTTTTTCCTCTCATATTTAGAAAAGGGCAATTCACCAAGTACTTTCGAGTGGGGAACCTTGAAAAATCCCCCACAAACCCCAATTCACAGAGCAACCCCTAAAATTCGTACCCCAACTTTAAGCCAAAAAGTAAATAATGCAAAGTAAGCAAATTGTTGTAGCCACTTTTCATAATTTACACTTTGATGCTTTATTTACTGAAGATGAAATGAAGTTTTTTCGGCCGCTCTCTAGCTCACCTTTTTCCCAAACACTTGATTTAATTTGCATTTCATAAGAATTTTTGTAGAGTATTTTTTTTTCTTTGGAAAGGAGGAAGCTTCATGAAAAGGAGGAAGCTTCATCAAGGCAAAAAAGGGATACATCATCACAACTCGCAGTTTACCTGCAAAATAAGCCTACTGGGTATGGCCTTTTTTGGGAGGAAATGGTTTTTGGTTTTTCATTTTGTTTCTTTTTTTATGGTTAGGTAAAGTTTATAATGATGACGATGAGTTAAACAATTTCAGAGATAATTTTGGAGGACGCAGAAATTGACATGAACGAAGTTAATTGGTTGGAACTTATCAATAAAAATAATAATTGATTAAGCTCTCTGAGTCCCTAAAGCGACAGGGCAATGAACTATAAATGATGGACAAGGGGTTGTAATTTTTCCTCTTAAAATAGCGTTGCTTATCATTTATATGATTGAAATTGGTCAAACTTATTTAGCGTACGCTGGATCGTATAATTGTTGGGTAAATAATTAATATTAATTATCCGCCACATTGTGCATTAAGCCTGCATTATAGATGTATTCCACATAAGGTACTCATATGATATTTTTATCGTTAATTTGCAGTAATCTGAAAATGAAAAAAATATTGCTTGCGAAGAGCATTAAGCAACCGAAAGGTCGTTTCAAGATAACCTTTGCCATTTCTGTACATTTAATATTAATGTTTGCAAATTACTAGAATAGAAAAAATCCACAAAAATAACCAATTTCTATAGAATGTAATTAAAGCTTGTCTGGTATCCATGTCATTATACTTTTTTTAAAGTTTTATTCAAATCTAATAAACATTTCCAATTCCGATGCTTCCTTTTATTTCCTTGCAGATATCCCCGTTGTGAGTCTAGAACTGGGAACAAATTCCATGAATTCAACATTACGTGAAGGTATCGATGTCTTCTTCGAGTGTAATATTAAATCAAATCCTTGGGTTAGCAAAGTCAGTTGGCGTCATAATGTAAGTAAAAACTTTAAATCAACAAAAATCAAATAATCTGTAAAAACGTAAGCAAAACCAAACTATGTAACATAAAAAATACGTACGCTATTAAAATATGACCTTAAAGCATGAGGGGCAAAAAAAAACTCATATGAAAAACTTTCATAATTTACGCTTTTTCATTACGAGCAATTTTTTCTCCCGCAACCTCTGCCGGATAAAAGAAAAACCCAAATCAATGTTTCTCTTCCACAACACATCATCCTTTCATTTACATATCGTACGACATCCTCATCATTATTTTCAACATTCGCGCAACATTGTAATTTATTTTTGGAGCGAACGAACAAGAATCCATCAAAACCATTTCATATGTCAAAAAATGCGCTCAAGGCTATAAAACATGAGAACAAAAATTGCTTTCCTTCCTCCCATTGAGAAACATTGTTTGAACGGAGTCGAAAATCTTTTGATAATGTTTTTTTGTGTTTTTCTCATTTACTGGTAATAGCAAGAAATTTATTTCATTATAAATTAACTTTGTTTTTTGCCCAAATTCATTTTATCATTAATTTTGGGTATCAATAACTTTGTTGCAGCCATGAGAGCGAAAGGGTGGTGGGTAAAGGAGTGCGAGATTTATTTCCACATATACAAAAATCAATCACTCAATACTCAGAGGTCTTTATCTATACTAGAGTCGGTCTCTGCGGTCTTCCTCTAAACGGGAGTCGACGTCTGAGGTCTTCCTCTAAACGGAAGTCGACGTCTGAAGTCTTCCTCTTTATTAGAGTCGACTTCTAAGAGTCTCCCCCATACGAGAGGCGACCTCTGTGGTCTTACTCTATACTAGAGCCGACCTCGGAGGTATTTGTCTATACTGGAGTCGATGTCTGAGGTCTTCTTCAATACTAGAGTCGACCTCTGAGGTCTTCCTCTATACTAGAGTCGGCCTCCTGCGGTCTTCCTGTTTACTAGAGTCGGCCTTCTAAGGTCTTCCTCCATACTAGAGTCGACCTCTAAAGTCTTAGTCTATATAAGAGTGGACCCCTGAGGTCTTCTTCTATACTATAGTCGCCCTATGAGGTCTTCCTCTATACTAGAGCCGACCTCTGAAGTCTTCTTCTACACTAGAGTCGCCCTCTTACATCTTCCTATGTTTTAGAATCGATCGCTGTGGTCTTCCTCTATACTAGAGTCGACCTCTGAGATCTTCCTCTGTATTAGAGTCGATCGCTGTAGTCTTCCTCTATTCGAAAGTCGACGCCTGAGGTCTTCCTCTATTCTAGATTCCACCTCTAAGGTCTTCCTCTATTCTAGATTCGACCTCTAAGGTCTTCCTTTATACTAGAGTCGATTTCTGAGGTTAATCTTTTTACTAATGTCGACCTCTCAGGTCTTCCTCTTAACCAGAGTCAACCTCTGAGATCTTTCTCTATACCAAAGTCGACCCGTGAGCTATTTCTCTATAATAGAGTCGACCTCTGAGGTCTTTCTCCATACAACAGTCTACCTTTGAAGTTTTCCTCTATACAAAAGTCGACATCTGAGTTTTTCATCTATATTAGAATAGATTTCTGAAGTATTCCTCTATACTAGAGTCGACCTCTGAGGTCTTCCTCTATACTAGAGTCGACCTCTGAGGTCTTCCTCTATACTAGAGTCGACCTCTCAGGTCATCCTCTATACTAGAGTCGACCTCTGAGGTCTTCCTCCATACTAGAGTCGACCTCTGAGGTCTTCTTCTATACTAGAGTCGACCTCTGAGGTCTTCCTCTATATTAGAGTCGACCTCTGAGGTTTTCCTCTATACTAGAGTTGACCTCTCAGGTCTTCCTCTATACTAGAGTCGGACTCCAGAAGTCATCCTCTATACTAGAGTCGACCTCTGAGGTCTTCCTCTATACTGGAGTCAATCTTTGAGGTCTTCTTCTACACTAGAGTCGAAATCTGAGATCTTCCTATGTATTAGAGGTCTTCCTCTTCACTATAGTCGACCTCTGAGGTCTTTCTCTATAGTAGAGTCGACCTTTGAGGTCTTCCTCTATACTAGAGTCGACCTCTGAGGTCTTCCTCTATACTAGAGTCGAACCCTGAGGGTTTCCTCTGTACTAGAGTCGACCTCTGAGGTCTTCCTCTATACAAGAGTCGACCGCTGAGGGATTCCCCTATACTATAGTCGATCTCTGAGGTCTTCCTCTATACTAGATTCGATCTTTGAGGTCTTCGTCTATACAAGAGTCGACCGCTGAGGTCTTCCCCTATACTAGAGTCGACCTCTGAGGTCTTCCTTTATACTAGAGTCGACCTCTGAGGTATTAGAGTTGAATGACGTCTTGCTCTATACTGGATACGACATCTGATCTCTTCTTCTATACTACAATCGACCACTAATGTCTTCCGATGAGAATTTAATATAATATTATTGAAGGTACAAGGTGTCGGATAAGTTATTTTAACTAATTAATATGACTCATACAACCCTAAGTATAAAAGAATAAAACTATATATTTAAGTAGTAAATTATTTGATATATAAAAACTTTATACAGCAGTGTATAAAGCTGCAGCTTCAGAAGTTTTCAGTCAAGAGTGCAAGTAACTGATGTCATTAATTGTCATTACAATTACTTGTCATTCTTGACACTTATAATGTATTTCCCCGAATCTCATGATAAATCACCCTATCTGGTAACCGCATACTATCCCATACTCACAACTCTATATGTGTAATGTATTTGTGTGTCTTATTACTTTCGAGTTCCTTGTAATTCGTTGTATATATATAGACGCAAACGCACACCCAAAATTGCACACATTACTTTCTTTGCAAACATTTTAAAATAATAGAATTTCAATTTCACTTGAACGTTTCTTCAAATATCTGAAATGAGTTTGGAAATTGTTTTTTTCTCCTTCTTCTCCTTTCCGATTTTTATATCCACTCGTGTGTGCCAACAAAATGCTTTCCATCTTCTTCAAAGCCTGAAGCTGGAAACTTTGTTGTCTGCTAGCATGAGGAAATTCGATAATCTATCTTTAAAATGTTGTGCTAATGTTTCTTCTATCTTTGTCTGTCAGGATGAGAAATTTTGCAGAAAATATCAGCGTTCTCTCCGAAAAAAATCAGTATTCACTGCTAATGGGGCAAATACTTTGTAAGGGAAATGAAAAAAACCAAAAACTGAAAGCCATGATATACTGGTGAAACCAAAAAAAATTATGGCATAATTAAAATTAAAACCATCGACAATTAGAAGAAAATTATAGGCAAATAATCAATATAATGAAAAATTAAAATTAAACTTGCTTAAGGAAATAAAGAATATTTTGGATCTAAACAGAGATGAGTCTTCTTTTAGAATATTTCCTTTACATATTTCATTGGTATTTGTAGAGTTTAAAATAATTAAAAACATATATATTTGAACTGAGATATTTATTATAGTTTGTTTAAAATTAAAACACACAAATCTAAACAAATAATTTATAACTAAACAATTATAAAAATAAATAAAATAATAAAAATAATAATAATGAATTACAATTCATATATATGATTTTTATCTACTTTGAAACTAATTTCCTTTTCATTTATATTTTTCTCTCTAAACTCCCCTACAACAGGGCAACATATTGGAAAATAATATAGCCGAAGGTATTATCGTGGCCAACCAAAGTCTTGTGTTGCAGAATGTGAGTCGAGCACGCAGCGGCATCTACACCTGTGTAGGCAATAATCGCGAGGGAGATGGCGAAAGTAATCCCGTGCATTTAGATATTCGATGTAAGTAATATATAAAAGTACAATTCCTCTAACGTATAAGCATTTTTAACTGAACACATTGGTGCGTATACGTTTTGCTATATAATTTATATTGATCATAGGCCCATATTTTTTAAAGGAAAATCAAGGACGAGGGAGTAATTCAAAATCAGACACTTAAATTTTATAATTATTGGAATATTGAAATGCTACTTTACTTTAATATAAAGGACGATGAAGTAACTCATAATCTGGAAAAAATATTCTAGGTTAGACCACTGAGTTGTGCTATATACTGAAGTGCACCACTCAGTTCTTCCTCTATATTACAGTCGACCACTAAAAGTTCCCTTCTAAAAACAAATCCTCAATTCCTATTCTTCAACTTGATTTGGCGAATGAGTCTGGTTCTAGTATTTGCTCGCCTTTCTTCGTTCGTATTACATTGGATCGTATACGTATTTATAACTAATTAATATTACTTATACAACATATGGTATTTAGCATTAAAAGTGATGTTCATTTAGATTTCTTTGCTCCAACGTAAAGTAGACACTAATGTCCAATGAAAGTAGGAGATGAAATTAAAATTTTAATTTTCAAATTTAACACTTAGTTTCTATAAATTCGTTTCCTTATTGTGTCAAAAAGTCCCTTTTTTTGGTATACTGTGGGTCATATACGTATTTTCAAACAATTCATATTACTTATACACCCCAGTATGATTTTTCCTTTAGTTTTTGTCTTTCAAATAAAGAAAAGAAGTAATGTGCAAAAAATAAATTCTTTTTGCTACCAGAAAAATGAATTCATCCATTCAATCCTTCATTAGGAACGCAGTGGGTCGGGTTCAAAGTAACCCCTTATATTCTATCTATTCTATCTATCAGATGAGTTTCTCTTCTTCATTATTTGCCTATTAGCAAGATCTTCCTCATAAGGGATGCAGTGGGTCGCATACCCACTTGCAACTAATTAATATTACTCATACAACCTATCACGCTAGTTTACATAATGGAACCTCAGAGACTCATCTGCCAAAATAGTTAAAAGAATTGATCTAAAATAAGTGGTAAATATGAAATTTCAGTTTTATTTTATATTTTCTTTAAGAAGATTTCTTACTCTACAGTGGAGCAAAGGAATCGTAGTGAAGATCGCTTTAACTATTAAATAAGAATTTGGATTCAATGAAATTAGAGCTTTGCTATTTAAGACATTGTTATTTCGAAGTACTGCCCTAACCTTTCTTCTTCTTTAAATATAGAGACGATGAGGTAGATTTTGCGAACAAAGAAATCTTAACAATCATTTAATTTAGACCAATATTTGAATATGTCACAGGGTGTCAATTCATTAACTACATTGATAAAGTCATGTCAAAGCTGCCGATTGTTCTCCTACAAAAGGACAATCTGGGTAATGGTCGCCAGTCTTGAGATGCATATTGCGAGTCTGATTTTGTATCGGTCCAAATTCCCCTAGGGATAAAAACGATAATTGTATCTTCGTGAATTACGTACAGAGTTTTTTTATTTCACTTTTAACAAAAGCTGATTTGTAACCCTCACTAATATACATACCTCCTCTAATATGAACAATGTTTCTCTGTACCATTCACTTCTAGTTACATGGGTTTTTACATACATAAAAACACATAGACGCACGAGAATCTATAAAATAGTATATATGTACTTATATATGCATTTTGCAAATGCATTTGCTATGTATGTGGTATTACGATAGTCATGTGATAAGTCGAGCAATTAGTTTTGTACCTCACAGTAATATAAGGCCCAATCCAAAACAACTTAGTTCCACAGACGTATGTCAAATATATGAAAGTAATATGTCCCATTTATGTTTTTCTATACAAAAAGGTCACCGTTGATGAATTTTCTAAACCAATAGGTCGTTGTTGATGACTTTTCTTTACGAAAAGCTCATCGTTGATGACTTTTCTTTACGAAAAGCTCATCGTTGATGACTTTTCTTTACGAAAAGCTCATCGTTGATGACTTTTCTTTACGAAAAGCTCATCGTTTATGTCTTTTCTTTACGAAAAGCTCATCGTTGATAACTTTTCTTTACGAAAAGCTCATCGTTGATGACTTTTCTTTACGAAAATCTCATCGTTGATGACTTTTCTTTACGAAATGCTCATCATTGATGACTTTTCTTTACGAAAAGCTCATCGTTGATGACTTTTCTATACAAAACGGCAAAGAAAGAAGTTGATGACTTTTCTATACGAAAAGGTCATTGTTAATGAGTTTTCTATACGAAAAGGTCATTGTTAATGACTTTTCTATACGAAACGATCATCGTTGATGACTTTTCTATACGAAAAGATCATCGTTGATGACTTTTCTATACGAAAAGATCATCGTTGATGACTTTTCTATACGAAAAGATCATCGTTGATGACTTTTCTATACGAAAAGATCATCGTTGATGACTTTTCTATACGAAAAGATCATCTTTGATGACTTTTCTGTACCAAAAGATCATCGTTGATGACTTTTCTATACGAAAAGATCATCGTTGATGACTTTTCTATACGAAAACATCATCGTTGATGACTTTTCTATACGAAAAGATCATCGTCGTTTTCTATAGGAAAAGTTCATCCTTGATGACTTTTCTATACGAAAAGTTCTTCCTTTATGACTATTCTATACAAAAAGATCATCATAGATGACTTTTCTATACGAAAAGATCATCGTTGATGACTTTTCTATACGAAAAGATCATCGTTGATGACTTTTCTATACGAAAAGATCATCGTTGATGACTTTTCTATACTATAAGGTCATCGTTGATGACTTTTCTATACGAAAAGGTCATCGTTGATGACTTCTCTATACAAAAAGGTCATCGTTGATGACTTCTCTATACGAAAAGGTCATCGTTGATGACTTTTCTACACGAAAAGGTCATCGTTGATGACTTTTCTACACGAAAAGGTCATCGTTGATGACTTTTCTATACGAACAGTTTATCGTTGATGACTTTTCTATACGAACAGTTTATAGTTGATGACTTTTCTGTACGAAAAGGTTATCGTTGAAGATTTCTATACGAACAGTTTATCGTTGATGACTTTTCTGTACGAAAAGGTTATCGTTGATGACTTTTCTATACGAAAAAGTTATCGTTGATGACTTTTGTATACGAAAAGTTATCGTTAATGACTTTTGTATACGAAAAAGTCATCGTTGATGACTTTTCTATACAAACAGTTTATCGTTGATGGTACGAAAAGCTCATCGATGATGACTTTTCTATACGAAAATGTCATCGTTGATGACTTTTCTATGGGTCGCTTAAATATTTTGCATTATTTAATTGCACTCATACAACCTCTAGTGCTATAAAAGTTTCTATCTTCGAACAATGGGTCGTATTTAAAATTATTTTATATAACTCATCCAACCGGTAGTACTATGTGAGATGATCTTAACTCACAAAACCAATTAATTCTTAATAAAATATTTTATTAGTTAAATTAAACCTGAAGTGTTCAAAGTATTAAATGGAAAATGGAAAAATTTAAAACAATTCTGAATTTTTCTCCAAATATATCTTTCACCTACTGTTCTCTCTGGGACATATCTACCCAAAACCTTTACTAAGTCCTTCGTATCCATTTTTTTTTCAAATATGTAAAATGGTAGTTTTGCACAGATTAAAAAAACACACTCACATACATTGTTATTTTGTTGATTGTTTTACAAGTAAAATATTGTGTTAACTTTGGAGTTTCGAACACACCAAAAAATAGAATCAATATTCATGGAAATGGTTTTATATGTACAGAAAGGCAAACCATATATAAATATATATATATATACATGTATGCATATACATATACATGTCCGTACGTTTAATGCAAAAGGAATAGAAAAATATACTAAACGTATGCGTTTGTACACTAACATAAAGGGAATTTTAAACTATAAAACTATTGATTTTTTCTGTCGTAAATTAAGGATTTAAAATGAGTTTACAACATTTTGAACATATGTTGGAATACTAATATATATATATATTTTTTTTTTGTTATTGTGAAAAATAGGATACATTTAAATATATTTTTTAAGGAAAAAAATTGATATATATTATTTAAGGAAAACTAATTTTTAAACGCATTTCGTGAAAATGGGCTTTAGCTTTCGATAACAGCGAATTTTAGTGTTTTTTCCGGTAATATATTCTGTAAAATTTTTCCGGATCTCTAGCAATTGTTGACATATGACCCTTTTTATGGTTTTTTTTGTATGGTAAGGGAGCGATCTGGCGCCCTGACTTCAATGACAAAAATATGTATCAAAGGACACTCTTTATATTGTTCTGGGACAAGAAATCCTTATTTCGACGTTTTATGGACCAATTTCAATCGTGAATCAAGAGAACGTAAAATTCGGTTTGAGTAATTTTTAAGATAAATATAAATTCGCTGGGTCTATGCAAAAAATAGAGCTGTGGTGTAGGCTTTCTTTTTATCGGTTCTTCATGAACTTCTTGGGAGAAATTTTAAACCTGAGCATACTCAGAACATAATTAGTTGATTTATTCAAACGCATAGTACTTTTGAGGAAAATGTTAAGCTAAAAAACTTCGTAATACATGTCTCATGTCCGAACAAGAAATGACGGAAACCCTTGGGAAAATATTTGTCTATAATTACCCGATGATACAATTCACCCCCTTAGCTCTTAAAATCAGTATGAGGATCTGAGAAGATGTTTACGCTTATGTTATTAGCCCTACACCTATCTCAGACAACAACCAACTCCAAATAGCGAAGCCAAAAACCTTTAGATTTTTAATGGTTTATATAAAAGTTAAGTAAAAAAAATATATTTGATCATTTGAGATATGTCCGTCCGTCTGTCTGGCTGGTACGCCCGCTAACTATCAAAAGGAGTAATCGTTTGACTTAAAACTAACATTAACTCCCTCAAAAGGGTTAAAATATTCAAATTATTATTATTATTATTATTATACATCTTTTTTTTTGATTTTTCGATAAGTTCTCCAATGTCCTTTCATTCATTTTTCCCGTAGCATATGCCTCCAACATCCTGTCCATCCATCTGTCCGTCAGTCATATGTACTATGCGTATTTCCTCAAGACTTCAATAACTTAAGTGTTGATTATACGAGTATTTCAAACATGATAGCTTTAAATCTTCAATTATGTTTCCTTTCCTTCTATATTGTTTATTTTAAAATTTATTTTTACCAAACCTTTGCAATCTTTTCTATTGCCTATGTCTTGGCCGTAAATAATATTTTTTTAATTTAAAAATTATGTTGCCATTTGTGTAGGCAATAAAAAATCCTATAAAATATAGTTTTCAACACACAATTTGTCCACAATGCCTAACTAACATACGTGTATGGCAACGCATCTTCCTTTCGCTTTGCTCGCCTGGCTGAAAGGCTGGCTTTGACTTCCATCTGTGATAAAACAAAAAGCCAGGGAAGAAGGCAATTGTTTTCGAACCTCTTGCTGGACCAGTTTATATCTTTAATACGGCAACTGCGACTGCCAACGCAGGTCATAATAGGCAAACAAAAGGCTCTGTGATATGTATATGTGAGATTATTTCCTTCCATTTTGTTGGCCAGGACAGCAAAGGACATTCGTAGAGTCTCATATACACACGCACACACACACACACATACACACACACACACACACACTCAGAGACGGAGACCGATATATGCAGCTACAATGACAAGCAATTTGTTAGCCTGTCTACAATAAAACACCAAAAATGAACATTGCTATATCTGGCCACTACCATTACCTCACAGCCACCACCACAACTAACACTGGCCGTGTAACCACCACTCAACTATCACTATCACCGCACAGAATGCAAACATCCATGAAACATGAAAGCCACATGGCTTCCACCGCACTCCAGTGCATTGGCTTCCCCCCGACCGACCGACAGCTCACAACAAAAACGAAATGAGCATATTCATATGAAGTTATATTACATTCATTGTTTGTAGTGTCCTATGTAAGGATATGAGTGGATACCTGAAGGTGGTGGTGGTGGTCCTGAAAGTGGAGCTAGAAGTTTGTTAATGTAAAACAACCATATACATATATACATAATACATACACATTGTACTTTTCGGGCTTATTGTAAAGTCTTTTAGACATTTCTTTATGATGTTGTAGGACCCTATTCCCGATGCAAACATTTTTACATAACTAAACTACGTATGTTTTTAAAAAGCTGAAATGCTAATAGATGTAAGTATATTTTTGAATATTACAAATATTCGAAAATATATTTTAAATATTATTCTGCACATCTCAAGAAGCGGAAAGAAGAAAGTGTACCACAAAACTATATAGAAAGATCATCGTTGTAGACTTTTCTTCACAAAAAGATCATCGTTGATTATTTTTCTATACGAAAAGATCATAGTTGATGTCTTTTCTATACAAAAAGCTCATCGTTGATGACTTGTCTATACGAAAAGATCATCGTTGATGAGTTGTCTATACGAAAAGATCCGCGTTGATGACATTTCTATACGAAAACATCATCGTTGATGACTTTTCTATACGAAAAGATCATCGTTGATGACTTTTACATCCAAAAAGGTCATTGTTTATGACCTTTACATCCGAAAAGGTCATCGTTGATGACTTTTCTATAGGAAAAGTTCATCGTTGATGACTTTTCTATACGAAAAGATCATATTTGATGACTTTTCTATACGAAAAGATCATCGATGATGACTTTTCTATACGAAAAGAATATCGTTGATGACTTTTATATACGAAAAGTTCATCGTTGATGACTTTTAGAGAAAGGTCATCAACGATGTATTTTTCGTAAAAAAAAATTTATCAACGATGATCTTTTCGTATAGAAAAGTCATCAACGATGACCTTTTCGTACAGAAAAGTCTTCAACGCTAACCTTTTCGTATAGAAAAGTCATCATGGAAGTCCTTTTCGTATAGAAAAGTCATCAGCGATGATCTTTTCGTATAGAAGAGTCATCAACGATGATCTTTTCGTACATAAAAGTCGTCAACGATGATTTTTTCGTATAGAAAGATCGTATAGCTCGATCAACGATTCTATACGAAAAGTTCATCGTTGAAGACTTTTCTATACGAAAAGTTCATCGTTGATGACTTTTCTATACGAAAAGTTCATCGTTGATGACTTTTCTATACGAAAAGTTCATCGTTGATTACTTTTCTATACGAAAAGTTCATCGTTGATGGTTTTCTATACGAAAAGATCATCGTTGATGAATTTTTTTGTACGAAAAATACATCGTTGATGACCTTTCTCTACGAAAGGATCATCGTTGATGACTTTTCTACACGAAAAGATCATCGTTGATGACTTTTCTACACGAAAAGATCATCGTTGATGACTTTTCTACACGAAAAGATCATCGTTGATGACTTTTCTACCAGAAAAGATCATCGTTGATGACTTTTCTACACGAAAAGTTCATCGTTGATGACTTTTCTTTACGAAAAGTTCATCGTTGATGACTTTTCTATACGAAAAGTTCATCGTTGAGGATTTTCTATACGAAAAGATCATCGTTGATGACTTGTCTATACGAAAAGATCCCTGTTGATGATATTTCTATACGAAAACATCAACGTTGATGACTTTTCAAGACGAAAAGATCATCGTTGATGACGTTTACATTGAAAAGGTCATTGTTTATGACTTTCCTATACGAAAAGGTCATCGTTGATGACTTTTCTATACGAAAAGGTCATCGTTGATGACTTTTCTATACGAAAAGGTCATCGTTGATGACTTTTCTATACGAAAAGATCATCGTTGATGACTTTTCTATACGAAAAGATCATCGTTGATGACTTTTCTATACGAAAAGATCATCGTTGATGACTTTTCTATACGAAAAGATCATCGTTGATGACTTTTCTATACGAAAAGATCATCGTTGATGACTTTTCTATACGAAAAGTTCATCGTTGATGATTTTCCGATACGAAAAAATCATCGTTGATGACTTTTCTATACGAAAGCATCATCGTTGATGACTTTTCTATACGAAGAGATGATCGTCGATGAATTTTCTATACAAAATATCGTCGTTGATGACTCTTCTCTATGAAAAGATCATCGTTGATGACTTTTCTATACAAAAAGTCCATCGTTGATGACTTTTCTATACAAAAAGTCCATCGTTGATGGCTTTTCTATACGAAAAGTTTCTCGTTGATGACTTTTCTATACGAAAAGGTCATCGTTGATGAATTTTCTATACGAAAAGTCCATCGTTGATGACTTTTCTATACGAAAAGTCCATCGTTGATGACTTTTCTATAAGAAAAGATCATCGTTGATGACTTTTCTATTCGAAAAGATTATCGTTGATGACTTTTCTATACGAAAAGTTCATCGTTGATGACTTTTCTATACGAAAAGATCATCGTTGATGGCTTTTCTATACCAAAATATTGGCATTTTCATGATTAATTATTTATTATTTACTCACTTTGACATTTGATCTAACACATATTTACGTGAATGTATATGTATATATATATTTACATATGTATCTGTACATCCTCAACATCTTTGTCCTGCTGCAACTAGTTGTGTTTGTTGCTTTTGTGGACCTTTCGGCAATTGTTTGGGGATTTTCAAGATTTCTATTAGTAAAGCACTTGTACATATTTTGGTGGTATGTTTCTGTGGGTTGTTGTTGTGGTAGCTTTGGAGCTGTTTTCCCTCAGTAATAATTTCTGAAAATCTTAGGAAACGAAATCCTGCAAATGTTACATTTGTATCTGTGCTTGTATTTTGTCCGAGGTTTTGGGGGGTAATAATAATTTTAATTATGATGTGGGTTGTGTTCAACCAAAAACAAAGAAGTTATGAATTTAATATGAAATCTATGGTAAATTGTGTCGCATGACTTTAAGTGTAAACACAATAGAGTAGTTTAGTAGTAAACTTTGTTCAGATAGAATTCATCAGAGAAAATTTAATAGACAATTTAATTAATCGAAAATGGAAAATAAAAGTAAATAGGTTAAATTTTTCATAATTTAACAACATTTTTATAATAAAAATCTATTTTTATATTTTTGAATTTTTTTGCACAAAGCAATGTCCAGAGATAATAGTTGGAAAGGAATTGTCTTATAGAAAAAAAGACAAAATGGTTCATATATTTATCTTTTCCAACAAGAGGTGTTATTTTGAATCACCCGGTATTTCGTTACCTGCCACTTTTGAAGTTTTAATTCTTTGACATTTGACAAGTAGAAACTACGCCATTACTAAAAATCAACGCACTGAAATTATTAAAATTCGAAAAATCGGAAATCATCGAAAAATAATCTTGACTGATAAGGCCCATTTCCACCTCGGTGGCTACGTCAGCAAGCAAAATTGTCGCATCTGGGGCTGGGAAACCCAAGAGTTATTGTTGAGAAGCCTCTCCATCCTCAACGTGTGACTGTTTGGTGCGGTTTATGGTCCGGCGGGGTCATTGGAGCTAACTTTTTCGAAAATGCGGTTGGATCAACAGTTACGGTGAATGGATTGCGCTATCGAGAGATGATTAATGATTTTTTATGGTCGGAGTTAGATGGAATTGATCTGGACAACGTTTACTTTCAACAAGACGGCGCTACGTGCCACACAAGCAACGAAACCATTGCTCTGTTACGGGAAAAGTTTCCGGACCGTGTTATCTCTCGAAGAGGTGATAACAATTGGCCACCGAGATCTTGTGATTTAACACCTTGCGACTTCTCCTTTTGGGGCCAGGTGAAAGATAAGGTCTACGCCAACAGCCCAGCGTCGATTCAAGACATCAAAGATAGAATTCGTGAGGACATAGGGCAGCCACTTTGCGATTTGGTTATGGAAAATTTCATGAAAATGATATGGTCCTGTAAGCGTGGTCGTGGTGGCCATTTGGCTGATGTTGTTTTTCATTATTAACGGCATACGAGTACCTTCATCTTTATTATGAAATAACATTGCATTTTTCTTTGAATACCAAAATAACACCTCTTGTTGGAAGACGCTTTAGTAAACTTGGTTCAGAGAGAATTCCTGAGGGAAATTTCGTAGGCAATTTAATTAATTGAATATGTAAAATTAAAGTATATAAGAAAAATATTTCATAGTTTAACAAGATTAATATAAATGTCAGATATATTTTGGACATATCAAAGTGGAGGGAGGGGCAGATATAATATTTGGAAAGGAATTATCTGAAGGAAAAAAAGACAAAATGGTTCATATATTTATCTATATCTATATCTATTCATCTATTTTTATTCTTGTTATTTATCTATCTATCAAAGCAGTCTCAAAGAAGGCAATCTCTTAATCGAGTGATCATAACATCTGACTATTTATTCATATATAAGCATTTATCTATATATACTTCTATTCGTCTAATTTTATTATTTTCATTTATTTATCTATCAGAATAGTCTCAGATAAGGCGATCTCTTAATCGAGTGGTCCTAATATCTACCTATTTATTCGTATATTTATCTATATCTACATCTATTCGTCTACTTTTACGTTTATCATTTATCCATCCTTTATTCTGCCCCAGTAAAGTCATAAGCTTCTGTTGCGCCATAAACTTTTCTAATGTTTAATTCATGCTACGGCCGATTTTGAGAACCCCCCTACCCTCTTCGGTTTATTTATCACAATAAAAAAACTTCAATTCCACAAACGGATTGGGTTGTTCTTGTGGGTAACTGATTTACTACTCCTACCACTGCAATTCAATCACTGCATTTGTTTTTTTCGAGTATTGGTTTGTTTGCTCCTTCGTCCTGATTCCTGTCTTTAATAAATGATTTTGGTATAAACCAGAGTGTGTGTGTGAGGGTTTTTTTTTTTAAATATAATTTCACAATCTCATGGTTTGTTTGTTCTTTTCATTTGCTCCCTTTCTTTGTCTCTCTTCCCCGTTTACATTCTTTATCTTGACAGTTGCACCCGTATGCCGACAAGGACAACGTACTGTCTACAGCACTGGACGACATGAGATGGCAAAAATCGTTTGTGAAATTGAAGCAAATCCAGCGGAAGCGACATACGTGTGGAAATTCAATGCAACACTTGGCGAAACAATTGATATACCGGCCTCTCTCATAGCCATCGATCGAGGACGCAGCATTGCCCACTATACGCCGGTGACAGAGAATGTAAGTGAATGCTGCCAATATGGCAAAGTCCAATGCGAATGTACGTATGTATGTATGTCTGTATATGTGTGTTTGTGAATGACATGATGGCAGGACATGTTGCCAGTAGGTTGTTGTAATGGCAAAAAGCGATTAAAAATGTTTGCTTTTGGCGACTCCAAAGACTTCAGGAGATACACTCGCATGTGTGGTACTCACTCACTCAGACACAAGTTACCTTCTCCATATATCTATAGACTACGAATTTGTGGACCTACATAGTAGCTAGTATCCCTGTGGGTGGGTGGTTGTCTTTCTGGCAGACAGATTGATGGCCACCCAATGTTCCTGTTGGACATATGTGTGTCTGTGAGTTAGTCAGAGATAAACTACCTGCTTGCATATAAAGGAAATGTGAAATGTTTGGCCTGGAAATTGAAACAACGAGTCGAGATTTTGTGCTCTGCCTCTTTTCCTATAACCCACAGGAAGGCGAAAGTGTGTTCCTTTTGAGCACTGACATTCATAGCATAGCTTTCGATGCATCTTTTGTTTCCTCATTTACCGAGGAACTGTGGAAACACTGATAATTATGTCACACCTTTTTTCTTACAGAACATTGTCATTTGATGTCGCCCCAGAGTCAGCCATAGGTGAAATGGATGCCATTTTGGAAAGGATAACCGTTTAAACATGTCTATGATCATTGAGAAAGATTACACAGGGCAACATTTTTCTGCGGCATGGTGATTATTATTCAATTGCAAATATGGTTGATGTACTAAATACGAAAAAATATGATTTTTCTAACTTGAATCTACTTAGTGCAGAAACTATTCTGTTTATTCTATAAAAATGTGAAGAGGTTGTCTCATATAGTTTGCCTTAGAAAAAATTCCTTAAAGTTTTTCTTACAACAGATTTTCATCAGATCATTAGTTTTGTAGATTTTAATAAGTTATATCTAAAAACATTATTAAAATAAAAAGTAAAGCCGGTGTCCCCGCCGAATCTTATGTACCATCCACCATGGATCACACGTGAATGGTTTCGGGTACAAATTAACTCATACTATCAAGTTTCAACCCGATACTTTAAAATTGCATTGCCTTAAGAGAGACATTTGTATGGAGGCTATCAAAACATGGACCTATGGCGACCACCGTTCGTGTGAAGGGTTCTGGGTAGATTTGTAGGTGGATTTCTGCAGAGCTATCCTCCAGACAATAATGGCGTACAGCATTATCGGTCTGATTACTGTCGTATACTGCCGTATACAACCAATAAACTAGACGTGGGTTCAGACTCAAGCGTTCTCCTATTGCCCTTTTACACGCAAAGAAACGAAATTTTAGACAGTTACAGTTTTCGTTTGCAACAACTGAAATTTCGTTTGTTGTGACGGAAACTTATTTGTCGTAAAAAAATTTTTTTTCTAACCAAAAGAAATCTCAGTCAGACATCGTAAACGACAATAGTACTTGTCTAAAATTTCGTTTCTGTGAAACGAATTTTTTTTGCGTCGGCAGAAATTCCGCCGACAGAATTGAAGATAAAAAGCCCCTGTATGAGAAATGCTAAAAAAAATCCTCAAATCAAAACCTCTGTACGAACCGAATTTAAAAGTCGGTCTAATAGTTCCCTTGTAGAAGCTTTTTCGAAACCAAGGTACAGGAGTAAAACAGAACAACAATGGTGGACTTCTGAGCTAAGGGCCGGGAAAAACACCTGTCACAGGCTATTCAACAAGGCCAAATCTATTGTGGTTATTCTTCGAGGGGTCCACTGATTTTCAGAAATTTTTGAAGCCAATAAAAAAAATTGGCCACCAATTTCGCCAAACTGAATATAGGGTTATACTACCCTTTGGTAGTAGAATTGAACCTATACTGTCAAGTCCGTGTATTTTTAAAAAAGTGTCCATTTGTTGCATAGTTGTATTGAGATGCCTATACATATAAAGTGCAAAGACGTTCTTCGTACATCTTCTGTAGAGAAATGGAAAAGGTATTAGACGCCGCAAATCTGAGGAAGATACTATCCAAAACAGCCTGTACAGTGGCTTATGTGCAGGATGAGTATAACAACTGGACAAAAAACAACAAGCAGTCATCACAGGCACACACCTTTCACAGGGAACTCCCTCACAGAACCAGCTTTGAGCCGTTCAAATCACCTGGACCAGATGGCAGTTCTTCAACAGAAATTCCGATAATGTTGAACAAAATCAAGTCCTGGCTGGAGATATATGAGGGTTGCATAAAGCTCTCGTATATCCCCAATCGAGGGAGGGACACCAACGTGGT
The DNA here is from genome assembly GCA_963930755.1 of Eudasyphora cyanicolor. Taxonomy (NCBI): domain Eukaryota; kingdom Metazoa; phylum Arthropoda; class Insecta; order Diptera; family Muscidae; genus Eudasyphora; species Eudasyphora cyanicolor. The sequence continues at coordinate 23,584,861 of OZ005738.1, forward strand.
ATTCATACCCAAAGCGGTAAAGATATCACACACTGGGCCAAAGGACTTCAGGCCAATTAGTCTGTCCTTGTTCCTATTAAAAGGTCTGGAAAGCTGTTGAACTACATCAAGTCCTGGCTGAAGATATATAAGCGCTGCATTACGCTCCCGTATATCCCCAATCATTTGAGAGACACGAATGTGGTATTCATTCCCAAAGCGGGAAATATATCTCCCATTGTACCAAAGGACTTCAGGTCAATTAGTTAGTCCTCGTTACTATTAAAAGGTCTAGGAAATCTCTCATACTCTTGCATTAGAGAAAACCTGGATCCAAAACTCTTAATGGGAAAGCAACTTGCATACAAAAAGGAAAAGTCAACAGAACCGACCCTGCATGAACTGGTGGGCACTATCGAATTGTACATTTCAATGAATTCTCTAGGGTGGTCATTCTTCATACCTGGACCACATGGCATTTTTCCAATAGAAATTCAAAAAATTTTAAACAACATTATGTCCTGGTCAAAGATATATGACGGCTGCATTAAGCTCTCGTATACCTCCAATCGATGGAGGGATACTAAAGTGGTATTTATACCCAAAGCGGGAAAGATATCACACACTGAGCCAAAGGACTTAATATACTTTGTATTGTAATTCATATAACTTGATAAGACTAATTCAGCGTTTGCTTACCAGTAGAAGATGCATAACAGCAAGTCTCGAGGCCGCAATTCGCCCAATACTATCGTATGGCATTGTGGTGTGGTGGACGGCAACTGATAAGCAATCCATCAGCAGTCTATAAATGAATGTTCAGAGAACTGCAAGCAGTCAGAACTGGAAAGATTGAAGCTAGAATGTTTGCACTTTCAGAAAAGACTAGATAGTAACAGTGTCTATCAAGCTGAAATAGTGGCAATCTCAAGAGGCTACATACCTAAATTCGGCATAGCTCTCAACGAGATGGCTGAGCAAACTGCAAAGCCGATGAACTTGCTAGGAACAAGAAATCATTGCCAGTTCTCGAAGAATTTGCCAGTTCTGGTGCGCCACTGTACACATTCAAGCTTTGGCTTTTGCCAGAGGCAGTCCAATGAGATATGGACACAAATCGAGACCTGTGGGGTAGCTAGACAAATCTGGCCAAAATATGACCTAAAGAGATTAAAATATCTCCTCGCACTAGAGACATAAATACTGTCTACGTTAGTGTCAGTTCTGAAGGGACACTGCCTGATCGGCGAACACGCCAATAGGTTGAGAATTGAGTACAATGACTTTTGCAGAAGCTGTGGAAATGAGGAGGAAGCGGAGAGCATTCCGCTCCTGCTTTGTTACTGTCCTGCATTGAGTAAACAACGTCCGAATATACTGGGGTCGGCCTTTTTAGGAAGTCTGACAGATCTTGCCAGCACCAATGTTCGTACAATTGATAACTTTGTGTATCAACCAGGTTGGTTCCGATGAGGGGCAACTGGTATCTAAGTATTTTACGGTTTCAGTGAATGGAATTTTCATACACCCAGGAGGAAATGTATACCAGCATTAGAACAGGGCAAGTGGGTTTACCAACTCCTCCGTTGATGACCAGTTAGGTGATCTATGTCTTTAAAAAAAAATTGTTGGGTTAACCACACTTACTAGACGATTTTTATACCCTCCACCATTGGATGGGTGGTATATTAATTTATTCACTCCGCTAATAATACCACTAAATATTGACCTGAGACCCCATAAAGAATATATGTATATTATAAATCGTCGTAAAATTCTAAGACGATTTAGCCATGTCCGTCTGTCCGTCCGTCCGTCTGTTGTAATCACGCTACAATCTTTAATACACGAGCTAGGTGGCTAAAATTTGGTACATATACTTCTTATGACTGCAGGTATGCTGGGAATGAAAATAGGCACTATCGGTCCATTTTTTGATATAGCTCTCTCTCTCCGATTTCACTTCTTAACGCCATAGAGACCTCAAATTTCAACTTCGTAACGCCAAAAAACCTCAAATTTGAACGCATTGGGCTGAAATTTGGTATAACGATTTTATTTGTATCCAAAACCATTCCCATGCGATCCATGGTGGAGGGTATATAAGATTAGGCATGGCCGAACCTAATCCGTCTTCACTTCTTTTTTATAAGTTGGTGTGTAATTTTGTTAATTAAGCTTAAAAAACAATATTTACAAATTTGCTGTCTTTGGCGACCCCTACTGTAATTTTCCGGCAAATATTTTCGTTGAATATTTTAATCCTTAAATGTCCTTTTTGGAAGGACTTTTTTGATTTAATCGAAAAAAGAGCCAAATTTACCCATTAAGAGGGGAGCTAGAGGGTTAAGATCTTCCACAAAAATTATCCTCATAAAATTCAACTGTATAACTCTGACAATATGAAATCTCTCAGACATTAACTTACAGCATTTTTTCATTTAGTATAATGCTCCTTTCGAAAAAAAAATTAAAACTTTGACCCTCTGTAAAAAACTCAGACCAGCTGGATCATAAGTTTATTCTACAAAAATTATCTACTCAATATGCCCTTCCAGAATTATAGGGTCGCTATTCTATTCCAAAAATGCGGTTGGACAGTGTTACCCAAAGATTTCCTTTATTTTGTTCTTTAGACTGAAGCGTGTATTCCGAAGGCTTCCAGTTCAAAATCACCACCGAGATAACTAACATCTCTGATTTCCTAGAAAATCTAGTGGTCGAATATCGCGAAAACAAGAGCTAGCCTAGAAAAACAGGTAGTACAAATGGATTCAGCATGGTATATCCATAAGGACTCCTTTCTGTTACATTTTCAAAGTGTCCATTTCGAGCACAGTGTTAGTATCTAAAATATTTGCTAGAAACCTCTATTTAAATATATATTTTTAGAAAATCTTAAATTTTGTTCCAGTATATTTTCATTCACCCACTTTGCACGACCCTTTGTCATATCCCAACGAACCCATATCGCTTTAGTGAAAAAAAAGGATACTTAACATAATGACTCATGTGATTGAAATGTCTCTTCTCGCTCCACCGCACTGATGGTACGTATACAAGTGAATGTGTTTGTATGCTCTTCAGAGTGTGTCAGAGCATGAACAGGCGATAAATCATCAATTTTCCGAAATAGATTCGCATAATTTTCCAAATGAATTGCGGTTTTTAGCCATTAACTGTGATGGGCTTTGTTGGAGGCGTTGTCAGCAATGGCGGCTGCTAAAAAGGATTCTCAACTTCAATACTCGTAATATGATGTCATAGGTTCGCACAATGAAAAGGGTTATTAAATGGGGGGCCTAGAAAGATTTCTTAAGTATGTATGTATATAGGTATATGCTAAGCGGAATTAGGGATGTGATTGTAAGTCAAAAAGAAAAATATAATGAAATGAAATTGTTAAATTTTTAATTTCTTTTTCCGGGTTTTTTCAATAACCCTTTAGCTAATTTTACATTCGTCGCATTTGTATGTATGTTTAGTAAAGGACAGGGCATGGCTATTGCTGTGGTTGTGTGGCTGTGTGTGAGTGTGGGTGATGAATGAATCTGCTCTAAATGAATATTAGTGTTCCCCATAATATCTCGTTTACCCCATCCCTCCCTCCCTCTCTGATGTATTGGCTCTCTCTCTGTTTACTATTGTGTTTTAATGTTGTTGTTATTTTTGTTATTACAGGACTACGGCACTTTATTGTGTTGGGCCAGTAATGAAATCGGTGATCAAACAGAGCCCTGTGTTTATACAGTAACGCCGGCAGGTAAGTGTTTTACGTTCCGCCACCCCTATCCATTGTTTCTGTTTCTATTCTAACGTATTCATTCACCTCTTCCCTTTGGGCATCCGATTGCCCTTAGCAACTATAGCTATAGGGTATTCAAATGTGGGAATAGGTAATGGTCTGGCGGCCATGTGAAAGGACACAGACACTAGCCAGCCAGTCAAGTCAGCGAGTCTGTCATGCATTCATCCGTTCATTCATTTCATTTCGTTGTCCTCGTTGTCTTCTTTCATCCATCATTGATAGGGATAATAATGGCATTTTTTTTCGGTTGAATGAAAGGGAGGATATTTCACCTCTCCACCGCCAAAGGAGCGTAGTTAATCGTTACCATGGCCCTTAACATAGTCGCCATTTGCTGTGATTTCCGACCATTTTTACTCTGGTGACTTTTTGTGTGTTTGTTTCCGGTTTATTATGCTAATATATGTTGTCCACGTCCTATACGCGCGACAAACATTCACCGATTTATGGTCTGGGCTATATATGAGAATGATATGGATTATGATGTTTCATGTTGGCGGTATTTAAATAACGCCATAAACAACAACAGCCATAAGCAAATATCACTTTTCAAATGTTCATGACTGTTGACCGGAATCAGTGGTGAGATGTTCTCAAACATCCGCTCAGGTTAAGATGAACCATAGCAGGTGCTATTTAAAATAGGTTATATTGTTGATTTTGTTCCTTTTAAGGAAAATATTAAAAAAATCCTAATTTGCTTGAGGTCCGTGTTTTTAGGTAATTTATTTTTTATTATATTATTCACTATTTCCATATTCTTTGAAGACCATCTTCGGGAAATAAATGAAATAAAATAAATATCACATAAAAACTGAATATATGAAATTTGTTGACGCGAGTTTTCTATTTATACCCTCCTCCCGTATAGTGAGGGTATAAATGTGTCTAATATAGAGTAGTCCATAAAAAAAAATCTATATCTTATCCTTTCTTTAGCAGACGCCCAGTTGGGTTATCTACTGCTTAATATGAGGTTAGTTGCATTATCTACTGCTTAGTAGTGGCAACTTAGGTTATCTACTCCATAGTAGAGGCTCAGCTTCCGTTATCTATTCCTTAGTTGACGACACATTGGGTTACCTACTTCTTACTAAACGACGAGTTGGGTTATCTACTCCTCAGTAGAGATACAGCTAGGTTATATATTCTTGCCTAGACATCCTGTTGATTTATTTATTGCTTGGTAGTAGATAGCCATATGCGTTATCTATTACTTAGCAGACGACAAGTGGGGTTATCAACACCTTAGTTATCTACTCATTCGCAGAGCGCCTGTTGCGTTATCTACGCCTTAGTAAAGGTCAAGTAGACGGCCAGGAGCATTATCTACCCCTTAGTCGACGACAAGATAGGTTACCTACTCCTTATTAGAGGGCCAGTTGGGTTATCTACGTCTTAGTAGACGGCCAGCTGCGTTATGTACTTCTCAGTAGAGTTCACGTTGGGTTACCTACGCCTTAGTAGAGATATTGTTGGGTTACCTACTCTTTAGTGGACGTCCAGTGTATTTGTCTACTCCTTAGTAGACAACAAGGGGCGTTATCTACTTCTTAGCTTAGTTTGTCTACTCCTTGGTTGAGGGCCAGTTGCGTTATCTACACCTTAGTAAAGGTCCAGTAAACGACCAAGTGCATTATATACTCCTTAGTAGGCGACAAGTTAGGTTGTTGACTCTTTAGAAGATGGTCAGTGGGTTTATCTACGTCTCAGTAGAAGTTCAGTGGACGGCCAGGTGTATTATCTCCTCCTTAGTATACGACAAGTTAGGTTATCTACTCGTTAGTAGAGGGCCAGTTGGATTATCTAAGTCTTAGTAGAATTCCAGAACACGGCCAGGTGCGATATCAACTCTTTAGTAGACTACAAGTTGGGTTACCAACTCCATAGCCGAGATACAGTTGGGTTGTATACTTTTTAGTAGACCACCAGGTGCGTTATCTACTCCTTAGTGTATTTATCTACTCCTTAGTAGAGGGCCAGGTGCGTTATCTACTCCTTAGTAGACTACAAGTTGGGTTAATTACTGATTAGAAGATGTCAAGTGTATTTATCTACTCCTTAGAAGACGGTCAGGTGCGTTATCTACTCCTTAGTAGACTACAAGTTGGGTATTTACTGATTAGTAGGGGACCAATTGGGTTATCTTCACCTTAGTAGAGGGCCAGTTGTGTTATCTATGCCTTAGTAGAGGTTCAGTAGACGGCCAGGTTCGTTGTCTACTCCTTAGTAGACCACAAGTTGCTTTATCGACTCCTTAGTTGGGGGTCAGTTGGGTTATCTACGCCTTAGTTGACTACAAATTGTGTTATCTACTCATTAGTAAATAATATACAGTTGGTTTATCTGCTCTTTCGTAGACGTCCAGTTGAGTTAACTGCTCATTAGTAGATAGCCTGGTGCGTTATACACTACTTAGTAGACGACAAGTGGGGTTATCGGCACCTTAGTTATCTACTCATTCCTAGGGGGCCAGTTGGGTTATCTACGCCTTAGAAAACGTCTAGTAGATGCCCATGTGCATTATATCTGTGGTCACAAGACATAACAGCATAACTCGAGTTATGCTCAAATTGCGTTTTTGATGCCACGATGTTCCCCATATTCGATTACATATTGTGACAAATTTTGGTGATGATACCTTGTTTAGTTGTTCAGATACAAGGCAAGACTTATTAGCATATCTCGCTGTATCACTACATTCCATAACGTACATAACAGCATATCTCACATTTTTTCCTTTGAAAACTATACTTGTGTTTTTATTCCCCATTTATCTTTGGACTATTGAAGATGTAAATTGAATGAAGTCGTAACAGCATATCTGAGTTATGTTATTAGTCCAAGTTGAACTAAGCCCTAGCACAAAAGCATAACTCAACTTATGCTGTTATTCCAAAATCTAATATTGACTACTGAATGTTGTAAATTTCGAAATCATCCTTTGATTTATCAGCATAAGTCGATATATTCTGCAATATATAATAAAATTAATTTTGTAATAACGACACAACTCGAGTTGTGTGTTTTGCAACTTAATTTATTTAAAAAGGGAATAACAGCATAAAATAGTTTTTAGCCTATAACATTTATAATTAAAATAATTATATAAATGTTTTCGTATTAATTAATTTCACTTCCAAGTCCTGAGAAATTGCGGGCGTAAAATTCAAAATAAGTTTATAAATATTTTTGCTATATAGATTCAAACCTTTAAAATTCTCTCCTGAAAACTTGCAAAAACACACATATGCTGTTATGCCTTGTGACCACAGATATATTCCTTAGTAAACGAGAAGTTACTCCTTTGTATAGATACAAATGGGCTATTTACTTCTTTGATGAGGACCACTTGGGTTATCTACTCGTTAATAAACGACAAGCATGGTTACTTACTTTTTGTAGAGATGCAGTTAGTTTATCTACTCTTTAGTAGACGACCAGTTGGGTTATCTACTGCTTAATAGGTTGCCTTATCTACTGCCTAGTAGACAACTAGTTAGGTTATCTACTCCTTAGTAGTTCAGTTGGGTTATCTACGCCTTAGTTGACTAGAATGGGGTAGTTGATGACATATTGGGTTATCTAATACTTAGTAGAGACACAGTTGGGTTATCTACTATTTAGTAGACGACCAGCAAGGCCAGCTGCGTTACCTATTTCTCAGTTGACGACAAATTTGGTTATCTACACCTTTGTAGCTGACCAATTTGGTTATATAAGTATTAGTAGAGGGCCACTTGGGTTATCTACATCTTAGTAGAGGTCTAGCTGATGTTCAGGTGCGTTATCTACTCCTTAGTACACGACAAGTTGGGTTATATACTCTTTAGTAGAGGGCCAGTTTGGTTTATCTACTCCTTAGTATACTGCAAATTATGCTATCTACCGCATAGTTAAGGACCGAACATGATTTATCTACTCCTTAGTTTAGGACCAGTTGCATTAACTACGCCTTAGTTGACAACAAATTGGGCTATCTACTCATTAGTAAGCGACAAGAAGGGTTATCTAATCCTTAGTAGAGGTCCAGTTGGATTATCTACGCCTTAGTTGAAGACAAATTGAGTTATCTACTCCTTGGTAGAGAGTCAGTTAGTTTATCTACTATTTAGTAGACGATCAGTTGGGAACTCTGCTTCTTAGTAGAGGATAAGTTTTTGGAGTTAAATGATTAAAATTTAGACATTTAGTTAGTTTCAAATGTGACTTACGCTATCTGTCAGATAGGGTAAAGTACATTAGGTATTATTTTAGACCAGTATTTGGATATGTTGACAATTTACCACCGTCAGTAACAAAGACGTGTTAAAGTTATCGGTTGTTTTCATATAAAAGTGAAAATATGCAGACCGATCTCTGTTCTCAATGGATCTATCACGAGTTTGGTATTGTAACGGTCAAATTTCCCTTAGGGTAACGATGTCTTTAATATTCCTGCAATAATTGGAAGTAAGTGTAATTATTACCACAATTTAGATTCGAGGCCAGGAAAAATTTTCATAGAAAATTACTCAACTAGGAAGAACATTATTAAAGTTTAACAAAATCTATAATTATCCCTAGAATTTATTAAAAAAATGTCCTAAATTTTCTTTATTAGTGGTTTAAATTATCCTTAAAATTTGTCTAAAAATTCATTTTTGTTCACTTTCTCTCCCCCAGGCGAACCAGATCCTTTGGTGAATTGTACTCTCCTCAATCAGACTTCGACAGGTTTTCAAATCGAGTGCTCCGAAGGTTTTGATGGTGGTCTCGAGCAGGATTTTATCATGGAAGTTTATGTGAATGGCACCACACGACATCCGAAAATCTATACATCAAAGTGAGTATAACTAAACCTTTCAAAACGAAAAACAAACACAATTTTTGTCCCCTCAAGTCTTTAGGCAAAAAACTAACAAATTTTTAAATTTTGAAAATATTTTTGCTTTTCCATTCCTTTTTTTTCCTGTTCTCCCCCAAATGTCTACCTGCTGCCGGCATCATTTTTCAAATGTGTTATATATGGTTTCATATCCGGACAATCTTTGGTTGGTGCTGCAACTTGGCATTACAACGATGACTTGAACAAATGCAACGACAACGACAACTGCAATTGCAAATGCAACAAAAACCTGCCACTCGTACTAACTCGTCTAACAACTCCATGAATCCTGTTTGTGTACGCTTGAAATGTATGCAAATTGCAATTTGAATTTTTGTGCTCGATGCGCTTGACTTGCCACCGACGCGGTATACGGCAACATTGCTGTTGCTGCCGCTGCCCCTGCTGCTGCTCCGGCTCTTGCGACATCTCATACTACTTGCAACACAACGACAAAATTTTTGCCCAAATCTAGAACTCCTTACTTTGAGGTGCGTGGCCTGATACCAGGTGCCGGTTATAATGTATTTCTGGTGGCTCACAATAGCAAAGGACGCAGTAATGCCACCATTCTGCAGGTCTACACTCTCAAGGATCCCGAAAAACAGACAGGTTTGTTGTGGCATGAACATTACTGAATGTAGTTGATAGCATAGATCGTAGCTTAGATTGTTTCTGTATGTCAAAATTTGTCTTTAAAGACCTGAGTTGAGTTGAATTTGAATTGGTGGTATTTTTCAAACACAAACACAAGAGATAGGAAGAGAGAGAAAAATAGTTGGTTTATAAAATTTGTAAGCAATAAGACTGAGTTTCAAAATTTTTTGGAGAGTTAAAAGATTCTATTTAAAAAACTTATGCATTGATAACTATATATATAAAGTCCGACAAAATTTCCCATTGAGTCCTTCAAAAGAAGGACTCAATGGGAATCTATCTCCCTTCTGAAACCCAACTATTGTCTCACTCTCTCTCTCGCTCTCTAAATTCTTTAAACCTACACGCAGAGAATAAAATTCTTTCCTCTGCAATTATGATTAAGACATCTACAAAATCCCATTTCCGGCAATAGAAAATTAGCAGGTTGGAGCGCCCCAGTATGTGAGTTGGTAGCGTGTTCGTCTATAAGTTTGGGGGTCATGGGTTCGATTCCCACCAGAGGCTCTGGTCTGTCGCTGCAAAATCCAACCACGTAGTCTTTGTAAAAATGCTATTCCCTGGATTAAATATAAATTTACTATAATTCATATAAATAAATTCGCTGCTTGAGCCTTAAATTTGTTTTCCTCAAACAAAAATTATTATTTTAAGTAAAAGAAATTTCTATTGCCTGAAATGTAATGCCTTAAATTACATTCCTGCGGAAGCAATCATTTCTTTGCGTGTGGAAAGCATGTTGTTGTTACCTATATTGCTTGTCTCATTTATTTAGTTCAATATCTAAATCTATACTCCGTCGATTTTCAATTATTTTGCTACTTTTTTTACAATTTTTTCTAATAAAATATTTTCAGTTTTGATTACTTACAAAAAACTATTTATTACTTCAAAGCCTTTGTTTAATGAGACTGTTATCACCACCACTACTACAAATATTCCTACTACTACACCTTATAATTTAACACCACCTAAAACGAATAAGAAAAGTAAGAATATTTAAAATGTTTTTGAAATATCTTAAAAAAATTGCATCCTACATTTACAATGATTTTTTATTGTTAATCATACAGATCATAATTGAAATAAAATTAATTTTTTTCACAATTTATTAAATTTGAATTTCTTTCCTTTTTCCCCTTAGATCTTTCCTTAGCCTATGCCCCCGTCATTGAGGATATACGTCCCTTTTTAGGCATACTAGTGGGTATAGTTGTCAGTATTATCCTGGTGGCCTTCATCATTGTGATAATTGTTCGCATGAGAGGTTCTTCGGGTAGAGATCGTAACAATTATATGCATGGCACTGCCACGGCTCAAGGTCGTAACAATAATGGTCTGGGATCTCTGCACAATAGTCATGACATGCACAACGGTCGGGGGAATTGCCATGTGACCAGCAGTATAGATAGCATCGATAAGAATCCGGATATAATACCACAAGGTGAGTTGGAAAAAATGGAGAAAACAATGTAATAAATAAATATTAAATATGAAAATTAGTAGACAATCTTTTGAGATTCGCAAAATTTACAAAAGATTTACAAAAATTATTTTTTTTTCTTAATATTTATAAAATATATTTAAAAAAAATATAAAAAATCCAAAGAATGTATTTTTTTGAAATTCCAACGTTATACGATATTTTTTCTTAATATTGCGAAAACAAATTAATCTCTAGAAAAAATTGTTTACTTTGTATTTAGAAAACCTATTTAAAAAATATGAAAATGAAAAGAATATTTTTTTGCGAAATTTCCAACGTTTTCCATGATTATTTTATATATTTGAAAACATATATTTGTAGTTTGTATTTTTCCTTAATTTCTTGATCACTCTGAAAATATGATTTATTACTTTTATATTTAGAAAACATATTTAAAAGTATTACAATTAAAAGGCTTTATTTTTGGGAAATTTTCCTTGGTTTTCCTTGATTTCTTGAACTCTCTTCAAGAAAATATTTTTTATTTCTTATTTTAATATTTAGAAATTATTTTTTAAAAATACAAAAATTATTATAAACCAGTAAGGCAAGGCAGAAAATCGGGCGGGGCCGACTATATAATACCCCACACCTTCCTAACAATGCTATAAGGGTTTTTGCGATAATAATTTGGAATAATTGGTAAATGGGTAAGAACATATATATGCGGATATATCTAATTCTGAACCAATAATCGCTAAATTAAGCAATATTCGTTCCTAAATTGAGAAACATCTTTCTGGAGAATTTTGTAATGATCGGAAGTAAAGTACAACTTCTATAGCGCTTTGTAACCAAATCAGGAGGAACATATATATGGAGCTTATATCTAAATCTGAATCGATTTTCCCTGAATACTAATTCATGTAAAATAGAAACCTCTTTCTGTCGAATTTCGTACTGATCGGATATAAAATACAGTCTCTACAGCGCTTGAATGTAAAATCGGTGCTAACATATATATGGGGGCTATATCTAAATCTGAACCGATTTTCTCCGAATTTGGCAGTATTCCTTCATGTAATAAGAAACCTCTTTCTGCCGAATTTCGTACTGATTGGATATAAAATACAGTTTCTACAGCGCTTACATGTCAAATCGGGTGCAACATATATATGGGGGCTATATATAAATCTGAACCGATTTCCCCAAATTTTGTATTGTATCTAAGTGTATCACGAGACTACTCTCTGTAAATTTTTGTACAAATCGGTTACAAAATGTTGCTTATACAGGAGCTATATGTAAATCTGAACCGATTTCGTTGAGATCGGACCATAATTGCGACCTGTACTTTGATTACAAAAATACGTCTACAGACAGACAGACGGACAGACAGACGGACAGACGGACAGACAGACGGACATAGCTAAATCGACTCAGAAAGTGATTACAAGTCGATCGGTATAATAAACAATGGGTCTATCTCTTCTCCTTTTGGGTGTTACAAACAAATGCACAAAGTCATAATACCCTGTACCACAGTGTGGTGTAGGGTATAAAAATTCTGGTTAAAATCGGTTCAGATTTGGATATAGTCCCCATATATATGTTTCACCCGATTTGACATGTAAGCGCTGTAGAAACCATATTTTACATCCGATCTTTATGAAATTCGGCAGAGAGAGTTTTATTGTTATGTGATTGAACACTACCAAATTCGGAGAAAATCCGTTTAGATTTAGATATAGCCCCCATATATATGTTTCACCCGATTTGACATGTAAGCGCTGTAGGAACTGTATTTTAAATCAGATCAGTACGAAATTTGGCAGAGAGAGTTCTCTTATTACATGAATAAACACTGCCAAATTCGGGGAAAATCGGTTCAGATTTAGATATAGTCCCCATATATATGTTTCACCCGATTTGACATGAAAGCGCTGTAGAAACCGTATTTTACATCCGACCTGTACGAAATTCGGCAGAGAAAGTTCTCTTATTACATGAAAAAACACTGCGCAATTCGGGGAAAATCGGTTCAGATTTAGATATAGCCCCCATATATATGTTCCACCCGATTTAACATTTAAGCGCTGTAGAAATCGTGTTTTATATCCGATCAGTACGAAAATCGCCAGAGAGAGTGTGCTTATTACATGTATGAACACTGCCAAATTCTTATCGCAATGCCCATTTTCGCATTGGTAGGTAGGTGTAGGGTATTATATAGTCGGCCCCGCCCGACTTTCTGTCTTTCCTTACTGGTTTTTATTGAAATATTTAGAAAATACATTTAAAAAAATTTAATTCAAGCAATACACTTTTGTGAAATTTTCCATGATTTTGCTTGATTTGTTGATCTATCTGAAAATACAATTTTTGAGTTTAGTATTTAGAAAACCAATTTATAAATATTAAAAATCAAATCATAAATTGTTGTGAAATTTTCATAAATTTTCCTTCATTTCTTGATTATTTTTATACCCTACACCACACTGTGGTACATGGTATTATGACTTTGTGCATTTATTTGTAACACCCAAAAGGAGAAGAGATAGACCCATTGTTTATTATACCGATCGACTTGTAATCACTTTCTGAGTCGATTTAGCTATGTCCGTCTGTCTGTCTGTAGACGTATTTTTGTAATCAAAGTACAGGTCGCAAATATGGTCCGATCTCAACGAAACTTTGCACATATCTTTTTTTAGGCCCAAGGACGATCCCTATTGGTTAAAATCGGTTCAGATTTACATATAGCTCCTGTATAAGCAACATTTTGTAACCGATTTGTACAAAAATTTACAGAGAGTAGTCTCGTGATACACTTAGATACAATACAAAATTTGGGGAAATCGGTTCAGATTTATATATAGCCCCCATATATATGTTGCACCCGATTTGACATGTAAGCGCTGTAGAAACTGTATTTTATATCCAATCAGTACGAAATTCGGCAGAAAGAGGTTTCTTATTACATGAAGGAATACTGCCAAATTCGGAGAAAATCGGTTCAGATTTAGATATAGCCCCCATATATATGTTAGCACCGATTTGACATTCAAGCGCTGTAGAGACTGTATTTTATATCCGATCACAGCGAAATTCGGCAGAAAGAAGTTTCTTATTACACGAAGGAATACTGCCAAATTTGAAGAAAATCGGTTCAGATTTAGATATAGCCCCCATATATATGTTAGCACCGATTTGACATTCAAGCGCTGTAGAGACTGTATTTTATATCCGATCAGTACGAAATTCGACAGAAAGAGGTTTCTATTTTACATGAATGAGTATTCAGGGAAAATCGATTCAGATTTAGATATAAGCTCCATATATATGTTCCTCCTGATTTGGTTACAAAGCGCTATAGAAGTTGTACTTTACTTCCGATCATTACAAAATTCTCCAGAAAGATGTTTCTCAATTTAGGAACGAATATTGCTTAATTTAGCGATTATCGGTTCAGAATTAGATATATCCGCATATATATGTCCTTACCCATTTACCAATTATTCCAAATTATTATCGCAATAACCCTTATCGCATTGTTAGGAAGGTGTAGGGTATTATATAGTCGGCCCCGCCCGACTTTCTGCCTTTCCTTACTGGTTTGATATAGCCCCCATATATAGCATTTCCCCGATTTGATTTCTTAACGTCATAGAGACCACAAATGTCAACTGATCGATCTGAAAATTGGCAAATGGGATTTATTTATACCCGGAATCTTTCACACCCTTATTTATGATCTTTTTATACCTCACGAGTTACAGAAAATCGGTACCAGACACGAATTTTCTCAGTATCTTCCAGTCATATCCTCTGAGATGAGTCAAGTCTGGTAATATGTCGGACCCGAAATGTTGGGATCTTGCATGTGTGTCATAAATAAGGAGAGCACAACAGGCCGAACCACTAGCTTAAGTGTATGTCCATGGACATGAGACTTTTATACGTCTCCTCTCTTCAACCTAACCAACCTAATGCTTCACACGAACAGTGGTAGTCATAGTTCCATGTTTTTATTTAGTCCTCATACAAAGGTCCCTCTAGATTTGACTTCGTAACGCAAAAAAAACCTAAAATTGCAACGAATTAGGAAGAAATTCGGTATAATGAGTTTATTTGTATCCAAAACCGTTCATATGCGATCCATGATGGAGGGTACATAAGATTCGGTTTGGCCGAATTCAATCCGTCTTTAATAGTTTATTTTAATCTTTTATTTTAATCTTTCACAAAGAATATATTTCCTTAATTTCTTTTCTCTCTGGAAAAATATTATTTTCATAATATGTTTTTGTATATTTCCTCCTCCTACAGATGGCCACGATGAGGACGACGAATGGACCACCAGTGCCCATAATCATGCCTTTGCCACTGCCGCTTTAGCCGAACAGAATGCAGTCATAACCTCATCGACCACATACGATCACATTATTCCCACATACGCGGTCGTCGATAAGAAGTCTCAGGCCCAACACTTGCAACAGTTGCAACAGCAGCAGCAACATCAGCAACAGACCCAACAGATGTCCGTGCAACCGCCACCCTCACATCACGGGCAATATGTACAGTACAATACACTGATACCTGTGAGTAAGATGGGCGCTTTCACGGCCCAGCAGCAGCAGCAAGTAAATAAGGTAAGTATTTTGCAACTTCACGTAAAATGTTGGGGCAAATGGAGCAGACAATGTTGAAACTTCACGAAGATGATATTCTTTTTAAATGGGCTCAAAATATAATTTTAGTACAGTAGTATAGACCCAAGTATAGTAGAGCGATCTGGCAGATGAGATAGATAGTTACTTCCAAAGGCAGAGTGATCTGGCAGATGAGATAGATAGTTACTTCCAAAGGCAGAGTAAAGATGAGTCCCAGAAAAATATAACCCACAATTTTTATGAATATGGTCCCCAACAAATGCATTAAATTATTATCAATTTTGTCAGCTTTTTGGAGCTTATTTGCATCTATGCCCTTAGAAACGGAAAGACGGTAGGTTGACCGCGCAGAGGGACATTTATAATTATAGGGGCATATTTTCTTCCCAGATTTAGGAAATATCTGTCCCAAATTTCATTCATCTAGTTATTGTAGATTGTAGCATCATTTCAACATACGGAGGGAAATTTTCAAATCGTCTTTGAATTTTTACGACGATTTGGAATGTAGTATATAAAGGGTGGTTAAATTGTAAGGGCCGATGTTGAATGTGAACTACACCTAAACGTGAAGTTTTTTCTGCATTTCATTCGACATTTCTTAATTTCAGACTAACTCTATTCGAACCATGTAAAGATACACTATCGAGCAATGCGTTAAAGTTTTTTAAACCTTTTACGAAAATGGGCGTTCAAATCAAAATGCATTTCGTGCAGTTCGTGATGTTTTTATGATCAGCATAATCGACCAAATGTGTCCGGGAGAATTGTGCGCAAATTTCAGCAAACCCGGTCTGTAGGAGATGTGAAGACACCTGTGCATGCTCGCCCTGTTCGTTTAGTGCGGCTTATGGGCTGGCGACGTCATCGCGCCATACTTCTTCGAAATGAGGCCGTTTAGGCAGTTACTGTGAATGGTGTTCGCTATCGTGAGATGATAACGAACTTTTTATGGCCCGAATTGGAATATATGGATGTGGACAATATGTGGTTCCAACAGGACGGTGCCACTTGCCACACAGCTAACGAAACAATGGCTCTTTTGCGCAACAAATTCAATGGCCGTGTTATCTCACGCCGCGGCTATGTCAATTGGCCGCCAAGATCATGTGATTTGACACCGTTGGACTTCTTTCTTTGGGGTTATTTGAAAGAAAAGGTGTACGTCGATAAGCCAGCAAAAATTCAAGAGCTAAAGGATAATTCGGCACATTAACGGCATGGAGGTGTGCCGCCGAGGTCGCGGCGATCATTTGGCCTATATTTTGTTCCATACATAATTGAACCATAACAATATTATCATAACAGAAAGAAATGACAATAATTTCCTAAATATTTTGTGTTTTATTCAAAAACAACATCGGTCCTTAACATTTAACCACCCTTTACTTTATGACGCTTCTGGTCAGCAATTTGAGTTTTTACAAACAAAATGAGTATACCACTATCCTTCGGTGGAAGTTTTTGAATAAACACCCAATGTTTTCAGACTCTCTGCCGCACTAAATTGTTCACTAGCTCTGAAAATTTTTTTTCCCAAAAACTAAACTTAATTACAGTTGACACATTTCCTCCAAAAAAAAACTTTTACCTTTTGCTTTCCACAAAATTTTGTTTGTAAACATATTAAGTTATTTAGAAAATTTTATTTCTCCCAAAATAAATCCAATATCTTTAGCAAAAGCCCTAGATTGCTTTAAAAGCAGCTTATATTGTGGAGAAGCCGAAAAAAACACACTGAAACAACAACAACAAAAATTTTGTACAATTCTTATTCGCCATTAAATGACAGAATGTGTTCATTAAACAATAAATTCACATTGGTTTGGTTTTAATAAACCCAAAAAAGGACACATTACCCAAACCCAAATTGTTGTTTTTGTTATGACTTAAAATGACTCAAACGAACAACTATGGTTACAACCCACACAGACACAGAAGCAACTACAAAAACCACACCCATACAAACACTGATGGCAAAACTATACATGCATTTATGTATGTTTTATATGCAATATATTTATATACATATAAATTTGTGTCGGTGTAGTTTTGCCTGACCTGTGAACCGAGATTGTTTATAATAACCGTTTGTGGCAATTTGAATGAATACCTCTATAAATATAGTTTTGCACAATTTATAGGCGAGCATGTGCAACATACCTACATTAGGCTGTCCGTCTGACTGTATGTCCGTCCACCTATGTGTCCGTCCATCCTTCCATAGCTAGTTGGCCAGTACTTGTACAATATCATTGCATAAAATCTGCCGTTGTGTTTACAAGCACTTTGGAATTTTTGCTATTTTATGTTAAAATAACCACACTTAACTTACCTTTTACATAGCATGTATATAAGGGTGTGCCGAAGGGTGTGACGCAGGGAGCTGATATATTCAACAAATTGTGTTTAAATCATTACACTATATAATAGCTTATGTTGACCAAACGACGTGAATACTAAAGGGTGGTTAAAATGTAAGGGCCGATGTTGATTTTGAATAAAACACAAATTATTTAGGAAATTATTGTCATTTCTTTATACCCTACACCACACTGTGGTACAGGGTATTATAAGTTTGTTTCACGGCAGATGTTTGTAACACCTTAAAATAACACAGCTAGACCCACCTTAAAGTATACCGATCGACTCAGAATCACTAGCTGAGTCGATTTAACGATGTCTGTCCGTCCGTCCGTCTGTCCATGTAAAGTTGTTCGTCGACTACAGGTCGCAATTTCACTCCGATCGTTCTGAAATTTTGCAGTTTAGAGTATTTTGCGGCTGTTAAGATCGCTATTGAATTTGGTTGAAATCGGTTCAGATTTAGATATAGCTCCCATATATATCTTTCGTCCGATTTGGCCCTTTAGTCCTATAGAAGCTGTATTTTACATCAGATCGTTTTGAAATTTAGAATGGTAGAGTTTCTTGATCCATGAACCAACATTGCTGAATTTGAAGAAAATCGGTTAAGATTTAGCTATAGCTCCCATATATATGTTTCGTCCGATTTGGCCCTTTAGTCCTATAGAAGCTGTATTTTACATCCGATCGTTTTGAAATTTAGAATGGTAGAGTTTCTTGATCCATGAACCAACATTGCCGAATTTGAAGAAAATCGGTTCAGATTTAGATATAGCTCCTATATATATCTTTCGTCCGATTTGGTCCTTTAGTCCTATAGAAGCTGTATTTTACATCCGATCGTTTTGAAATTTAGAATGGTAGAGTTTCTTGATCCATGAACCAACATTGCCGAATTTGAAGAAAATCGGTTAAGATTTAGCTATAGCTCCCATATATATGTTTCGTCCGATTTGGCCCTTTAGTCCTATAAAAGCTGTATTTGACATCCAATCGTGTTGAAATTTAGAATGGTAGAGTTTCTTGATCCATGAACCAACACTACCGAATTTGAAGAAAATCGGTTAAGATTTAGCTATAGCTCCCATATATATGTTTCATCCGATATGGCTCTTTAGATCCAATCGTTTTTATACCCTACACCACACTGTGGTACAGGGTATTATTTAAGTATAAAATGTCCTAAAAGTAAATTTATGTAAACAATTTATACATGAATTACAAAATTTATATATCAGAGTTATTCAATATTACGAGAGTGGTGTAGGGTATTATATAGTCGGCACCGCCCGACTTTAGCATTTCCTTACTGGTTTTATTACGATAATATTGGTATGGTTCAATTATGTATGGAACAAAATATCGGCCAAATGGCCGCCGCGACCTTGGCGGCACACCTCCATCCGATGGTCCAAATTTTCGATGATGCTGAGGCATTATTGAGGTTCTATACCGTTAATGAGCGGAACTATCTCATCCTTTAGCTCTGGAATTGTTCCTGGCTTATCGACGTACACTATTTCTTTCAAATAACCCCAAAGAAAGAAGTCCAATGGTGGCAAATCACCTGATCTTGGCGGCCAATTGACATTGCCACGACGTGAGATAACACGGCCATTGAATTTGTTGCGGAAAATAGCCATTGTTTCGTTAGCTGTGTGGCAAGTGGCACCGTCCTGTTGAAACCACATATTGTCCA
Source organism: Eudasyphora cyanicolor (assembly GCA_963930755.1). NCBI lineage: Eukaryota > Metazoa > Arthropoda > Insecta > Diptera > Muscidae > Eudasyphora > Eudasyphora cyanicolor. The sequence continues at coordinate 23,604,337 of OZ005738.1, forward strand.
CATCCATATCTTCCAATTCGGTCCATAAAAAGTTCGTTATCATCTCACCATAGCGAACACCATTCACAGTAACTGCCTGACCGGCCTCATTTCGAAGAAGTATGGCCCGATGACGTCGCCAGCCCATAAGCCGCACCAAATGAACTGGGCGAGCATGCACAGGTGTTTGCACATCTCCTACAGGCGCGGTTTGCTGAAATTTGCACACAATTCTCCCGTTTGTGGACACATTTGGTCGATTATGCTGATCAAAAAAACATCACGAAGTGCATTTTGATTTGAACGCCCATTTTTGTAAAAGGCTTAAACAACTTTAACGCTTATGTCGATTGTGTATCTTTCCATGGTTCAAATTAAGTTAGTCTGAAATTGAGAAATGTCAAATGAAATGCAGAAAAAAAGTTGACGCTTAGGTGTGGTTCACATTCAGCTTCGGCCCTTACAATTTAACCACCCTTTAGATTTTTTTATCATAAAATGTTTCCTATCCAAGCAAATGTCTTTAAATTTGGTACAAACACTTCCTAAAATAAAGAAAATATGCATGCCAAGTTTCATTGAAATCGGCCACGCCCTTGGTCCACCTCCCATTTAATTCAAAACGATTTTTTCTCATAAAATTCATAATCATCTTTCAGAAAATGTATAAGTTTGTTCAGCGAACGGTGAAACACGGTAGATTTTTTTTTGGTAAATTTAAAGAACATTATCCCGGCCTTCATTTCGTTGCAGTCAGAAGACCAAGCTCGTCCGAGCCAACTTCCTTTTATTCCACAGATAACCGCAATAGCTGAATTTAATAAAGCCATTTTAATTCGTTCACATCTATTAAACTGAATATGAAGGCAAATAACTTTATTATACCCTCCACCATAGAATGGGGGGTATATTCATTTTGTCAGTCTGTTTGTAACACCACTAAATATTGATCTGAGATCGCATAAAGTATATATATTATTAAGCGTCATAAAATTCTAAGACGATTTAGCCATGTCCGTCTGTCCGTCCGTCCGTCCGTCCGCCTGTTGTAACACGCTACAATCTATAATACGAGTACTTGAGCTAGGTGGCTGAAAGTTGCTACATATACTTCGTATATCTGCAGGTATGTTGGAACTGAAAATGGACACTATCGGTCCAATTTTGGATATAGCCGCCATATATGGCATTTCCCCCATTTGAATTCTTAACGTCACAGAGACCGCAAATGTCAACTGATCGGGTAGTCATAGGTCCATGTTTTGATATAGCCCCCCGCGACAAAAACCTCAAATTTCAACGAAGTGGGCTGAAATTTGGTATAATAGGTTTATTAGTAACCGTTACCATTCTCATCCGATCCATGGTGGAGGGTATATAAGATTCGGCATGGCCGAACTTAACGCTTTTACTTGTTTTTAAACTAAAAAGAAATCTCTGTATTTTATTAAAAACAACATTTAAATTTTAGCGGAGAAAATATTGTATGTGCAAAATCTACTGCAAATTTTCATTAGTTTTCGATTTAGAATATTTAGGTGATTTTACTATAGTTTTTCTATGACTAAATATTATTTTTACGAAAGCACATTATAGATTTTTCTTATTGAAACACTTCTCTATGGAACTGCATCATTAGATTTTTGAAAAATCATTTTTCAAAAATAATTGTCGAAAAATTGCTTTTTTCATCAAAAATACCTCTCTGCGGCTCTTACATGTCAAATCGGGTGTAACATATATATGGAGGCTATATATAAATCTGAACCGATTTTCTTTGAATTTCACAGTGTTTCCTCATGTTATAAGAATCCTCTTTCTGCCAAATTTCGTACTGATCGGATATCAAATACAGTTTCTACAGCTCTTATATGTCAAATAGGGAGTAATATATATATATATGGGAGCTCTATCTGAATCTTTACCGATTTTCCCCGAATTTGGTAGTGTTCATTTGCGTAATAATAAAACTCTCTCTGCCGAATTTCGTACAGATCGGAGCTAAAATGCGGTTTCTACAGCGCTTACATGTCAAATCGGGTGCAACATATTTATGGGGGGCTATATCTGAATCTTAACCGATTTTCCCCGAATTTGGTAGTGCTCATTCATGTAATAAGTGACTCTCTCTGCCAATTTTCGTACTGATCTGATATAACATACGGTTTCTACAGCGCTTGCATGTCAAATCGGGGGTAACATATATATGTGTGCTATATCTTAATCTAAACCAACTTTGACCAATTTCAACAGGGATCGTCCTTGGATCAAAAAAGAGCACTGTGCTAAATTTCATAACAATCAGACCATAAATACGACCTGCACTTTGATTACAAGAATACATGGACAGACAGACAGACGGACATGACTAAATCGACTCAAAAAGTGATTGTATGTCGATCAGTATAATAAACTATGGTTATATTTCTTTTTTTATTTTGGGAGTTACAAACAAATGCACAAAGTCATAATACCCTGTACCACAGTGTGGTGTAGGGTATAACAAGCCAAATATAATATATACTGCAAAGTTTGAGCTAAATTTCTTAAAAAATTTGGTGTTTATGGCTTAAATAAAACTTTTTGGGAGCGACATCTATAGATGGGCTATAACAAAATAAGAACTGATTTAAAAAATTTCACTGCGATGAATTCTTGTCTTAATTAAATACATACTGCAAAGATCCAGTTAAAATTCTTAGAAAATATGGTATTTATGGCTAAAATACGTATATTTTAGAGCGACCTCTATAGGGTGACTTTAACAAAATACGAGTATGAACCGATTTGGAAAAATTTTGCTGTGATGAATTCTTGTCAAAATATAATACAAACTGCAAAGTTTCCGCTAAATTGGTTTAAAAGTGTGGTATCTATGGCTCAAAAACCAAAAAATTTTGGAGCGACCTCTATAGGGGAGCTATATCAAAACATTGACCGATACGGCCCGTTTGCAATCCCAAACAACCTGCAACTATAGGAAATATGTGTACCAACTGTGATCAACCTAGCTTTATTATTACGAACTGTAGCGTGATTACAACAGACGGACCGATGGGCAGACGGATGTGGCTAAATCGTCTTACAATTTTACGACGATTAAGAATATATACTATACTTTATGGGATCTCAGATCAATATTTAGAGGTGTTACAAATGGAGTGATAACATGAATATACCCCCCATTCTATGGTGGAGGGTAGAAAAATATGGTCCAAATACTAAAGGCACCTTCTAAAAAATGGTAATTTTTAAGAAAATTTTATAAAAAAAGAATTTACCATAAAAAATATTTTAAATATTTTTTTCGTGTTTAGGACTCCACATTACACCAGAAAATGTTATGCACAGCCCTTCGAGTCTAGCGTTTTTACAACAAACAGACGGACATGGTTAATCATTCGAATTTTGCGACGATTAAGAATATGTTTATTTTTGGGGTCTGCAACCAATATTTCGAGATGTTACAAACGTTGGTGGATACCCCCTATGGTGGAGGGTATAAACATATAATATTTTAGGTACCAGTCAAAAAAAATACAGCATATTATTACTTTTAAGAAATTTCATATATTTGGTTTAACCTAATACACCTGTATCTCTATACATATACGAGTATATATTTGCATATATATATATATATATGTCACATCTCTATGTATTTTCATGTGGTCCATTCAAACACAAATGTTGGGGCTATTGTTTCGACTATAATTGATGATGTACACATACAAGCATACATGGTAATAAACACATTTGCTTGCGTGTTAGTGTGGGAACAAATTGCTCTATAGATGTGCATACTTTGAACGTGTGTTCTTATATTACATGTGTGTGTGTGTGTACGAATGAGTAAAAAACTTTTGTTCAATTTCATAAGTGTGTGAATGGACACAGGAACTTTGTATAGAGTTCACAGTTGGTTTGTTATTAAATTTTTGAGCGGAGTTCGCTGTGCTCTAAACAATGTCATTGTCCTGCGGGCATGTGTCTAGAAATATTGCATAAACAGGGTGACTCATATGTCAATAAATCAGTTGAAAATATGATAAACCAAAACATTTGCAATTCATAGAACCATTAAATATAAAATGTTTGGAAAAGAAGTAAAAAAAATAAAAACAAGTAAGAAAGTTTCAGTCGAGCAAACGAATCAATATTTCAATAAATTGTAACCCTTTGTAAATACTATTTGGAAGGATTGGACCACTGTGACCCATTTTGGACCTAAACCTGAGATAAAAACAAATGTTATCACATACCAAGTTTAAAGTCTATCCGTCGCTTATTTCGGGAGTTATCGTGAGCTACAGCCAGACAGATAAACGGACGGACGGACATTGCTCAAATGGCTCTTAATGTCCTAAAACGGATTTTCCCCACATGTACTTGGGGTCTTAGGTCACTCCATCGATGTGTTGCACTTGTGACCCGTAGCAAATTATATATAACCTCCTCCACTAAAGTAAGGTAGTGAATGAGTTCAACTTTTTAATATTGTAGTTTTTTCTACAATCTTATTTCAGTTAGAAGACGGATATTTTTGAGCAACTCCTGTTTGTTGCTCCCACCAATTCTTCGACTTTGAGGGTATACTTCAGATGTTTTACCTGAATCGCCGTTCTTTTTCGAGTTTCTTAGAATAATTTTGAATATTTTTCTGCTTTAATGTGACCTAAGACCATAAGACTGCATGTTCGGCCAAAAACCTTTTTTACGTTTAACGTCCACCCGTCTGTATTCCTGTCCGTCCGTTTGTCTGGTTTGTGACCATGAGAACTGTCACAGGGAGAGGCCTAATAGTTACAAAATTTGCTCCAAACTTAGTTTAAGGTCAAAGGTAGAACATTTTTTGTAACTTCTTTTTGTTAGAGTTGTGTAGTTCGAAACAAACTAGTTTAAATGAGTGGGTCGCCTTACTGAACGGTACGAACTAGTTCACACAACTCATTCATTTTAGTTCAGTAATAGGATTCTACCTAAACAAACGCGATTGTATACCGATAAAAGCGGTTGATTTTAACTGATGATTTACTGAACTGAAGTGAACTGGTGAACTAGTGAGCTGGTGAACTAGTGAGCTGTTGAACTAAAGTGAGCTGGTGAACTAATGAGGTGATGAACTAGTGAGCTGGTGAACTAGTGAGCTGTTGAACTAGTGAGTTGGTGAACTTGTGACCTGGTGAACTAGTGAGCTGTTGAACTAGTGAGTTGGTGAACTCGTGACCTGGTGAACTAGTGAGCTGGAGATCTGGTGAACTAAAGTGAACTGTAGTGATTTGGTGAATTAGTGAGTTGGTGAACTAAAGTCAGCTGTTGAACTTAACTAACGAACTAGTTCATTTAATTGAACTGAACTAAAATGAACGATATCATAGAATAACAAAAATGCCCAAGTCTACTTTTTGTCCTTCCACCAATTCTTCGAAAGTGAGGATATACTTCAGGTAGTTTTGTTGCACGACATTTTCTTACTTTTTCGATTTTCTTAGAATAATATAAAATATTTTTCAGATTTAATGTGTGAGGATATACTTCAGGTAGTTTTGTTGTACGACATTTTCTTACTTTTTCGATTTTCTTAGAATAATATAAAATATTTTTCAGATTTAATGTGACCTAAGACCATAACAGCAGTATTCGTAAAAACTTAAAACAACTTTACTAATGTTTGTTAAAATTTTTTGTTAAAACTGTATTCATAAACGAATACACTATGCAAGAAATGAACACTTTTTGAAAAATACACGGACTTGACAGTATAAGTTCGATTCTACTATCAAAGGGTAGTATAACCCTATACTCGGTTTGGCGAAATTGGTGACCGATTTTTTTATGGGCCTCCAAAGTTTCTGAAAAGCAGTGGGCCCCTCGAAAAAGGTGTCATCTGCTTTTGTCCAACAACTAATTCAGACTTGGTGATACCGCTTAACTATATTTCTAATTCTACTATATAATGTAGCTAAAAATATGCTGAACAAAGTTTCTTAAAATTTTTTGGGAAAAAAAAATTTCCAGTACTTTTTTTGAAAAAGTGTAGGAAACATTTTTTTTTTCACTTTTTTTCAGCATAACTTTCAGGGACTCGTAATTTTTCACTAACAATGTTTGGCAAAATTGTAGCCAACATGAATCTGAACAACTTTTGTGAACATATCAATACAATCTAAAAGTGTTTAGGTACCCTAAATAGTATTTTATTAAAAATCAACATTGGCCCTTAAAATGTAACCACCCTTTACTTTATGACGCTTCTGGTCAGCATTTCGAGTTTTTACAAACAATATGAGTATACCACTATCCTACGGTGGACGTTTTTGAGTAAACACCTAAAGTTTTCAGACTCTCTGCCTCACTAAGTTATTCACAAGCTCTGTAATTTTTTTCCCAAAAACTAAACTTAATTACAGTTGACACATTTCCTCCAAAAAAAACTTTTACCTTTTGCTTTCCACAAAATTTTGTTTGTAAACATATTAAGTTATTTAGAAAATTTTATTTCTCCCAAAATAAATCCAATAACTTTAGCAAAAGCCCTAGATTGCTTTAAAAGCAGCTTATATTGTGGAGAAGCCGAAAAAAACACACTGAAACAACAACAACAAAAATTTTGTACAATTCTTATTCGCCATTAAATGACAGAATGTGTTCATTAAACAATAAATTCACATTGGTTTGGTTTTAATAAACCCAAAAAAGGACACATTACCCAAACCCAAATTGTTGTTTTTGTTATGACTTAAAATGACTCAAACGAACAACTGTGGTTGCAACCCACACAGACACAGAAGCAACTACAAAAACCACACCCATACAAACACTGATGGCAAAACTATACATGCATTTATGTATGTTTTATGTGCACTATATGTATATAGAAAATTGTGTCTGTGTAGTTTTGCCTGACCTGTGAACCGAGATTGTTTATAATAACCGTTTGTGGCAATTTGAATGAATACCTCTATAAATATAGTTTTGCACAATTTATAGGCGAGCATGTGCAACATACCTACATTAGGCTGTCCGTCTGACTGTATGTCCGTCCACCTATGTGTCCGTCCATCCTTCCATAGCTAGTTGGCCAGTACTTGTACAATTTCATTGCATAAAATCTGCCGTTGTGTTTACAAGCACTTTGGAATTTTTGCTATTTTATGTTAAAATAACCACACTTAACTTACCTTTTACATAGCATGTATATAAGGGTGTGCCGAAGGGTGTGACGCAGGGAGCTGATATATTCAACAAATTGTGTTTAAATCATTACACTATACAATAGCTTATGTTGACCAAACGACGTGAATACTAAAGGGTGGTTAAAAGGGCCGATGTTGATTTTGAATAAAACACAAATTATTTAGGAAATTATTGTCATTTCTTTATACCCTACACCACACTGTGGTACATGGTATTATATGTTTGTTTCACGGCAGATGTTTGTAACACCCTAAAATAACACAGCTAGACCCATCTTAAAGTATACCGATCGACTCAGAATCACTAGCTGAGTCGATTTAACGATGTCTGTCCGTCCGTCCGTCCGTCTGTCCATGTAAAGTTGTTCGTCGACTACAGGTCGCAATTTCACTCCGATCGTTCTGAAATTTTGCAGTTTAGAGTATTTCGCGGCTGTTAAGATCGCTATTGAATTTGGTTGAAATCGGTTCAGATTTAGATATAGCTCCCATATATATGTTTCGTCCGATTTGGCCCTTTAGTCCTATAGAAGCTGTATTTTACATCCGATCGTTTTGAAATTTAGAATGGTAGAGTTTCTTGATCCATGAACCAACATTGCCGAATTTGAAGAAAATCGGTTCAGATTTAGATATAGCTCCCATATATATCTTTCGTCCGATTTGGTCCTTTAGTCCTATAGAAGCTGTATTTTACATCCGATCGTTTTGAAATTTAGAATGGTAGAGTTTCTTGATCCATGAACCAATATTGCCGAATTTGAAGAAAATCGGTTAAGATTTAGCTATAGCTCCCATATATATGTTTCGTCCGATTTGGCCCTTTAGTCCTATAAAAGCTGTATTTGACATCCAATCGTGTTGAAATTTAGAATGGTAGAGTTTCTTGATCCATGAACCAACACTACCGAATTTGAAGAAAATCGGTTAAGATTTAGCTATAGCTCCCATATATATGTTTCATCCGATTTGGCTCTTTAGATCCAATCGTTTTTATACCCTACACCACACTGTGGTACAGGGTATTATTTAAGTATAAAATTTCCTAAAAGTAAATTTATGTAAACAATTTATACATGAATTACAAAATTTATATATCAGAGTTATTCAATATTACGAGAGTGGTGTAGGGTATTATATAGTCGGCACCGCCCGACTTTAGCATTTCCTTACTGGTTTTATTATGATAATATTGGTATGGTTAAATTATGTATGGAACAAAATATCGGCCAAATGGCCGCCGCGACCTTGGCGGAACACCTTCATCCGATGGTCCAAATTTTCGATGATGCTGAGGCATTATTGAGGTTCTATACCGTTAATGAGCGGAACTATCTCATCATTTAGCTCTGGAATTGTTCCTGGCGTACACTATTTCTTTCAAATAACCCCAAAGAAAGAAGCCCAATGGTGGCAAATCACCTGATCTTGGCGGCCAATTGACATCGCCACGACGTGTGATAACACGGCCATTGAATTTGTTGCGCAAAATAGCCATTGTATCGTTAGCTGTGTGGCAAGTGGCACCGTCCTGTTTAAACCACATATTGTCCACATCCATATCTTCCAATTCGGTCCATAAAAAGTTCGTTATCATCTCACCATAGCGAACACCATTCACAGTAACTGCCTGACCGGCCTCATTTCGAAGAAGTATGGCCCGATGACGTCGCCAGCCCATAAGCCGCACCAAATGAACTGGGCGAGCATGCACAGGTGTTTGCACATCTCCTACAGGCGCGGTTTGCTGAAATTTGCACACAATTCTCCCGTTTGTGGACACATTTGGTCGATTATGCTGATCAAAAAAACATCACGAAGTGCATTTTGATTTGAACGCCCATTTTTGTAAAAGGCTTAAACAACTTTAACGCTTATGTCGATTGTGTATCTTTCCATGGTTCAAATTAAGTTAGTCTGAAATTGAGAAATGTCAAATGAAATGCAGAAAAAAAGTTGACGCTTAGGTGTGGTTCACATTCAGCTTCGGCCCTTACAATTTAACCACCCTTTAGATTTTTTTATCATAAAATGTTTCCTATCCAAGCAAATGTCTTTAAATTTGGTACAAACACTTCCTAAAATAAAGAAAATATGCATGCCAAGTTTCATTGAAATCGGCCACGCCCTTGGTCCACCTCCCATTTAATTCAAAACGATTTTTTCTCATAAAATTCATAATCATCTTTCAGAAAATGTATAAGTTTGTTCAGCGAACGGTGAAACACGGTAGATTTTTTTTTGGTAAATTTAAAGAACATTATCCCGGCCTTCATTTCGTTGCAGTCAGAAGACCAAGCTCGTCCGAGCCAACTTCCTTTTATTCCACAGATAACCGCAATAGCTGAATTTAATAAAGCCATTTTAATTCGTTCACATCTATTAAACTGAATATGGAAGCCAAATAACTTTATTATACCCTCCACCATAGAATGGGGGGTATATTCATTTTGTCAGTCTGTTTGTAACACCACTAAATATTGATCTGAGATCGCATAAAGTATATATATTATTAAGCGTCATAAAATTCTAAGACGATTTAGCCATGTCCGTCTGTCCGTCCGTCCGTCCGTCCGCCTGTTGTAACACGCTACAATCTATAATACGAGTACTTGAGCTAGGTGGCTGAAAGTTGCTACATATACTTCGTATATCTGCAGGTATGTTGGAACTGAAAATGGACACTATCGGTCCAATTTTGGATATAGCCGCCATATATGGCATTTCCCCCATTTGAATTCTTAACGTCACAGAGACCGCAAATGTCAACTGATCGGGTAGTCATAGGTCCATGTTTTGATATAGCCCCCCGCGACAAAAACCTCAAATTTCAACGAAGTGGGCTGAAATTTGGTATAATAGGTTTATTAGTAACCGTTACCATTCTCATCCGATCCATGGTGGAGGGTATATAAGATTCGGCATGGCCGAACTTAACGCTTTTACTTGTTTTTAAACTAAAAAGAAATCTCTGTATTTTATTAAAAACAACATTTAAATTTTAGCGGAGAAAATATTGTATGTGCAAAATCTACTGCAAATTTTCATTAGTTTTCGATTTAGAATATTTAGGTGATTTTACTATAGTTTTTCTATGACTAAATATTATTTTTACGAAAGCACATTATAGATTTTTCTTATTGAAACACTTCTCTATGGAACTGCATCATTAGATTTTTGAAAAATCATTTTTCAAAAATAATTGTCGAAAAATTGCTTTTTTCATCAAAAATACCTCTCTGCGGCTCTTACATGTCAAATCGGGTGTAACATATATATGGAGGCTATATATAAATCTGAACCGATTTTCTTTGAATTTCACAGTGTTTCCTCATGTTATAAGAATCCTCTTTCTGCCAAATTTCGTACTGATCGGATATCAAATACAGTTTCTACAGCTCTTATATGTCAAATAGGGAGTAATATATATATATATGGGAGCTCTATCTGAATCTTTACCGATTTTCCCCGAATTTGGTAGTGTTCATTTGCGTAATAATAAAACTCTCTCTGCCGAATTTCGTACAGATCGGAGCTAAAATGCGGTTTCTACAGCGCTTACATGTCAAATCGGGTGCAACATATTTATGGGGGGCTATATCTGAATCTTAACCGATTTTCCCCGAATTTGGTAGTGCTCATTCATGTAATAAGTGACTCTCTCTGCCAATTTTCGTACTGATCTGATATAACATACGGTTTCTACAGCGCTTGCATGTCAAATCGGGGGTAACATATATATGTGTGCTATATCTTAATCTAAACCAACTTTGACCAATTTCAACAGGGATCGTCCTTGGATCAAAAAAGAGCACTGTGCTAAATTTCATAACAATCAGACCATAAATACGACCTGCACTTTGATTACAAGAATACATGGACAGACAGACAGACGGACATGACTAAATCGACTCAAAAAGTGATTGTATGTCGATCAGTATAATAAACTATGGTTATATTTCTTTTTTTATTTTGGGAGTTACAAACAAATGCACAAAGTCATAATACCCTGTACCACAGTGTGGTGTAGGGTATAACAAGCCAAATATAATATATACTGCAAAGTTTGAGCTAAATTTCTTAAAAAATTTGGTGTTTATGGCTTAAATAAAACTTTTTGGGAGCGACATCTATAGATGGGCTATAACAAAATAAGAACTGATTTAAAAAATTTCACTGCGATGAATTCTTGTCTTAATTAAATACATACTGCAAAGATCCAGTTAAAATTCTTAGAAAATATGGTATTTATGGCTAAAATACGTATATTTTAGAGCGACCTCTATAGGGTGACTTTAACAAAATACGAGTATGAACCGATTTGGAAAAATTTTGCTGTGATGAATTCTTGTCAAAATATAATACAAACTGCAAAGTTTCCGCTAAATTGGTTTAAAAGTGTGGTATCTATGGCTCAAAAACCAAAAAATTTTGGAGCGACCTCTATAGGGGAGCTATATCAAAACATTGACCGATACGGCCCGTTTGCAATCCCAAACAACCTGCAACTATAGGAAATATGTGTACCAACTGTGATCAACCTAGCTTTATTATTACGAACTGTAGCGTGATTACAACAGACGGACCGATGGGCAGACGGATGTGGCTAAATCGTCTTACAATTTTACGACGATTAAGAATATATACTATACTTTATGGGATCTCAGATCAATATTTAGAGGTGTTACAAATGGAGTGATAACATGAATATACCCCCCATTCTATGGTGGAGGGTAGAAAAATATGGTCCAAATACTAAAGGCACCTTCTAAAAAATGGTAATTTTTAAGAAAATTTTATAAAAAAAGAATTTACCATAAAAAATATTTTAAATATTTTTTTCGTGTTTAGGACTCCACATTACACCAGAAAATGTTATGCACAGCCCTTCGAGTCTAGCGTTTTTACAACAAACAGACGGACATGGTTAATCATTCGAATTTTGCGACGATTAAGAATATGTTTATTTTTGGGGTCTGCAACCAATATTTCGAGATGTTACAAACGTTGGTGGATACCCCCTATGGTGGAGGGTATAAACATATAATATTTTAGGTACCAGTCAAAAAAAAATACAGCATATTATTACTTTTAAGAAATTTCATATATTTGGTTTAACCTAATACACCTGTATCTCTATACATATACGAGTATATATTTGCATATATATATATATATATGTCACATCTCTATGTATTTTCATGTGGTCCATTCAAACACAAATGTTGGGGCTATTGTTTCGGCTATAATTGATGATGTACACATACAAGCATACATGGTAATAAACACATTTGCTTGCGTGTTAGTGTGGGAACAAATTGCTCTATAGATGTGCATACTTTGAACGTGTGTTCTTATATTACATGTGTGTGTGTGTGTACGAATGAGTAAAAAACTTTTGTTCAATTTCATAAGTGTGTGAATGGACACAGGAACTTTGTATAGAGTTCACGGTTGGTTTGTTATTAAATTTTTGAGCGGAGTTCGCTGTGCTCTAAACAATGTCATTGTCCTGCGGGCATGTGTCTAGAAATATTGCATAAACAGGGTGACTCATATGTCAATAAATCAGTTGAAAATATGATAAACCAAAACATTTGCAATTCATAGAACCATTAAATATAAAATGTTTGGAAAAGAAGTAAAAAAAATAAAAACAAGTAAGAAAGTTTCAGTCGAGCAAACGAATCAATATTTCAATAAATTGTAACCCTTTGTAAATACTATTTGGAAGGATTGGACCACTGTGACCCATTTTGGACCTAAACCTGAGATAAAAACAAATGTTATCACATACCAAGTTTAAAGTCTATCCGTCGCTTATTTCGGGAGTTATCGTGAGCTACAGCCAGACAGATAAACGGACGGACGGACATTGCTCAAATGGCTCTTAATGTCCTAAAACGGATTTTCCCCACATGTACTTGGGGTCTTAGGTCACTCCATCGATGTGTTGCACTTGTGACCCGTAGCAAATTGTATATACCCTCCTCCGCTAAAGTAAGGGAGTGAATGAGATCAACTTTTTAATATTGCAGTTTTTTCTACATCTTATTTCAGTTAGGAGATGGATCATTTTGGGCAACTCCTGTTTGTTGCTCCCACCAATTCTTCGACTTTGAGGGTATACTTCAGATGTTTTACCTGAATGGCCGTTACTTACCTTTTTCGATTTTCTTAGAAAAATTTTGAATATTTTTCTGCTTTAATGTGACTTAAGACCATAAGACTGTATGTTTGGCCAACAGCCCTTTTTTACTTTTTATGTCCACCCGTCTGTATTACTGTTCGTTCGTCTGTCTGGTTCATTACCACGAGAACTCTCGCAGGCAGAAACCTAATGGCTTCAAATTTGGTAATATTTGCTTTAAACCTAGTTTAAGATCAAAGGTGGGACATTTTCTGTAATTTCTTTTTGAAAGAGTTGGAAAGTTCGAAACAAACTAGTTCAAATGAGCGGGTCACTTTACTGAACGGTACGAACTAGTTCACACAACTCATTCATTTTAGTTCAGCAATAGGATTCTACCTAAACAAACGCTATTGTATACGAGTATATATAAAAAACGGCTTATAAAATCGGCCTATAAAAGCGGTTGATTTTAACTGATGATTTACTGAACTAACTTGAACTGGTGAACTAGTGAGCTGTTGTATTAAAGTGAGCTGTTGAACTAGTGAGCTGGTGAACTAAAGTGAGCTGGGGAACTAAAGTGAGCTGGTGAACTAAAGTGAGCTGGTGAACTAAAGTGAGCTGGTGAACTAAAGTGAGCTGGTGAACTAAAGTGAGCTGGTGAACTAAAGTGAGCTGGTGAACTAGTGAGTTGGTGAACTTGTGACCTGGTGAACTAGTGAGCTGTTGAACTAGTGAGCTGGTGAACAAAAGTGAACTGGTGAATTAGTGAGTTGGTGAACTAAAGTCAGCTGTTGAACTTAACTAACGAACTAGTTCATTTAATTGAACTGAACTAAAATGAACGATATCATAGAATAACAAAAATTCCCAAGTCTACTTTTTGTCCTTCCACCAATTCTTCGAAAGTGAGGATATACTTCAGGTAGTTTTGTTGTACGACATTTTCTTACTTTTTCGATTTTCTTAGAATAATATAAAATATTTTTCAGATTTAATGTGTGAGGATATACTTCAGATAGTTTTGTTGTACGACATTTTCTTACTTTTTCGATTTTCTTAGAATAATATAAAATATTTTTCAGATTTAATGTGACCTAAGACCATAACAGCAGTATTCGTAAAAACTTAAAACAACTTTACTAATGTTTGTTAAAAAATTTTGTTAAAACTGTATTCATAAACGATTACACTATGCAAGAAATTAACACTTTTTGAAAAATACACGGACTTGACAGTATAAGTTCGATTCTACTATCAAAGGGTAGTATAACCCTATACTCGTTTTGGCGAAATTGGTGACCGATTTTTTTATGGGCCTCCAAAGTTTCTGAAAATCAGTGGGCCCCTCGAAAAAGGTGTCATCAGCTTTTGTCCAACAACTAATTCAGACTTGGTGAAACCGCTTAACTATATTTCGCAATACTGTAGCTAAAAATATGCTGAACAAAGTTTCGTAAAATTTTTTGGGAAACAAATTTTGTTTCCTGTACTTTTTTGAAAAAGTGAAGGAGAAAAATATTGCTTTTTCACTTTTTTCAGCATAACTTTCAGGGACTCGTAATTTTTCACTAACAATGTTTGGCAAAATTGTAGCCAACATAAATCTGAACAACTTTTGTGAACATATCAATACAATCTAAAAGTGTCTAGGTACCCTAAATAGTTCTAAAAACCACATTGTACCCCAAAAATGTTAGTATTTCACTATTATCTAACAAAAATATTTTTTTTTGGTGTAGGGTATGTTCAGCAAACTTTATAGAAAATATTAAGGCCAATATTTTTGTGAAACATATTAACCCTCTAGCTCCCCCACATAACTGTAATTTTTGGCCCCATTTTAACAAATCATAAAAAACACCCCTTATAAGGGGGCGGGCGGGGATGAAATGTTCTACAAAAATGTTCTAATAAAATATTGTAAAATATGTGTCAGAACACACCAAAGCTCAAAACTTAACACAAACACCAAAAAAAGGTCAAATTCCTGTTCGTGCAGTAATGTTAGTAATACGATCTAGTGGTAAAATTATATAGTAAAATTTTATGGCCAACATTTTTGTAGAACATTTCATCCCCTCCCCCTTATAACGGGTGTTTTTTACGATTTGTTAAAATGGGGCCAAAAATTACAGTCATGTGGGGGAGGTAGAGGGTTAATATGTTTCACAAAAATATTGGCCTTAATATTTTCTATAAAGTTGCTGAACATACCCTATACCAAAAAATATATCTTTTTGTTACATAATAGTGAAATACTAACATTTTTGGGGTACAATGTGGTTTTTTGAGCTATTTAGGGTGCATAGATACGTTCAGATTGTATTGGTATGTTCACAAAAGTTGTTCAGATTTACGTTGGCTACAATTTTTCCAAGCATTGTTACTAAAAAATTACGAGTCCCCGGAAGTTATGCTGAAAAAAGTGAAAAAAAAATATTTTTCCCTTCACTTTTTCAAAAAAAAAAGTACACGAAACAAATTTTTTTCCCAAAAAATTTTAAGAAACTTTGTTCAGCATATTTTTAGCTACATTATTGCCAAATATAGTTAAGCGGTATCACCAAGTGTGAATTAGTTGTTGGGCAAAAGCTGACGACACCTTTTTCGAGGGGCCCACTGATTTTCAGAAAATTTGGAGGCCAATAAAAAAAAATTGGTCATCGATTTCGCCAAACCGAATAAAGGGTTATACTACCCTTTGATAGTAGAATCGAACCTATACTGTCAAGTCCGTGTATTCACTGTTGTACAGTGTTATTAGCCTAAAACACCTTTTGTAAACCATTCTTAAATGTTTGGATTTTGTTATTGGTTCGACCCTACTTTAAGCGTTTGTTAAAGTGGCATTTGCTTCTTTTTCGTGTGAATATGCAAAGGATTTTTATGGCATTTTTAATTAAAAGAAACAACTTATTGAAGACTGATTTTAAACATATTTTGTAGAAATGGTTTAGGTTAAAATAAACAAGTAACAGCGTTAAGTTCGGCCATGCTGAATCTTACATACCTTCCACCATGGATTGCATTCATTTTAAGTACTGGAAAAATCTTTGTATATGGAGCAAATCATGAAACGATCCTTTTTGTTTGAGTAAATTACTAGAAAAAAAGAACGCTGCAACTATTAGGCCGCAAATTCTTTAGCCAAACTCTTCACCTGAAAAAAGTGGTTTTTATGGCTTAAAAAGGCTTTTTGAGAGCTACAAAAAAAATGTATTTGAGTAATTTTATTGAGATGAATTCTTGCCAAAATAAAATTCAAACTGCAAAGTTTAGCCAAATTTTTTAGAAAATGTGGTGTTTATGGCTTAAATAAGCCTTTTTGGGAGCGACATCTATAGGTGGACTATAACAAAATATATGTAAATTGATTTAAAAAATTTTTACTACAATGAATTCTTGTCTTAACTGTATACAAACTGCAAAGATTCAGTTAAAATTCTTAGAAAATATGGTATTTATGACTTAAATACGTATATTTAGGAGCGACCTCTATAGGGTGACTATAACAAAATATGAACCGATTTGTAAAATTTTTGCTGTGATGAATTTTTGCAAAATATAATACAAACTGCAAAGTTTCTGCTAAATTGCTTTAAAAATGTGATATCTATAGCTCAAAAAACGTATTTTGGAGCGACTTCTATAGGGGAGCTATATCAAAATATTGACCGATATGGCCCATTCGCAAACCCAAACAACCTTCAACTATAAGAAATATTTCTACCAACTGTGATCAACCTAGTTCTATTATTACGGACTGTAGCGTGATTACAATAGACGGGCGGGCGGGCAGACGGACATGGCTAAATCGTCTTAGAATTTTACGACGATTAAGAATATACATATATACTTTATGGGGTCTCAGATCAATATTTTGAGGTGTTATAAACTGAGTGACCAAATGAATGTACCCCCCATCCTATAGTGGAGGGTATGAAAATGGAATATATCATTATATAGGAGATATATCAAAACGTGGACCGATCTGTCGCATTTTTCCAGGAAGAGTTGAAGGCATTGTGCAACATAAGCTGCTCCTTATCCCAAAAATTTCGTATGGATTGGTTCCTTTTTTCGAGTTTTCCAACAAGAGGTGTTATTTTGAATCACCCGGTATTTCGGTAGCTGTCACTTTTGAAGCTTTTATCCTTTGACATTTGACAAGTAGAAACTACGCCATTACTAAAAATGGAACGATACACGATTTAACAACGCATTGAATTTATTAAAATTCGAAAAATCGAAAATCATCGCAAAATCATCTTGACTGATGAGGCCCATTTCCACCTCGGTGGCTACGTCAACAAGCAAAATTGTCGCATCTGGGGTTCGGAAAACTCAAGAGTTATTGTTGAGAAGCCTCTCCATCCACAACGTGTGACTGTTTGGTGCGGTTTATGGTCCGGCGGGGTCATTGGACCTTACTTTTTCGAAAATGAGGTTGGATCAACAGTTACGGTGAATGGATTGCGCTATCGAGAGATGATAAATGATTTTTTATGGTCGGAGTTGGATAGTATTGATCTGGACAACGTTTACTTTCAACAAGACGGCACTACGTGCCACACAAGCAACGAAACCATTGCTCTGTTACGGGAAAAGTTTCCGGACCGTGTTATCTCTCAAAGAGGTGATCACAATTGGCCACCGAGATCTAGTGATTTAACACCTTGCGACTTCTTCCTTTCGGGCCACGTTAAAGATAAGGTCTACGCTAACAGCCCAGCGTCGATTCAAGACCTCAAAGATAGAATTCGTGAGGCTATCGAGGCCACTTTGCGATTAGGTTATGGAAAATTTCATGGAAAGGATATGGTCCTGTAAGCGTGGTCGTCGTGGCCATTTGGCTGATGTTGTTTTTCATTGTTAACGGCATACCTTCCTCTTTATTAGGAAATAAACATCCGATCATTTATCTAAAAAAATGGCATTTTTCTTTGAATACCAAAATAACACCTCTTGTTGGAAAGCCCTTTACTTTGATTGTCACAGATGGACGGACATGGCTACATCGACTCGGTATATTATATTCTTATAATATTTTTTCTGAATTTATGTGTCCTAAAACCCTAAGTATGATGTTTGACAAAAATGCATCGTTGGACCTTTTAAATCATACAAACAATGTCCGTCCATCCGTCTGTATTTCTCTCCGTCTGTCTGTCTGGTTAGAGCGCACGAGACGTATCAAAAGAATTGTCCGAAAGTCTTTAAATTTTGAATAAGGTATTATTTGCTCCGAAAATCTTAAACTAGATTCATGATGGGTTATATGGGTCAATATCATCGAGGCTTTCCAAATTTCTAATTTTAGTGAAATATGAAATATTTTATAAATTCAATCCCATGTGAGGGCGTATACGAGTATTTCATATGTTTTTTCTTTCCTTTTTCGATGTTACTAGAATACGTTTTGCTTTTATTTCATTATTATTCTTAATTTCTTTCTCTTCCATTTCAGAACGAATTATCGCATGGTGATATGGGTCTCGGTGGTGGCCAACCACGAATGGCACCCTATTGCAGCGCCACACTGGGACGGCCACGGCAAACGGATCTGAAACGAGCCGAACCCAACATCTATTCACAGGTAACGAAAATGATTGATAGTAGTGATTCGAAAAGTGATAGTTCCAAAGGAAGTAATGAAAAAACATGTTTTATAACAGGATATTCTACCAAAGTATAAAAAAATCGTATGAAATTCGAAGACAGACAGAAATATAATGCCAAGAGTTAACTTTGAAAAAGAAAATTAATAACAAAAACTGAAAAAAGTCTAGCTAGATAAATAATTAAAAAAATTATTTTGAAATCAAAATAGAAAAAAATTGTTTAGAATAGTTACGATTTTTGGAAAATTTAGATAAGCTTATCTAGTTTCTATGTGACGTGCTAGAATTCACAAAATGTAAATGTGTTCAGGGGAATTGAAATAACATTAAACTATTATTAAACAATTGTATTAAATTAGAGAAAGCCAAATTGGAACAATTGTTGCACTATTTATTTTTCACTTTTTGCACTTCCCCAAAATGCAGCAGTTCTAAAACAAACAAACAAACAACTATGTTATCTCGTATTAAGTTGACAATTTTACAATATTGATTTGTTTTGAATAAAACCACTTTGATTGAATACCACAACAATATATATATGCGATTTTTTTGTTTTTGGTTTCAAACAGTTTACATAGTTTTAATTGAATTCTCTTGTGAAAAATGCAACAATTTTTTTTCCTGTAAATATGAAACAATTTTTCTTTGCACATAGCTACAGATTTGAATGTGAGAATCATCAATTCATAACCGTTTTTTTTTTGTTGAGTATGATGACATATTTTTCTAATAAAAAATCGATCAAAATAAAAAAAAACGATGCACCCACATAACATTTTTGCTGCCATCATTCAACGCCTTGTAGAGCATCGAAAAATTCATAAATTTCATTTTGTAGAAATTGATTTATTCACAATACAAAAAAGGCATACTTTGTATATGTTTCATTGAAATGGATTTTATTGGTTTCTGCTGAAAAAATTGGGTCAAAGTCAATTATTTTTATTGACAATTGTTCAAATAGAGAATAGATTAAAAACATTTGTACACTAAAACATGTCAGCACCCATAAATATTTCAGTTATTTGTAAGCAATCATATTTGAAGTGTAATCTACCAAATTAGCAATTTTTGTGCCATATCTTTCCTCCCAAAGAAGTTCTGGTGCAAAGGCCACACAATACTCTTATTCTATGTATATTTTTTTAAAACAAGAAAATTATGTTATTGAAAATAGAAAATTTTTTTATATATTCTAAAAAGTTTTAAAAATATTTCTCTTTATAACCTACACACACAAAAGCAGAAGAAATGGACCCATCGTTTATTACACCGATCGACTTAGAATCACTTTCTGAGCTGATTTAGCTATATCCGTCTGTCCGTCCGTCCGTCTGTGCATATATTCTGGTAATCAAAGTACAGTTCGCAATTATGGTCCGCTCGCAACGAAACTTTGCACATAGCATTCTTTTGGCCCAAGGACGATCCCTATTGCATTTGATTAAAATCGGTTCAGATTTACATATAGCTCCCATATACAGGGTGGCTGATATGTATTGCAACCAACTTCGGGTTGCTATCATTTCTAAACCGCTAGTCTGATAGCTGACAGATTTATTTCAGTGACAGTTCATTTTATTGTTTACAAGTTTTATTGTTTACAAGCATTTTGATCTATTGCATTCAGAAAAAAAGTTATTCGTGATGGAATTCAAGCGTGGTAGTGTGATTGCTTTATATTTGGGTGGAAAAACACAAGTGGCTATCGTTAGAGCCCTCCAGCATTTAAATGTGAATAAATCTTTTGTTTCTCTTACCATTGCTCGTTACCGTGATACTGGCAGTGTTGCATCGCGTCCAAAAAGTGGACGAAAAAAAACGGTAACAACACCAGAAATGATCCGAAAAGTGAAGGCCAGATTTGATCGAAATCCACGCCGCAGTGGTAGAAAAATTGCTCGTGAGCTGAACATATCGCGAGAACGGATACAACACATATTAAAAAATGAGCTTGGACTAAAGCCATTGAAGTTCCAAAAAGTGCAAGAGCTCACCGATGCACAAAAAAAAAGTTAGACTGGAAAGAGCCAAGGAGTTGCTTCGCATGCACGAAAGTGGCCAGTTACCGAATTTGGTTTTCTCAAAAACCAAAATGATCGGGTTTACTTGCCAAAGAGGTCAGCTGAAAATGTACACCTACGATTGGCCACCAGAACTCAAGCGCCGCCGATGGTAATGGTGTGGGCCGCCGTAATGGCCGATGGTCGCTCCCCGCTCGTATTCATCGATCATGGGGTCAAAATAAATGCCGAATATTATCGGGAAAATGTACTAAAGACAGTATTGAAGCCCTGGGCAGACAACAATTTCGGCCGCAGACCATGGACATTCCAACAGGACTCAGCACCATCGCACTCAGCACGCGTCAACCAAGAATGGCTTAAAAAGGAGGTTCCTCGCTTCATTTCTACCGCACAATGGCCACCAAGATCTCCGGATCTCAATCCGTTGGACTAAAAAAAATAATCGCACTAAAAAATACCAAAGTATCGATCATCTCAAGACGGCGCTTCGCCGGGAATGGGCCAAAATACCGCAGAGCCACTTTCGTGCAGCGTGTGATGGCTTTGTCGGCCGTTTGAAGGCCATAATTCGTGCCAAAGGTGGCCAATTCGAACAAATCTAAACTGTTTCTAAAATTTTATTTTATTTCCGACATTTTTGCATTTGAACAATTAAATTTAAAAATAAAATTTAACAATATAGCGCTTTACTTTGTTGCATTACATATCAGCCACCCTGTATATGCACCTTCGATTTGACATATATGTTATGTATAAGCCACATTTTTTAACAGATCTTTAAAAAAATTTACAGATACACATAGAGACAACACTGAATTTGAGGAAAATCGGTTCGGATATATGTAGATATAGCCCCCATATATATGTTACCTCCGATTTGACATGTAAGTGCTGTAGAAACTGTATTTTATACCCAATCGTTACGAAATCCGGCAAAATGAAGTTTCTTATTACAGGAATGAGCACTGAAAAATTTGGGGAAAATCGGTTAAGATTTAGATATAACTGTGAGGAATGTGTTTCGAGCACTTCGCTCCACTTATGGTCAACATAATCGGCCGAATAGACCACGTCCAGCACGCAGTGAAGAAAATGTAGCGGTCGTAGCTGAGAGTGTACACGAAGACCGTGGAGTGTCGATTCGGCGCCGTTCGCAGCAACTCGGACTGACGTATGGAACGACTTGGCACATTTTACGTCGAGATCTTAAATTGAAAGCATACCAAAAACAGCTTGTGCAAAAACTGAAGCCTCCCGACCTTCGCAAGCGACATTGCTTCGCTCTATGTGCTCTTGAAAAGTTCCAAGAAGATCCGCCGTTTTCGAGCCAAATGTTGTTCAGCGATGAGGCCCATTTCTGGCTCAATGGGTATGTAAACAAGCAAAATGGCCGCATTTGGGACGAAGAGCAAACTGAAGAGATTCAAGAGCTGCCACTTCATCCGGAAAAAACAACGGTTTGGTGTGGTTTATGGGCCGGTGGAATCATCGGTCCATATTTCTTCAAAAATGATGACGGTGAGAACGTAACCGTCAATGGCGACCGTTATCGTGCCATGATAACCGACTATTAGATGCCTGAAATTGAAGCTCGTGATCTCGGCGACATTTGGTTTCAACAAGACGATGCCACTTCCCACACATCTCATCAATCAATCGAATTATTGATAGAACACTTCGGTGAGCAGATAATTTCACGTCTTGGGCCAATCGGCCGATTGACCATCAAGATCGTGTGATATCACACCGTTAGCCTCTTTCCTGTGGGGATATGTAAAGTCTAAAGTTTATGCGGACAACCCCGCTTCGATTCAGGCCTTGGAGCAAAACATCACGCGAGTCATTCGCCAGTTACCAGTCGAAATTCTCGAACGAGTCATCGAAAATTGGACTCAACGGATGGACCATCTGAGACGTAGCCGCGACCAACATTTGATAGATATAATCTTCAAAAAATAAATGCCAAAGAATGTTCTTTCACATGATAATAAACATTCCCCATTCAATTTGAATTTTCTGTGTTTTTTTCTTTAAAAAAGTAGGGAACCTCGAAATGTATCACGCTATATATGGAGGCTATAGCTAAATCTGATACGATTGTCTTCAAATTCGGCGATGTTGGTCCATCGGCCATGCTAAATTGCAAAACTATTGGATGTAAAATACAGCTTCAAAGGGCTAAAAGGCCAAATTTGGCAAGACGTATATATGGGAGCTATAACTAAATCTGAACCGATTTTTTTCAAATTTGGCAAAGTTTTTCCCTGGATCACGAAACTCTACCGAGCTAAATTTCCAAAATTTTGGAATTAAAAATTCTACAGGGATAAAGAGCCAAATCGGACGAAACATATATATGGGGGCTATAGCTAAATCTGAACCGATTTCCTTCAAAATCGGCAATGTTGGTCAATAAACTATACCATACTAAATTTCCAAACGATTGGATCTCAACTACAGCTTATGTAGGGATAAAGGGCCAAATCAGAAGAAACATATATATGGAAGCTATATCTAAATCTGAACCGATTTTCTTCAAATTCGGCAGTGTTGGTCCACGGATCAAGAAGCTCTACCGTGATAAATTTCCAATCGATTGGATGTAAACTACAGTTTCTGTAGGGCTTAAGGGCCAAATCGGACGAAACATATGGGCAAATATCAAAATTTTTTAATTTTGAAGTAAATTTTTTTTTAAGATTTTTTTGGCGAGCACATCAACGGCATTTACAACAGACGAAGATAAAAATATAAACATGCAAAAACCGTTTTTGTGAATAAATTTCATCAAAGGCCGCGAATGTTATGGCGGTTCCAAGATGAAATTTAAAAAAATTGTATAAAATGCAATTTTCAGCGGAATTCGGAAAACTAAAATTGCAATCATAGAACATTAGCATTTCTATCAGCCTACACGCAAAGAAAAAATTCGTTTCTGCGAAACGAAATATTAGACAACTACAATTCTCGTTTACAACGACTGACATTTCTTTTGGTCAGAATATGTTTCTGTCACAACAAACGAAATTTCAGTTCCGACAAACGAAAATTGTAGTTGTCTAATATTTCGTTTCGCAGAAACGAATTTTTTCTTTGCGTGTATGACAAAATGTTCGCTGTAGCTTCATTATTCGGATAAATATAGCGAATCCAAAAATCGAAACAGGTAAAATTTTCATACGAACATTATTTTTGTGGAAATATAATTTTTGCAATGTGCATAATTTGCACAATCATCAAAATAAAATGACGGCCCTCCGATTTCGAAATAGAGCGTTAAAAATCCTTTTATTTCATATACACTTCCGTCATATCTGTACCCCGCACTGGGAGTGCCATGACGATCATTGCCGAGACAAAAGTGTCACGTTCTTCGCGTACAAGGCTTCAATCTTCAAATAAGTATCCATGATTGTTAAGTGCACCACAGCGGTACGCCCGAAGAACATAGAAATGAATTTCAGACGTTTATACTATTAAAAATGCCAAGGACAAAATTTGCAATTTTTGCAAAATTGGAAAAAGTGAATAAAATTTCAGCGATTCATTATTTTGTTAAGGCCCTCTGATTTTTAGATTCACCAGGTCAAAAGCCATCTGGGATAATTAATTCAGCTCAACCTATACATAACTGTCGATGTGCTCCGCGAAATACACTATCAAAAAAAATTCACGCAAGTTTAACAAAGGTTTGGGAAGCTATAGCGGTGGTTCCATTAAGAGCACATCAACGACATCTATATAGATTTATAGTTATTTCAAGCCGCAATAACCGCTTCTTTAGTGTTATTTCATCACATCGCGGACCGCGCTGACCGCGGTCAAAAAACAAAAAACAATTGAAAAAAGTGAATAAAATTTCAGCGATTCATTATTTTGTTACGGCCCTCTGATTTTTGGATTCACCAGGTCAAAAGCCATCTGGGATAATTAATTCAGCTCAACCTATACATAACTGTCGATGTGCTCCGCGAAATACACTATCAAAAAAAAAATTCACGCAAGTTTAACAAAGGTTTGGGAAGCTATAGCGGTGGTTCCATTAAGAGCACATCAACGATATCTATATAGATTTATAGGTATTTCAAGCCGCTATAACCGCTTCTTTAGTGTTATTTCATCACATCGCGGGCCGCGCTGACCGCGGTCAAAAAACAAAAAACACTTGAAATCGCATTTCAAAAAGTTATGAGCTATAATTTTTGGCGGAAAGATCTCACATGAACAGTGCTCACGAAAAATTCTTCCTCCTTGTGTCCCTCGTGTTTTTGGTAACTGACCAGTAACTTTAGAATAAATAGTGTGGCCACAACTTATAAAAGAATGGATACAGATTTGAACATTTCTAGGACTTTTTTCACAATTTTGAAATGTATGTGCTTATAACTTCTAAAGTTTTTTTAGTTAAAAACAAACTTTTTTGAGAAAAAACTTTTATGTTTCCGGTTTATCTAATTCCATCAACTTATGCACCGAAATCTGTACACAAAGCGAGAAAAGGGTAAAACAACATACATTACCCCTGTGTTAAAAAATTTTGATATTTGCCCATATATATGGAGGCAATAGCTCAATCTGAATCGAGTTTTCTCAAATTCGGCGATGTTGGTCCATTGATCAAGAAAAACTACCATGCTAAATTTGAAAACAATTGGGTGTAAACTGCAGCGTCTATAGCGCTAGAAGCTGTAGTTTACACCTAATTGTTTCTAAATTTAGCATTGGTAGAATTTATTGATCTATGGACCAACCTTGACGAATTTGATGAAAATCGAGTTTCTTTATCTATTGAACAACAATGCTGAATTTCAAAAAATCGGTTCAGATTTCGTTATAGCTCCCAAATATAGCTTTCGTCCGATTTGGCTACAGAGGCAGAGACGTATCAAATGTAAATTGTGTAAACGGATTTTAATAGAAATATACATTGGATAATTCATTGTTATACAATCTGACAAGAGTGGTGTATGGTATCATCTAGTCGGCACTGCCAGACTTTAGCCTTTCCTTACTGTTTTTTTTTTAATTCGTTAATATATAAAATTAGTATTATCCTAAGACCAAAACCTAAGACTAATATCGCAATAATTAAGTGTATATAAAAATAGAGTTGCCGCATTGTATTCAAGCTGGGCTTCCACATTACCCGTCTATTCCTCAATAGTTATTTACCAACAAATTACAAGGGTAGGGTGTTTATCAAAATCTTCACATTTAATATTCCATTTCCTAACAAATCTTCGAAGCATCGAAGAAACCAACCATTCATTATTTTTCATTTGTCTATAATCTTTTTTATTTATTATAATAAGTGTGTGTGTATATACGACTTGAATGTATATGTGTATATATTTTATTACAGATTGATCTCGCCCATCATCCCATGTACTCGACGAGTCCTATGTTCGCCACGAATACCATTACCGGTGTCACCATGTCACATCCATCACAATTGGCCACCTTTACCACACCCCACTCCATGTATGCCCATAAAATAGTCTCAGCTGCACAACAACCACCACTACCATCACTATCCTCGCACCATACACCACAATCACATCCACATTCACATTGCAATACCCTATCATCGCAACAACAACAACAACAGCAGCATTCTGCCGCCGTAGCGGCAGTGGGTAGCCTTTGTACTGGTGGTGGCCTGTTGCAGACAAGCGGCGGCATGATGCCAATGCATATGGCGCCACCACCATCCTCAGCAGCATCGCATCACAGTACCCAACAACAATCCATCATTTGTGCGTCCCAGAAGAGACCACAATCGCCTTTGGCGCAATCAGCTAAAGCAGCAGCGGCGGCGGCGGCAGCAGCTTCCCCGGCGGCCACCTCCTCGTCATCTTCGTCGGTGGGATCGAGTGGAGTTGGCGGTGGTCTCTTACATTTGCAGGGAAATGGCAGTATAGTGGGCGTCAACAGTATGGGCTCCTCAGGTGTCTACACTAACGAAGCGGTAAATATGAATATTTTATAAAAACAATGCACGAGCATACAATGACATTTCCACTTAAGCACATACGCATACAAACTTAACGTCCGTCTTTTGAATATATCAATATAGAGAAATTAAGAGGACTCATTTGCACTCAGGCACATGTACAGTCATAGACAGTTGTATGGGGACAGCAATCAAAAACTCTATTTAAGAGTATATTTTTAGGAGCTAAATTGAGACAAACGAGGAAACATTTGTACTCTTAGGGATTAAAAGGGACAAAAGGGGATACAATTGGTACCATCGTCAAAGTTAAGCCGTTTGAGATTGAATCATGAAATTAGAGCTAATTGCAGGTCTAGATACATCGTTACGGGATAAGAATCAGCTTTCCGAAATTAATTTAGGAATTTAGTTTAAAATAGGACAAAAGAGGGCAAATATTTCACCAACGTCGTAATTAAATGTCTGCATTTAAATTGATGCATTTCGTAGGGATATCTACTTGTATGTCTGGGACATTCTCGCAGAAATAAAGAGATTTTTTTAGTTTACTCAAAAAATTCAATTGCTACATCTTAGAGGACCTAAAGGGGAAACGAAAGTAGTTTCACTACAATGTTCGATGAAATAGATGTGATCACGACTTAATTTGTTTAAAGGCGATGCAGCTGGTCCTTAGGTTAGGTCAGGTTGAAGATAGGTCAGGTTTCAATATCTCATGCGCATCGACATACTCTTAATCCAGTGGATGGCCTGTTGTACGATCCTTGTTGTTGTAGCAGCTTGGAAACGCTGAGTTGATAATACTTAATTCTATTTATATTACAGACTTTGTTCCGGCATATATCCGATCATCCACTCTATGGTGTCCGGTTGTAAATTAACATTCGTCTGTTAATTTCAGGAAATGGATGTTATTTGAGTATTACCGTTGCTATTCACCACTAGAAGCGCTGCATGTCTGTTAATAGTCGTCATGGTGTTATTGGGTGATCAGATGTTGTTCTAGTGGTAGTGCGCCGGGTGAGTTTTTCTTAGCTGCAGAAACTCGAATTATGATGAAATTCTGGCTGGGAATTGAACCCAGCACCTTCGGGTTCCAAGTCTAATGCACTAAGCACTGAGCTACCGAAAGCCACAATCCTCATTTATGCTATAGTTAACCCATAGTAAGACAAAGGCCACATGAGCCCCACAGAACTGGGTCACATATAAGGAAGAACTCAAGCAGTACAGAAATGAGTTGAGAAAGGCTAAAAATAAATCCAGGATAGATTTCTGCATTGCCATAGAAAGCTCATCCAAAGCCTTAAGTTTGCGGAAAATTGTAGCCCCAAAACCTTATACTATTGGGTATATCAAAGAAGATGATAGTGTTTGCACCACTGAGGAATCGCTGATACACATTTCTCGGGCAACTCTGAAGATGTATTGAACACTTCAACTAGGGATTCCGTTGAAGTGCGGCCATCAGAGGTCGCCAGCGAGATTGTAACCGAATCTAGAGTTCTTTGGGCCATCAAAATCTTTAAGCTTTTTAGGGACCAGACAATGTCTCGCCAGAGGAGCTACAGGTAGTGGCTGACACAATTGTTCCCTGGCTCAAAGCTTCCCATTTTGTTGTATCAATCAGACCTACATACCAACAAAATATATAGATCCCAGGGATGTTTTCATTCCAAAAGCGGGAAAACCGTCCCATTCTGCATGATCTAGTCAGCTCTATTGGATTCTCTCACTCCGTTAAGGAATATACTTATAACGGGTGATCTAAGTAGAGATACTTTTTTCAATAGCCTTTTTTTGACAGATCACGTGTGAGTCGCGTCATGTCAGTCAGAACCTCTGAGATGAGTCCAGGCCCCGATAGTATGCCGGACCCGAAGTATCGATATCTTGCATGTGCGTAAGCTGGGCATTGGCGGAGAAAATACTATCGTTCGTTTCTATTTCTTCCCAGCATGCCCTACATTCGTCATTATCTGGTTGTCTTATGCGGTCTAGAAGTGCATTTAAGCTTGAGTAGTCTGTAACGTTGCTCATAAACTTTTTAGTATTGATCTTTAGAAGAGTAGTACGGAAATACCGCTTCCGTAGAAGAAGTAAGGAAATGCCGTTTCTGTAGAAGTTGTACGGAAATGCCGCTTCTTGTCACAGGTGCTCTCTCTCTCTCTCTTATTGCCCTCTTGTTGGTTGTTGCCACCAGGAAGATGACCAAGACAAAACTAGTTCGTTTTTGCAGGAGATATAAAATACCTACAGTTGTTCCTGTATCCTTGGGTATATTGAAATTCCCTTCTCTGAAAGCGCAAAATGCTTAGGTATTTTACTAGTCTTGTAGCTGAACTTCAAACTCATCAGCAAAGAAGGCTGTGGAAGTGCAATATACCTATAAACTGACAATAGGAAAAAGCTGGGGACTTGAACCCGCGTATAGTTTATTGGTTGGTTGGTAGTCGTCGTTATCTGGCTGTCTTATGTGGTCTAGATATGCTTTTAAGCTTGAGAGTTCTGTTATGGGGTCCGCAGACGATCAAATTGCTTGACCTCAAACTCGTGTACGTGTTCACACTTACAACACATCCACTCACACCTGCTTCACACCTACAACACACACACTCACATATTCACTGACATTGTTACATTCCTTGTCAAGCATATTTGATCGTCTGCGGGCCACTTTACAACCTTGTCTTTAAAGGAGTAGTAAGGAAATGCCTCTTCTGTAGAAGTGTAAGGAAATGTGGCTTCTGTATAAGTAGTACGGAAATGCCGCTTCTTGCCACAAGAGATCTCTTTCTCTCTCCTATTTGCCTCTTGTTGGTTGTCGCCAAAAGCACTTTCAACTAACTCAAGCACACGGTTTTCCAATAAGAGTGATATGATTTCTTTGAAAAAAAAACACACTTATTGTTAAGGAAATTCAAAAGTTTTTTATTTAATGTGAAGTACACTCGATACAATTAAGTTCTAAATAAAACGTCATTCAAATGGCCTCCACGACTTTTTCTGCAGGAACGAATTCGATTAACCCAACTTTTGAAGAACTTTTTCCACTAAATCAAGTCGTATGTCATGAATGGGGCGATCAGTATTGACTTGTAAAGCTTGAGGAGAGTCTGGTTTATTTCGAAAGACCAATGACTTCAAGTAACCCCACAAGTAATATTCTAATGGTGTTAAATCACAACTTCTTGGAGGCCATTCAATATCACAATTTCTTGAAATAATCAAATCTCCAAACTTTTCTCGCAACAATTTAATTGTTTCATTTGCTGTGTGACACGTAGCCACAATCGGTCAGTAGCAAAAAGATAGCTCTTAACGAGAGCTAAAATATTGTTCATGGGTGTCAAAGTCGTAGGTCGATTGGAAAGTGTTTTTTTTTTTGCATTTTTAAATAACGTGGAATTAGCATCATTTTAAAATGTGAACGGAAATTTTCAATGGGAATCGGTCAATGGCAAAAAGATAGCTCTTAACGAGAGCTAAAATATTGCTCATGGGTGTCTAGGTCGTAGGTCGTCTGTAAAGTGTCTTGCTTTTGGATATAAAAAAATGGACTTAGTGCACGGAAAGATCGATTATTTTGATAATAAAACTGAATAAAACGTTGTAAACGTTGTTCTTTCGTATATCTCTCATGATGAAATTGTAAACACTACTGAATACAAAGAAAAACAAATGACCGATCATGAAATATTACAAATGGCGGAAACGTCACTTCAAAATCATATCATCCGTATTGGAAAACCGGTAAGGAAATGTCGCTTCTATATAAGTAGTACGAAAATGCCGCCTCTTGTTGGTTGTCGCCAAGAGTATTTTTAAACTTCCTTTTATCAATTCCAGGGTTGCCAGGTTTGTTATAGAAGGCTCCATCTATCCTTCCATTGTATATTCCTTAACCTGGGAGAAACAGAGCTCAAAAATTATACCCATGGGATGCGGTAATAATTGTTTTTTTGGATATTCGTACTTCCATGATTAAAAGGGGAAATAAATAGTCCAAAATAGTGCCGTCTTCATGAACCTACTAATTACGGGTTTGAAAGTTTCTTACATTTTCTACTAAAACGATTTATAAAAGCCAAAATATGATATATTAAACCTATACCTCATACACAATTTTAAGCCATTCACTCACTGATTTCGAGCGTTATCGTATGCTCCAGACTAGAGTGATCAAAAAACCGGTTTTTTTGAAAAAATAAAAAACCGGTGGACGGTTTTTTCTTCGAAGAATACCGGGGAAACCGGTTTTTTCTGCATAACAAAACAGTATGAAAATTGCCGTTTGAAAAACATTTTCCTTTTTAATAACAAAAAAGGCGATTTTTTAATACTAAATTTTTAAAAGCGATGTCTTCTGATCTGGAATCTTGCACCAAATTTAGTCCTGTTGGATAGTAGTTATGAGTTGGATTGTGATGAATATTGTCATTTGAGTCAAACGGTCCTTTTATCTCATACTTATAACTAATTAGCTATTGTATGCTCCAGACTAGAGTGATCAAAAAACCGGTTTTTTTGAAAAAATAAAAAACCGGTGGACGGTTTTTTTCTTCGAAGAATACCGGGGAAACCGGTTTTTTCTGCATAACAAAACAGTATGAAAATTGCCGTTTGAAAAACATTTTCCTTTTTAATAACAAAAAAGGCGATTTTTTAATACTAAATTTTTAAAAGCGATGTCTTCTGATCTGGAATCTTGCACCAAATTTAGTCCTGTTGGATAGTAGTTATGAGTTGGATTGTGATGAATATTGTCATTTGAGTCAAACGGTCCTTTTATCTCATACTTATAACTAATTAGCTATTGTATTTAGAAACATTTTCCAAAAGTGTTATCGATAGTCTTTTCTTCAACCTTTTAAAAAAATTAGCAAATATATTTTCAAAACTTTTTTGCAAAATTAAACTTTTTTGAAATTTTGGTAAAAACCTATGTTTTAATTTTTGATTTTTTTGTTCAAAAGAAAACTTAGATAATTTCCTTTAAAAGCTTTGTGACCTATTAATGGGGTGGGACCTGTTGATCTATCAAAATAAATATAAACCTCTGAAAAAAAAATTAACGTTCAACCAAACATTTTAGCATTTCAGATGGGAAAAAAACCGTTTGACAAAAATTTCAATATTTGACACCCTCCAACTCGGAAAGTCCTTAACCGATTTCGTGTCTCATAACTACTATCTGATAGGGCTACTTGGTGCAATTTTCATCGCGACAGAAGACATCCCTTTTAAAAATTAACTCACTTGACATGAAATTCCCCTTATGTAGTTCAGTCAAGAAAATATTAATATTTCGGGATATTAAATAGAATACTTAATAGAGGTATTAAATCTTTATACATATATATTTTATATACACACTTTAGTGCAGGTGGGTATATACGAGTATACATATAAATATATAAGAGTATACACTAGTCGGTTTACCCAAATGAAATTTTCTTACTTGTTTTTCTTTCGGTTTGGAAGTGGGAGAATGCGTTTACTTTTCACATAACTTCTGCGCGTATGAATCATTTATTTTCTTTAAATTTTTGTAATTTGTATAGAAATTGGTGAATGGCCTCGGATTCTAGTAAAGTTGCCGAGTCTTTTTAGGCCATATAAGGAGATCTTTCATATTATTATCTTAATTTGTGATATTTTGTATATAAAGTTGTAAATAATTTTTAATATTTTAGTGATAATAAAAAAACCGGAAAACCGGTGGAAAGAAACGAAAAAAACCGGTTGCACCGGTTGTTCGAATTTCATGATTTTGAGAAAAACCGGGGACGGTGGAAGCAAAAAACCGGTGGGCCGATTTATTTTAAAACGGTTTTAATCACTCTACTCCAGACAGACAAACCCAGGACGGACATAGCTCAAATTAATTAAAAAGTTCTGAAGCGAATTTTCCCGCATCTCAAGGCCATATTTCATTCATTTCCACCACAGTATATTTCATTTAAACATAATATTTTTATATAATTAATATTTTTTTGCTTTTCTTTTTTTCTCTTTAACAGTCTGCCGCCACTGGTCTCCTGAAAACCGTGCCCGAGGAAATTGTTCATCATCAATTGAATGGTGAAAGTATTATAATGACACAAGATCGCAATAATGGCACACGTTTCTGACGGTAAATGTCTCTAAACTAAAGCCTAAAACAACAATAATTTAACAAATAAAAAAACAAACTAGAAGAAAAGGACAAGACAATGAACCTCAAAACAAAATATTTAAATTACGTGAACGCGAAAAAACAAAACAGATTTTTTTTAAAAAACAAAGAATTCAATTTCAACTGAACCTCATGTTAAGAAAATAGAACTAAATCTCTAGACAACCCAAAAATAAAAGCATACAAAGAAAAAAGAACCGAAGCGATATATATACACAACTCATATATATATACGGCGGAGTACCGTAAACAGGTGACCTTTTTTCGCATGAAAATGGACAAATAGTGAAGAGCATGACTAAACCTTTAATAAGATTTTAGCGGGAATGTTGACACACACACACACATACAGAAAAAAAATCAGACAGAAAGAAATACTCAATTAACTGCCTTTTGCAAAAAAACTGAAAACAAAAAAAAACAGTCTAAATAAAATTGATAAAAAATAAATTTAATTAAACTGCATTTAATATACAAAAGACAAAGAAAAAAACTCAAAAAAAATTAAGAGAACTAAGAAACTGTTAAGATAACAAAAGACCCCCAAATAAAAGAGAAAGCGAAAAAAAACAAAAATCAGACATTAAACTAAACTATCCCCGATCCATGGAAAACATTTCCATAACGTGTAAAGTAAACTAATCTATGTAAAATTGTAATTAATTGTAATTTTTATTTTAATAAATTAAATTGAAATTGTTAAAAAAATAATAAATCATGTATTTTATTTATGGTTTTCTTTGGTTTGTACCCTACACAAAAAAACAAAAACATATAGTATAAGTATATACCAAGATTGATAAAATTTCCAAAGGATGAGCAGGTTTTCAAAATGCAAAATCCATACAATAACCGTTTAAAAAAAATCTCCAACACCGAGCTTTGTT
Organism: Eudasyphora cyanicolor; assembly: GCA_963930755.1. Lineage (NCBI taxonomy): Eukaryota > Metazoa > Arthropoda > Insecta > Diptera > Muscidae > Eudasyphora > Eudasyphora cyanicolor. The sequence goes on from OZ005738.1 coordinate 23,638,320, forward strand.
AAGAACCCTCAAAACGTTTCAAATTCAAAATTGTAACCATGCAATAAAAAATTACTTCATTTTAATGATTCTAACCCAAAAAAGTCTCTTCAAATTAAGACAATTTCCCCACTTTTCATCTGAAAGATTGGTATATCTTTGGATCAATGTTTTTATAATAATGTAGAAGTTCATAACTTTCAGGTAATAAATTTGTGGCCATACTAAATCTAATACAAAATCCATGCAAATATCTAAACCCATTTGGTGTGATCCTGGTTGTGGCAGAACTAGAATCCTAAAAGTATGCTTTGAAATTTACTTAACAAATGTTTTACATACATTTTCTTACTGCTTCCCGAGGTGTCTGAGATAAATGAAACAACAGCAAAACAGAGCAATATGGCAAGGTTTGGCCAAAAACCGCATTCCAACGCCATATTGCCATATTTGATGAATTACTTTGGGATCTAAATTTAACACAGGGTTTTCTATGCCTCTTCAATTTTCACTAAATTTTGCAATACTGACCACGTTATAATCCATTTTTTGTCAAAATGCGTACTAAATGACTTTTTTCGGCGAAAAAAAAAAACTAAAAAAAATTCCATCAATTTTAATGAAATTTTGTGGTTGCACTGATCTACAGAAGCCTTCGATTTTCTTCCAGAATCTAATATTTAATGGACAAATTACTATTTTATAAAACAATTTAAACCGATTTTACAATATCGATAACTTCCAAAATAACAGGTGTATCGTTATGGAAAGATAAGAAGGTCTGTTGATATCTAAGGAAGTTTGGGATTAATAGCATTTACACAAAAAAGGCATTTATTGAAATTGTAGAATTTTTTCACCAGTTTCGATTTGAATAATAAATTTATAGATTAATGCCAAAGCTGTTAGGCGACAAATATATTCCACATAAAATTGACGTTCAGACGTCTCTTTGGCAGTATCATTTGTGGCAATACTCCCGTTATTTTGGAATATATCTGCATTTTAAATTAAATTTTTAATTTAAAGCAATTTAAACCGATTTTACAATGTCGATAACTTCCAAAATAACAGGTGTATCGTTATGGAAAGATAAGAAGATCTGTTGATATCTAAGGAAGTTTGGGATTAATAGCATTTACACAAAAAAAGGCATTTATTGAAATTGCAGAATTTTTTCACCAGTTTCGATTTGAATAATAAATTTATAGATTAATGCCAAAGCTGTTAGGCGACAAATATATTCCACATAAAGTTGACGTTCAGACGTCTCTTTGGCAGTATCATTTGTGACAATACTCCAGTTATTTTGGAATATATCTGCATTTTAAAATCTGTATAATACTTTCAAATAGAAGCAATTTTTTCATTAAATATTAGGTTCTCGCAGAAAAGGAAAGTGATTTGTAAATCAGCGCGAGGTCCTCTATCACATGACAAAATATTATGAAAATCCAACAACTTTTGGTAAAATTTTAATTTTTTTTTTGAAATTTTAAAATATCGAAAAACTGAAAATGGCTATTATTATTATGCATTTTAGAGGATATGAAACGGGTGTTTTTAGCATTTATTTAAGGTATCACCTGTGATGATATCTCAATTGGTTTAGAAATTATAGGTTTTTTAAAATTGGCGTACGTAATTTTTTAATAAATATCGTGAAGTATACCTCTAACTTTAACTGCACTAAATATATTTCGCCTAAAAGTATGCATCATGAAATTGTTTAAAAAAATACATATACCAATTTTAAAAAGCCAGTAACTTCTGAACCCGTTGAGATATCGTCACAGGCGATACCTTAAACCTGCGAGAAACGTTCTTTTCAATTCCTCTAAAATTAATAATTATATAAGCTATAATCAGTTATTCGATACTTCATAATTTCAGAAAAAAAAAATATTTTTACCAAAAGTTGTTGGATTTTCATAATATTTTGGCATATGATAGAAGACCTCGCGCTGATTTACAAACCACTTTAATTTCATTCGAGAATCTAATATTTAATGAAAAATTCCCGTTTACATAAAACTGTTATACACATATTGAAACGACTGTTACTTCTAAACTAAATGGAAAAGCGCATCAAATAATTCGTCAAATGAAGGGTCTAACTGTCTTCTTGATGCTCTACACAATTTGTAGGTAATAATATTGTCTTAAAGAGCTAAAGATATTACAATTACCTAATTTTTATAATTTCATTAAACTTATGATTTTAGGTCAAAATATATAGCCTTAACTAGCCGTAGACAGCAAGAAGACATTTTGAACTTGAAATTCCGAACTTTGATTTTTAGTGTCATTTTTGATGAAAATCAATGGAAAAGGGATGTTCATGATTTTTGGGATGTGATAGAAGACGTTGGTTGCACTGATTTACAGACGCCTTTTATTTTTTTTTGCAGATCTTGATATTTCGTGAAAAATTAAAATTTTTATAAAACAGTTTACACTGATTTTATAATGTTAATATCTGCTGAACTGACTGGAGTATGCTTCAAGTGACACCTTGATCGAATAATCTGAACGCCTACTTATATTTAAGGCGATATGCGTCTAATACTATTGGCTAAAAAATATGAATTTGTTGAAATTATAGAATTTTATAAACAGTTTCGGATATTATAATAAAGCAATAGCTTTTTTCTAAAATAATTGCACGAAAATTATTTTACGAATAAAATAGACGTTTAGCTCTTTAATTTGCAGTATGATTCGTGGCAAAATTACTGTTAGTTTAGATTTTATCGGCATTTAAAACTCAGTATAACACTTTAATATAAAAGAGAATTTTTCATAAAATATTAGGTTATGAAAGAAAAAAAAAGACATTTAGTAAACAGTGCAACGTCCTCTATCTTATGTCGAAATATTATGAAAATCCAAGAACTTTCGATCAAAAATTAATAAAATCCATATTTGAAATTTAAAGAACTGAAAATGACGTATTAGCCTATTCTTTTCTATTCTATTCTATTATAAGGTGCCATTTATGGCGATACCTGAATTTAATTTTTTTTTGAAACATTCATAATTGCAAATTATTTTTCCAGTCTGGCAAGGTTTGGCCAAGAATCGCACACCAGCGCTAGTGTTGGCATATTGTTTGTTTTATCAAATATTATATTATTGTTTGTATTATGTGGCGTTTAAAAGCCTTTGTAAAGCATACTTTTAGGATGTGAGTTTTTGCACTACTTTGGCATTATTTGAAACTATTCAATAATGACGGTTACAATCTCTAGTTATTCAATTTTAGAGCCACAATCCCAAAAATAAAAAACAATGACTAATAGATTTGTTTAAGTTTAAGTTTGTTTTTAAGTTTTTCGTTAATGGCATGGTTTAATTTTTTAAAACTAATGGAGTTTTCTTTTGTGCAAAAAAATGCTACATTTTTTATGCCTTTCGCCACAAAAATGCCTTTTTGTCTTCGATTGTAAAATAAATGCTGCACTGTGAAAGGGTTTCGTGTTCTTTTGTGAAAAATGTCGCACTTGCACGGGGCAAAAATTCAACATTTCAGCCCTGTATTTAATCGAAGGGGTGGACGCTGCCCTACAAAACAGATATTTTTTGGCGTCGAGCGAATAGCCTAAATAACCGCGTGTGTCCGAGCGTGCTTTTTTATAATGAAGTTTGGTCAGATGCTTTATTTAGGCGGCGCCGTGGAGTATTCTTTGGTTTTAGTTTACTTTTAGTGAGTTAAAAGGCTAGTTTTTTGCATTTTTGTTATCGATTCTGACCATAAAAAATGCAGCAGTACAAGAGGGTGCAGGCGACATTATTAAAATTCTGCTCTCTGACAGGGCAACATCTTTTTTTAGAAAAGAAAACACCATAAAATTTCATATTTGCTTTGACAGCGATTGCAAATCCATGACCCTTATGAAATATAGGAAACTGACAGCATTCCGACGTAGATCTTGACAGCAAAAATATTTCAGACAAATACCTCTTTCCTTCCATTGGCATTAACGCCTTTACGATTTGGCCAAATTTAATGACCCAGTGCCGAATTTATCTGAAAGGAGAAAATAAAAAACAAGTAATTAAAGTGGGTAAATAATTAAACATTAAATTGGAATATGTCTTATGTAAAATAGGGTCTATAATTTTCAAATTAAATATTAAAAGACTGCTTACAGACCACACCTATTTTGTTTCAGAATCAAATATTTCATTAAATAAACCCTTTTTTATAAATCAACTAAACGTGTTTGTAAATGATGTTAACTTCTAAAATAGCAGGAATAGCGTCATAAATCGTAACTCAATAGAAAGGTCTGAACGCCTTTTAAATGCCTGACACAAATTTCGGCTAGTACTATGGGCATAAATATCAAAATTCATAGCTACGATTAAAAGTTTTAAAAAAAATTTTATAATTTTTATGTGAGCAAAACTTAAATTGTTTTAAAGAAGAATCGGTATATGAAATTTTTTAAACAATTTATTTAAGCATACTTTTAGGCGAAATATTCTTAGAACGTTTGATGTGAACGCTTCAAGCATTTATTTAAGTATCACTGGTGACAAGATCGCGCCTAGAAGTATACTTCACGATAACCACCAATTTTAAAAAGTCTATAATTTCTAAACCAATTGAGATATCATCACAGGTTTCGAAAAAAAATAAAATTTTACAAATCACTTTTGTTTTCTTCCAAAACCTAATATTTAATGAAACATTCCCTTTTACATAAAACTGTTATACAAATATTGAAACGCCTGTAACTCCTACACTAAGTGGAATAACGCATCAACTTATACCTCCAATGAAAGGTCTGGACGTCTACTTGATGTCAGACACAATGTGTGACTAATGCTATTGTTATAAAGTGTTCAATTTATTAAAATTATCGAAAATTCTAAAATTTCATTAAAATTATACTTTTATATAAAAACAAATGGCAGCAAATATAAGTGAATATTAAGCAGACGTTTTGAGCTTTTGTTTGAGGCATCGTTTGCTGTTGTACTTCTATTAGTTTAGAAGTTACAGGAAATTATACGGATTTTAAAGGGCTTGTAACTTGTTTGAGTCACATTTGGTACCTTAAACGAAAGCTTGAAACGTCTACTTAAAACCCAATGGATATTGCGTTTACTCCAGTCCCTAAATATAGTTATAAATTGTTTTCTATGAATGCCAGTTTTCCAGTTAATTGTCCAATACTGAGCCTTTTTTAACATATTGTGGGCCGAAGTTTACATCAAACGGTTTCTTTCGGTGAGTGTGATCGATCGGTTATGTACCGTTTCGAAATTGCAAAGTTCGATTTTTACTGTAATTTTTGAGATAAGCGTAACCCCTCCAAAATGAACGTAAATCGATGGAAAATGGAAGTTCATAATATTTTGGCATATGATAGAGGTCTTGCACTGATCTACAGGCGCCAACGATTTTCTTCCAGAATCTAATATTTAATGAAAAAAATCAGTATTTTTTAATACAATTTACACCGATTTGAAAATTTTAATAACTTTTAAACTAACGGGAGCATAGTTTTAATTGGTACCTTAATCGAATGCTCTAAACGTCTACATGTATTTAAGGCAATATGTGTCTAATACTATTGTCTTGAAAATATGCATGTATTAAATTTATCGCATTTAATCAGCAGTTTTGAACATTATAATAAACTACTAGCTTTTTGTCACAAAAATTACCCTAAAAATTATATTACGCATTAAATAGACGTTCAGACCTTTAACTTGCAGTATGATTTGTTGCAAAATTCCTGTTAGTTTATATTTCACCGGCATTTTAAACTCTGTATAACACTTTTCAGTAAAAGATAAATATCCATGAAATATTAGGTTGTGAATGAAAATAAAAGGCATTTGCAAATCAGCGCAACGTCGCCTTTATATGACAAAATATTACGAAAATCCTGGAACATTTAGTTGAAAATGAAAATACATTTTTGAAATTTCAAAAACTTAAAGTGGTTTATATGGTTAGAATATTTAGAGGAATTGAAGTGGACATTTCAAGCTTTCGTTTAAGGTATCACTTGTGACAATATCTCAAATAGTTTAGAAGTTACAGACTTTTTAAAAGAGGTATAATATTATAATTAATTCTGTGAAGCATACTTTTAGGCGCCAACATTTGTTTAATGTTACCTGTGACGATATCTCAAGAAGTTTTTACAGTAGGAAATGTGTTTTAAGTGTGTTAGTGAAACATACTTTTAGGCGTCAACATGTTTCTGACTTAAAAACGACGGTAACTTCTAAATCTATAGAAAAATCGGTAGAGGTGATACCTTAAAAGAAAGCTTGAGACGCATACTTTAAGCACAATAAAAATTTCAATAATTTACTATAGCGTGATCCATTTCGAGGTTCCCTACTTTGTTAAAGAAAAAAAACATAGAAAATTCAAATTGAATGGGGAATGTTTATTATCATTTGAAAGAACATTCTTTGGCATTTATTTTTTGAAGATTATGTCTATCAAATGTTGGCCGCGGCTACGTTTCAGATGGTCCATCCGTTGAGTCCAATTTTCGATGACTCGTTCGAGCATTTCGACTGGTAACTGGCGAATGACACGCGTGATGTTTTGCTCCAAGGCCTGAATTGAAGCGGGTCTGTCCGCATAAACTTTAGACTTTACATATCCCCACAGCAAAAAGTCTAACGGTGTGATATCACACGAGCATGGTGGCCAATCGACCGGCCCAAAACGTGAAATTATCTCCTCACCGAAGTGTTCTCTCAATAAATCCATTGATTGATGCGATGTGTGGGAAGTGTCGCCGTATTGTTGAAACCAAATGTCGCCGTCTTGTTGAAACCAAATGTCGTCGAGATCACGAGCTTTAATTTCAGGCATCAAATAGTCGGTTATCATGGCACGATAAAGGTCGCCATGGACGGTTACGTTCTCACCGGCATTATTTTTGAAGAAATATGGACCAATGATTCCACCGGCCCACAAACCACACCAAACCGTTGTTTTTTCTGGATGACGTGGCAGGTCTTGAATCTCTTCAGGTTGCTCTTTGTCCCAAATGCGGCAATTTTGCTTGTTTACATACCCATTGAGCCAGAAATGGGCCTCATCGCTGAACAAAATTTGGCTCGAAAACGTCGGATCATCTTGGAACTTTTCAAGAGCACATAGAGCGAAGCAATGTCACTTGCGAAGATCGGGAGGCTTCAGTTCTTGCACAAGCTGTATTTTGTATGCTTTCAATTTAAGATCTCGACGTAAAATGCGTCAAATCGTTCCATACGTCGGTCCGAGTTGCTGCGAACGGCGTCGAATCGACTCTTCACGGGTCTTCGTGTACACTCTCAGCAACGGCCGCTACATTTTCTTCACTGCGCGCTGGACGTGGTCTATTCGGTCGAATATTATCCAATAATGAATGCTGGGTCTCCAGATGGGTGATGGCGTTGCGAATAGTACGCTCAGTAGGCCGATTATGTTGGCCATAAGTTGAGCGAAGTGCACGAAACACATTCCTCACAGAACGTGAATTTTCGTAATAAAGTTTACCGATTTGTAAACGTTGTTCAGGCGTAAGTCTTTCCATGATGAAATGCCAAACAATACTTATCAAAAATAACGTGACAGCTTGACACTACTCACACGTGATCTGTCACAAAAAGGCTATTGGAAAAAGTAGCTCTACTTGGATCACCCTTATAAGGGAGTTATATCTAAATCTGAACCGATTTTCTTCAAATTCAGCAATGTTGATCCATAGATAAAGAAACATTACCATGCTAAATTTCAGAACAATTGGATGTAAACTACAGCTTCTATAGGGCTAAAGGGCCAAATCGGATGAAACATATGTATAGGAGCTATATTTAAATTTGAAGCGATTTCCTTTAAATTCGGCAATGTTGGTCCATGGGTCAAGAAACTCTACCAAGCTAAATTTCAAAACAATTGGATATAAAATACAGCTTCTATAGGGCTAAAGGGCCAAATCGGATGAAACATATATATGGGAGCTATACCTAAATCTGAACCGATTTTCTTAAAATTCGGCAATGTTGATCCATAGATAACGAAACTTTACAAATCAAAATTTCAGAACGATTGGATGTAAAATACAGCTTCTGTACGGCTATACGGCCAAATCGAATGAATCATATATAAGGGAGTTATATCTTAATTTGAACCGTTTTGCTTCAAATTCGGCAATGTTTGTCCATAGATAAAGAAACTCTACCATGCTAAATTTCAAAACAATTGGACGTAAACAACAGCTTCTATAGGGCTAAAGAGCCAAATCGGTCGAAACGGAGATATGGGGGGTATAGCTAAATCCGAACCGATTTCATTCAAATTCGGCAATGTTGATCCATAGATAAAGAAACTCTACCATGCTAAATTTCAAAACAATTGGACGTAAACAACAGCTTATATAGGGCTAAAGGGCCAAATCGGAAGAAACATATATGTATATGGGAGCTATATCTAAATCTGAACCGATTTTCTTCAAATTGGGCAATGTTGGTTCGTAGATCAGTAAACTCTACCATGCTAAATTTCACAACGATAGGATGTAAACTAAAGCTTCTATAGAACTAAAGGGGCATTACGGACGAAACATATATATGGGAGCTATATTTAAATCTGACCCGATTTTCTTTAAATTCGGCAATGTTGGTCCATAGATAAAGAAACTCTATCATGCTACATTTCAAAACAATTGGATGTAAAATACAGATTTTATAGGGCTGTAGGGCCAAATCGAACGAAACGTATATATGGGGGGTATAGCCAAATCTGAGCCGATTTTCTTCAAATTCGGCAATAATTCGGCAATGTTGATCCATAGACAAAGAAACTCTACCATGCTAAATTTTAAAACAATTGGATGTAAAATACAGCTTCTGTAGGGCTATAGGGACAAATCGGATGAATCATATATATGGGGGGTATATCTAAATATGTACCGATTTCAACCAAATTCAATAGGTGCGAAAGACTATTAATTTCAGCACGATCGGAGTTAAATTGCGACCTGTACTCAATGAACAACATAAGATGGACAGACGGAGGGACATGATTAAATCAACTCAGCTAGTGATTCTAAATCGATCGGTATATCATTGGCTATATAAATCGATCAGTAGGCTACTTTATTAAGCCTACTTTTAATATAAATTTATTAATTTTCTTTACTGAAAAAAATTCAAAATCTATTTTCTCCCAATTTTTGTTTAACTGGTATACAATAAAGAATTACCGAATGAAACCGTTGTAATTTAATTTTTTGTTTTTAAATTCTGTAAAATTTGAGAAATTAAATGATTTTCAAAAAGACACTGCAATATTTCCATATACGAGTACATATATTTTTTTTCCAAAAAATAATTTACTAATTTCTATCGGACAGTTATTTATAGAGCAACTTTGCCATACCAGTCAGTATTAAACTTGGTTCTTGTCACGACTATTTGGCCATAAATTTTGACTTCATTCATTTCATTACCCCCCCCCCCCCCCCCCATCAGCCTTTGTTAATAATTTCCTACAATTAAGGTGGCAAACACAAATAATGATATAAAAGTCGATATTTAATTATATTTATAGCTAATTAATTTATAATAAAAAGTGACGAAAAAAAAATAAAAACAAATTAAAATAATAATATAGCCTCGGCAACAGAAAGAGAGAGAGAGGCAGAAACGAAACCAAATTAGATTTATTTGTAAATAAATATTTATTATTAATGGCAACCAATTAATTAGTTGTTAAGCGATTGAACAAAACAAATAAATATAAAATTAAAAATAAAAAAAATTAAAAAAAAAACAACAAGACATATAGAAAATAATAACAACAAAACCATTAGTTAAAATAATTAAATTCAATAAATTGTATTATAGGTAATAATAGAGCAAAGCAAAAAAAACTATGAGAAAACCAATAAAAAAGGAATCGATATGGATTAATAATTGGAATAAAATTGCTATTTTTTTGTTAAGTATTAAAATGAGGATTTTTGGAGTATGAGGGCAAGTATTATTGCGGTGGAAGGGGGTTGGGGGAAGGCAAATTTTTATAATAAATGTGATAAAAAAAGGTTTACATCGGTTCTAAAAATAAGCAGTTACGTACTTTTTATAAATAAGAAACTTTTGTATACACTCCACCATAGCATGGGAGTATACTGAGTTTGTCATTCCATTTGCAACACCTGAGACCCTATAAAGTATATGGGAGATTTCATGCCAAGTGAGTAAATTTGGAAAACCGATGTCTTCTGATCGGGAAGAAACTTGTGCCATGTTTAGTCCTATTCGATAGTAGTTATGACACAAAATTTCAACGATATCGATTAAGGACTGTCCGTGTTGGAGGAAATTTTGTTCAAATGGTCTCTTTTTCCCATCCATATAACTAATAATCTATTGTAACGGGTGATCCAAGTAGAGACACTTTTTTCAATAGCCTTTTTTGACAGATCACGTGTGAGTCATGTCATGCTGTCATCTTATTTTTGTTAAGTATTGTTTGGAATTTTATCATGGAAAGACTTACGCCTGAACAACGTTTCACGTTCTGTGAGGAATGTGTTTCGTGCACTTCGCTTAACTTCTGGTCAACATAATCGGCCTACTGAACGTATTATTCGCAACACCATCACCCATCTTGAGACCCAGCATTCATTATTGGATAATATTCGACCGAATAGACCACGTCCAGCACGCAGTGAAGAAAATGTAGCGGCCGTAGCAGAGGGTGTACACGAAGACCGCGGACAGTCGATTCGGCGCCGTTCGCAGCAACTCGGACTGACGTATGGAACGACTTGGCGCATTTTACGTCGAGATCTTGAATTGAAAGCATACAAAATACAGCTTGTGCAAGAACTGAAGCCGCCAGACCTTCCCAAGCGACATCGCTTCGCTCTATGGGCTCTTGAATAGTTCCAAGAAGATCCGACGTTTTCGAGCCAAATTTTGTTCAGCGATGAGGCCCATTTCTGGCTCACTGGATATGTAAACAAGCAAAATTGCCGCATTTGGGACGATGAGCAACCTGAAGAGATTCAAGAGCTGCCACTTCATCCAGAAAAAACAACGGTTTGGTGTGGTCATTGGTCCATATTTCTTCAAAAATGATGCCGGTGAGAACGTAACCGTCAATGGCGACCGTTATCGTGCCATGATAACCGACTATTTGATGCCTGAAATTGAAGCTCGTGATCTCGGCAACGTTTGGTTTCAGCAAGACGGCGCCACTTCCCACACATCGCATCAATCAATGGATTTATTGAGAGAACACTTCGGTGAGCAGATAATTTCACGTTTTGGGCCGGTCGATTGGCCACTAAGATCGTGTGATATCACACCGTTAGACTTTTTTCTGTGGGGATATGTAAAGTCTAAAGTTTATGCGGACAAACCCGCTTCGATTTAGGCCTTGGAGCAAATCATCACGCGTGTCATTCGCCACTTACCAGTCGAAATGCTCGAACGAGTCATCAAAAATTGGACTCAACGAATGAACCATCGATCGACGTAGCCGCGGCTAACATTTGATAGACATAATCTTCAAAAAATAAATGCCAAAGAATGTTCTTTCAAATGATAATTCCCCAATCAATTTTTATTTAGTAATTTTCGTCGCAAAAATGTACTATAAATAGTAACACTCGTCGCAAAATTTACCATAAATAGTAATTTTCGTCGCAAAATTTTGCTGTAAATAATAATTTTCGTCCCAAAAATGTACTATAAATAGTAATTTTCGTCGCAAAATCTATATATATAATCTATATATATAAAGAAGAATGTGTGTTTGTTTGTTTGTTGGTTTGTTTGTACCGTATAGACGTCTAAACGGCTGAACCGATCTTCTTGAAATTTTCACAGAATGTACATGTGTGGGGCGTGGTGAAAATAGGGTACTTGAATTTTCGATATATGAAATGGGCGTGGCCCCGCCCACATAAGACAAATTTTAAAATTGAGATATCTTGCACAATTTGTTAGTGAGAGTGCTGCAATTTTGTACATATGTATCTGGTGGCAGTCTACGTGATTGGTCAAAAAATGGGCGGGATAGGACCAATGGGCGTGGCCCCGCCCTTATAAACCAAATTTTTAAATTGACATATATTGCACAATTTAGCGAGGGTGCTGTAATATTGTGCATACGTATTAGGTGGTAGTCTACTTAATTGGTCCAAAAATGGGCGGGATCGGCCAATGGACGTGGCCCCGCTAATATAAGCCAAATTTTGAAATTGAGATATCTTACACAATTTGTTAGCGAGAGTGCTGTAATTTTGTGCCATGTATTTGGTGGTAGTCTTCGTGATTTGTCCAAATATAGGCGGAATTGGACGAATGGGCGTGGCCCCGCCCATATAAACAAAGATTTTAAATTGACATATCTTGCACAATTTGTTAGCGAGAGTGCTGTAATTTTTGCATATGTATTAGGTGGTAGTCTAATTGGTTGGTGCAAAAATGGGCGGGATTGGACCAATCGGCGTGGCCCCGCCTATATAAACCCATTTTGAAATTGACATAACTCGCACAAATTATAAGCGAGATTACTCCAATTTTGTGCATATATATTAGGTGGCAGTCTACGTGCTTGGTCCAAAAATGGGCGGGTTCGCACAAATGGGAGTGGCCCCCCATATAAGCCAATTAAATTTTGTGTTTGATATATCTTGAGCAATTTGTTAGAGAGATCAATGTAATTATGTGCATATATATTTGGTGTCAGTCTACGTACTTAGTCCAAAAATTAACGGGATCGGAAATCTGAAGTCTGGGGCAACGAAGTGGACCGGGTCCAGCTAGTTTACTATAAATAGTAATATTATAAATAGTAATTTTCGTCACTTAATTTACTACAAACACTAATTTTCTTCGAAGATTTACTATAAATAGTAATATTTGTCGCAAAATTTACTATAAATTGTAATTTTCGTCGCAAAATTTACTGTAAATAATAATTTTCGTCGCAAAATTTACTATAAATAGTAATTTTCGTCGCAAAATTTACTGTAAATAATAATTTTCGTCGCAAAATTTACTATAAATAGTAATTTTCGTCGCCAAATTTACCATAAATAGTAATTTTCGTCAAAAAATTTACTATAAATAGTAATTTTCGTCAAAAAATTTACTATAAATATGTAGTAATTTTCGTAATTAGAAAAAAAATTGATTTTTTTACACAAAAAAAATGTTTTTTATTGACTCAAAAAAATAGAAAAAAACAAAAAAACTTGAGTGTTGCAATTTTTAAAATCTGACGATGGTAATAGAGCCTAGTTAAAGAAAATCTATAAATGTATAAAAAACAAATTTTTGGTAGAAATAAGAGAATTTCAACATAATCCGGTTTTTTATCCCCATTATTGTGAACCAGGGTCTATATCAGTTGCTGCGGGCCAAAAGTGTAATACATCGAAGAAGTGACCTAACAGACCCCAAGAATATTTGGCGGAAATCCGTTTTGAGCCATTTTAAATGATTTGAGCAATGTCCGACAGTCTGTCCGTCTGTCTGTCTGGCTTGTGCGCACAATAACTTTCGACAGGAGTAACCTATTGCCACCAAAATTTTTATGCGTTAATATTTTTTTCCATCTCAGGCTAACGTCACAGATGGCCCATGTGGGTCCACTACTTCGAGTACCTCCCCCACGAAGGGTCAAAATTTAGTGAAATATTGATTAACTCACAACTTTAATACTACAGCTCAGAATCGTTCACAATTCCACACATAGTATTAATTTTTTGGTCGCCATCATCTTAACAAAAATGGGCGTAATTGCCCCGCCCCTTTTGGTACCTCCCAGACAAATGGAACATTTTGCCCAACAAGTTAACTGCTTATAACTTTGATTCCAGTCCATATAAATACTTGAAATTTTGTGGAGTGTTATGCTTTTATAATTGATCATTTTATCCAAAAAGTTAACTGCTTATAACTGTGATTCTGCATTGTAATGCTTTTGGGAGTCACAAACATTAAAAAAATATTAAAAAAAATTTTATGGTAATTTTTTTTTAAGAATTTTTTTTTAAATTCCAGCTTCATGGAAAGTATATTCAGTATTTGGACCATAATTTCAAGTATAAGCCTGATTGAGCCGAGTTATGCCTCAAATTAAAGGGAATTATGAGGGCTACATATGTTGCAAATATCGCTTTCGCCTAGAATCGTTGGTTTAGTAACAGTCGTCAAAAATATTAGAAAAAAAAATTATTTTTTTTTTAAAAACACATTTTCCTGGTACAAAAAAACCATAAAAAATAGAAAAATACTCGAAAAAATAATTTTATTACATTTTTAAATAGCCAGCATGCTAGCGAAGAAAACACAATCTATTTACAAAAAATCTATGGATAGATGTAAATGTTATGAGCCATTTTGTAAATGTTAGGGAAATTCGGAAAATCTTGCTTCATATTTTTCCGTTTTTAAATGAAGTTTTTCCTTATACTGAATACGCCATATGTGAGAGAGAAATATAAGAGACATTGCACTTGCATTTTATTTTATAAGGATTGATGTCAGACATTATAAAATTATAGAGAGGACGAGGTTTTATGCCGTTTGTAACCCTCCATAAAACATGATATGCAATGTGAGAGCTATATTGGATGAGATCCGCTCAGATAGAGGGTCATTCAACAATATTTGTGGTTTTTTATTTATGAGGTTTATATTCAGTTACGCCTTTTAGGGGCATGGACATCCCAGTCGTATATACAGGTAGTAAAATTATATGTACGCAATACAAAGTAGTACTCGGCAGTCGTGAAAATATTTGGTGTCTACTTTCGAAGCAAACTATATGTCAGCTACAGGTACTGCAACTTATGAACCTTAAACCCGGAATTTATGAATGAAATGTCTTATTAATAAATTATTGTAATTCAGCGCCTTAAAGAGATCAGTCGATTTTCTGAAAAATATTACAAAGTTATATTTCGAAGTATGAGTAAAAGGCAAAGAACTTTTCAATGTGTAAATGATCCCGACAACTTCTGCTAGCTCTGCGGAAAATATGTAATTAAACGTGTGTATAGCCTGCGTTTAGTAAAATAATAGAAGAAATATATGTGTAATATTTTGGTATGCGAGTTAAAAATATGAACGAACCGTGGACACCTAGTATTTTGTGTAATTCGTGCCATGTAAATCTTACTCGATGGACTAGTGGAAGAATGCGGTGAGTACTTTAAAATTAATGTATTACAATGTTTTGTGGAATAAAACGTTTTAATTTTAGACTTCACGTGCAATTTGGAATGCCAATGATTTGGAGACAACCATTCACGATAAGGACTGTTGTTCTTGTCGAAGTTAATAGATTGGAGTAGGAAGTGTCCAAGTATAGCTAACAGCCTAATAACGGAAACATCATCAATTTCAACTGAGTACTCAACTCTGAGCGATTCAAGTTTTAGTAGTAGATTCAGTAGATTCAGAAGTCATCGCTTTTAACCCAGTTTCAACTCATTGATCTAGTGAGATATTTGGAACTGACCAAATATAAGGCAGAACTACTTGCATCTGGCATGAAACAGTACAATATTTTGGTCCCAGATGTTAACATATCATATTATAGAGTCCGTGATATACCTTACAAACAATTTTATACAACTGTGGATAACAGATGCTTTTACAAGGACATTCCCGGATTGTTCGAGGAACTTAATCAAACATACAATTCAAAGGAATGGCGGTTACTTGTTGACAACAGTAAAGAAAGTTTGAAAGCAGTACTTTTACACAACGGAAATCAGAAACCGTCGATTCCCCTTGCTCATGCTGTCAACACTAAGTAATCATACGAAACAATGGCTAAATCGATAAAATAAATAAAATATGAACATGACTGGAAAATTTGTTGCGATTTAAAAGTAGTTGGTATGTTATGCCTCTGGGATAGCCGATATTTTGCCACAACTGCATATTAAGCTGGGGCTCTTTAAAAATTTTGTAAAAGCCTTAAGGAAAGATGGCAATTCACTTTCATATTTAAAAAGTTTATTAAAAGTCTTTCTTTTCAAAAAATCAATGAAGGAGTTTTTGATGGGCCTTAAATAAGGAAACTGATGAAAGATGTGAATTTCGAATCATATTTGACGTCGGATGAAATTGTAGCATGGAGGTCGTTTCAAATTTCCTTGAATCCAATAAAAGCCCGCAATATGAAACAATGAATAATGATTTGTTAAAAAATTATGAAAAAATTAGTTAGAAATATATTTTTTTTAATATTTATGTATATAACACATATGTATGTATTCTTCCAACATATTTTTCGCTTTATTTATTCCAACAGGTGTAATATATATCCCTCAAAATTCATTTCTTGCATTCTCATTTAAACTTTTTCCCCGAGAATCTTGGCGAGGTAAGTGACGAACATGGCGAAAGGTTTCACCAAGAATTGAAGTCCATCGAGCGACGTTACCAAGGGCACTGGGATGAAAAAATGATGGGAGATTATATTTGGTTCCTCATTAGAGAAACCGATTCCTAAATCTACAAACGTCAACAAAGAACTCACAAATACTTCTAATGAAACTTGTTCATGTAAATAAACTCAAATGTACATAATATAAATAAAAGTAATAAATAAAATCGCTATTTAAACTGAAATTTAAATAAAACGATTTTTTAAATTCTCTTACCTCAACCAAAAGGGCTGTAATTTGTACATTTATCCATAGATTTTTTCAAATAGGCATTATTTTCTTCGCCAGGTTGCAAACTTTTCAAAAATAAAATAAAATATTTTTTCGATTTTTTTTTCTATTTTTTGTTTTTTTTTTGCCCCGGATTTTTTTTTAAATCTACTTTTTCCAATTTGTTTAATGACTGTTACTTAACCACTGTTTCTAAGTGAGAGAGATATTTCCAACCTTGGTAGCCCACATTAATAGCTTCAATTTAACGTATAAGTCGACCTGATCGGACATATACTCCAAAAATTATAGTGCAAATACTAAGGGTACCTTCGACGATAACAGTATTTTTAACAAATTTTTTTTTAATAGAAAAATGTATCCATAAAAAATTTTTTGTTTTGATTTTATATAACAGTATGCCACAATCTATACAAAAAAAATATTTTTAGGTCTAGGACACAAAAAATTTTTTTTTGTTGCATAGTGTTATTATCGATTTAAATTTAATTTACTATAAAAGCATTACACTGTACAAATATGTACTGGTATATATACTGGTATTTATATGTACTAGTATTAAAGCTATAAGCTGTTAACTTTTGGTACAAAATGGTCCATTTGTGTGAGAGGTACCAAAAGGAGCGTGGCAATAATGCACATTTTTCTCTGTATTGCAGGTACTATTAAACCATTACACTGTACAAAATTTCAAGTCTTTGTATGTACTGGTAATAAAGTTATAAGCTATTAACTCGAGGTAATAGTGACTAATAAACTTATACTATGTGTAGAATTTCAGAGAATTCAAATAAGTAGTATAGAAGTTATTAAATAATCAATATTTCACGAAATTTTAACCCTTTGTTGGGGAGGTACTAGAAGGAGTGGACCAATATGGCTCATCTTCGAACTAAGCTGGGGATAGAAGAAAATATTACCACATACCAAATTTGAAGTCAATCGGTTACTCCTTTCGAGAGTTATCGTGCGCACCAGCCAGAAGACAGACAGACAGACGGACGGACTTTGCTCATTCGACTTAAAATGGCCCAAACGGATACACTCCTTCGATGTGTTACATTTTTATTTCGTAGCAAATGATATATACCCTCCTCTCTAAGGTGAGGGTATAAAAAGCTTTACCATAAAAATTATTTTGTTTTTGGTTTCATAAAATAGTATGCCTCAATGTACATAAAAAATATTTTAAGTCTTTTTGTGGCATAGTGTAATTGTTGTGATTATTGGATTTTGATTATTATTCTTTTGTTTCGGTATTTTAATAAAAATACGTTTTACTAAAGCAGTGAGTATTTAATGATGTTATTCCCATGCTTCTTGATTATTGTAGAATTTTGAAAAAAACCACAAAACAAAGTCGCGCAAAATTAAAACCACAATTTGAACGAAAACAAATTGAGTTTTGTTTGTTTTTTAATGGCATTCACTTTCTTATCGCATTTAATATGTGGAATGTTGATCTTCATTTGAATATTTGTCCGCCGTTGCCTTGATAATGATTTGGAGAGTAATTTCTCATTTAGTGTTAGAAAATTTCTAAAAAAACAACTAAGAAAGTTCAGTCGGGTAAACCGACTTGCGTATCCCCTCACCTTGAGTCCCAAAAAATTTTTAGTAAAAGAATTTTTTGTTTTGTACTGGTATTAACGTTATAAGCTATTAACTTTTGGTACGAAAAGGTCCATTTGTGTGGGAGGTACCAAAAGGGGCGGGCCAATAACGCCCATTTTTCTCTGAACTCTGGGTACTATAAAAGCATTACACTATACAAAATTTCAAGTATTTGTATGCTCTGGTATTAAAGTTATAAGCTGGTAACTTTTGGTACAAAATGGTCCATTTGTGTGAGAGGTACCAAAAGGAGCGTGGCAATAATGCCCATTTTTCACTTTATTGTAGGTACTATTAAACCATTACACTGTACAAAATTTCAAGTCTTTGTATGTACTGGTAATAAAGTTATAAGCTATTAACTTTTGGCTCAAATTTGTCCATTTGTGTGGGAGGTACCAAAAGGGGCGTGGCAACTTCGCCCATTTTTCTCGAGGTAATAGTGACTAATAAACTTATACTATGTGTAGAATTTCAGAGAATTCAAATAAGTAGTATAGAAGTTATTAAATAATCAATATTTCACGAAATTTTAACCCTTTGTGGGGGAGGTACTAGAAGGAGTGGACCAATATGGCTCATCTTCGAACTAAGCTGGAGATAGAAGAAAATATTACCACGTACCAAATTTGAAGTCAATCGGTTACTCCTTTCGAGAGTTATCATGCGCACCAGCCAGCAGACAGACGGACGGACGGACATTGCTGGTTCGACTTAAAATGACCAAAAACGGATATTCGCCGAACATACTTACGGTCTTAGGTCACTCCTTCGATGTGTTACACTTTTGGTTCGTAGCAAATGATATATACCCTCCTCTCTAAGGTGAGGGTATAAAAATCTTTACCATAAAAATTATTTTGTTTTTGGTTTCATAAAATAATATGCCTCAATCTACATAAAAAATATTTTAAGTCTTTTTGTTGCATAGTGTAATTGTTGTGATTATTGGATTTTGATTATTATTCTTTTGTTTCGTTATTTTAATAAAAATACGTTTTACTAAAGCAGTGAGTATTTAATGATGTTATTCCCATGCTTCTTGAAAAAACCACAAAACAAAGTCGCGCAAAATTAAAACCACAATTTGAATGAAAACAAATTGAGTTTTGGTTGTTTTTTAATGGCATTCACTTTCTTATCGCATTTAATATGTGGAATGTTGACCTTAATTTGATAATTTTCCCGCCGTTGCCTTGACAATGATTTGGAGAGTAATTTCTCATTTTGTGTTGGAAAATTTCTAAAAAAAAAGGTTTTTTATTATTTTACATTTTATCTTAAAGAAACTTTTTTAAGCTTAGAGGCGTTCTTATTATTAGAAAAATGCCGAAGCTTTGGTTTGGAAACGTTCTCATGTGCGGAGCTCAATTCTTTTTGTAGATATATTTCAAGCAGATAAGAAACAATGAATCAAGTAAGCAAGAAGCAAATGAAGACCGGAATGCTTAACCTTTTATAATGTAACCTAAAACAATGTACAATAATTTCAAACTTTTTTAAAAAATACAAAGTGTGTCGGCGTTTTGAATAATTAATTTGGTTTTATTTTAACAAATCGTAAAATAGGGGTTTTTGTTGGCCAAATGTTGGTCCATTTTTAATTGGTTAACACCAACACCAAACCAGTAAGGAAGGGCTAAAGTCGGACGGAGCCGACTATATGATAAATGTAAAATATATACACAAGTCACCCAGTGACGTTTCACAACCCACCTACTATCATATGTCTTTAGTACACTCTTACGAGTGTCATATGTTGTATAGACTTTAAGTCATACTTTTTGTAATGATAAGACTACTTCTGCAATAACCTCTAACTAGTAAAGTTCACTTTTTCTTCCCAACTACTTGTGGACTTTCACTTAATACTTCGTCTGCCAACAATAAGTACCCTACACCACCCTCTCTGAGCAGAATACAAAGAAATATTGTTAAGCTTTTTCATAATTGTTTGTCCAATAATAACACAGTGCAACAACCAAAATGGGAATGGGATGAAACCAATTGCAAATAAATGTTGACATTATCCATAAAAAAACCTTCAAGGGTTTTTTTTCAGTTCAGTGCTAGATTTTTTTTTACACGCATTTGAAGTTGGTAATTTTGAACCGCTTTTTCAATGAAAATCGACAAGAAGTAGCACCATTTGCATGTCAGCGCCATCTATCGTGAGTTGTAGGTAATAAATGACTTCCTCGACCCCAAAAACCGTAAGATACCAAAACTTTACATGATAATAAAAATTAAAAATCATTATTTTATCAAATTTTCAATGATCTTTTGTTGTTAGACAGCGTTCCAAAATCACAAACTTCAAATGCTTGTAAAAAAAATCTCGCACTGACCTGAAAAAAACCCTTGAGGGTTTCGTTATGGATAATGTCAACTTTCATTTGCAATTGGTCTCATCCCATTCCCATTCGGAAAGTTCGATTTTGTATCACAGTGTAATGATCCGTTCGACCAGATTCAAAATCGCGATATGTAGGTATACATGGGGGCTATATCTAAATCTGAGCCGAATTTCTTAAAATTTGGCAGAAGCTCAAGAAACTGTGCTCTGCTAAATTTTAAACGGATCTGCTGAAAAATATTCTTGACACATGACACTTTCATGTGCTGCATATGCAAAAGGATATGTTGAGAGATGCAATCATATATATATATATATATATATAAATATATAAATCTGTAGCGATTTTCTACATATTCGGTAGTGTCCTTCCTTGGATTAATAAAGGCTTCTCTGCTAAATATCATAACGATCGGATTTAAAATAATTGTAATAGTTCATAATGATAGGGTGTAAAATACAGCTTATGGATGAATGAAATTTTAATGCATTTACACACTACACCTCACTGTGGTCCAGGGTATTATGGGTTTGTGCATTTTTGTGTAACATCCAAAAGTAACTTCGCCCATTGTGCTCAAGATCATATCAATCTAGAAATTAATACTATGTGTGGAATTGTGAAAAATTCTGGGTAGTAGTATAAAAGTTATGAGATACTCAATAGTTCACTAAATGTTTACCTTTCGTGGGAGAGGTACTCGATGGAGTGGACCAACGTAGTACATCTTTGATCTTTGCCTGAGATAGAAAAAATATAAACACATACACAATTTGGAGGAAATCGGTTACTCCTGTCGAAAGTTATCATGCTCACCACCTAGACAGACAGACGGACAGGCTGACAGATCTTGCCCAAAAATATACGAGTACTTCAAAAAATATTGTTCAAATACTAAAGACACCTTCCGAGAAAATGGGAATTTAAAAAAAAAACTAAAAAAAATTTGCCACCAACATTTTTATACCCAACACCATAGGATGGGGAATACTAACTTTGCCATTCCGTTTGCAGCACCTTGAGGTATTGATCTGATACCCCATAAAGTATATATATTCTAGATCGTCGTGGAATTCTAAGACGATTTAGCCATGTCCGTCTGTCTGTTGAAATCACGCAACATTCCGTAATAATAGAGCTAGATTCATCAAATTTTGGTAGAAATACTGCTAATATAGCGTGATCCATTTCGAGGTTCCCTACTTTTTTAAAGAAAAAACACATTCTTTGGCATTTATTTTTTGAAAATTATGTCTATCAAATGTTGGCCGCGGCTACGTTTCAGATGGTCCATCCGTTGAGTCCAATTTTCGATGACTCGTTCGAGCATTTCGACTGGTAAATGGCGAATGACACGTGTGATGTTCTGTTCCAAGGCCTGAATCGAAGCGGGTTTGTCCGCATAAACTTTAGACTTTACATATCCCCACAGAAAAAAGTCTAACGGTATGATATCACACGATCTTGGTGGCCAATCGACCGGCCCAAAACGTGAAATTATCTGCTCACCGAAGTGTTCTCTCAATAAATCCATTGATTGATGCGATGTGTGGGAAGTGGCGCCGTCTTTTTGAAACCAAATGTCGCCGAGATCACGAGCTTCAATTTCAGGCAACAAATATACGGTTAACATGGCACGATAACGGTCGCCATTGACGGTTACGTCCTCACCGGCATTATTTTGGAAGAAATATGGACCGATGATTCCACCAGCCCACAAACCACATCAAACCGTTGTTTTTTCTGGATGAAGTGGCAGCTCTTGAATCTCTTCAGGTTGCTCTTCGTCCCAAATGCAGCAATTTTGCTTGTTTACATACCCATTGAGCCAGAAATGAGCCTCATCGCTGAACAAAATTTGTCTCGAAAACTTCGGATCTTTAGTACCCCCGCAGAAACGCTTTGTGGCAGTTTTTGAGATTTTTCCGATAACTCGTTCACAAGTTATCGACATTTAAAGAATCGTAAAGATATCACTCTGTTTACCTGGTTTTTGTTCATAACTTCTTAAGTCATGGTCCGATTTTTTTTTTGAAATGTTGGCATTTTTTGGTTTTCAGAAAATTTTTTTTAAAAAAACTGTTGTGTGTGATTTTTAAGTTTTACAATTGAAATGTCATTTTTTAAATTGTCTGTACTATCCGATTTTAGCGAATTTTTTATATTTTAAACTTCCATTAATTCTATAAAATATTAGCTTTGGATGTAAGTGGGCCCAAAATTATTTATATTTTTTAATTTTTTAAAATTTTGAAAAAAAAAATTCGCTGCTAGCCACTATGCTTGTGACTTGAAGGCTTCGGACTAGATGTTCCACGCCAGACAGATAAACGGACGGACGGACCTTGCTCATTCGACTTTTGATATAGCTCCCCCATGAAGGTCGCTTCAAAATACGGATTTTGAGCCATAGATACCACACTTTTAAAGCAATTGATCAGCAACTTTGCAGTTTGTATTCTATTTTAACAAAAATTCATCACAGCAAACATTTTACAAATCGATTCATATTTTGTTGCATTCACCCTAAAGAGGTCGCTCCAAAATATATGTAGTTAAGCCATAAATACCACATTTTCTAAGTATTTTAAGCGAATCTTCGCAGTTTGTATTTAATTTAGACAAGAATTCATCACAGTAAAAATTTTTTAAATCAGTTGATATTTTGTTGTAGTCCACCCATAGATGTTGCTGCCAAAAAGGCTTATTTAAACCATAAACCCCACATTTTCTTAGAAATTTAACTGAAACTATGCAGTTTGTACTCTATATTGGCGAGAATTCATCTCAATATAATTTAGTTCAAATCAGTTTTTATTTTGTTGTAGTCCCCATCTAGTCCCCGTGTAGATGTAACTCTCAAATATGATCATTTAATGCAACATTTTTCAGGTGAAGAGTTTGGCTAAAGAATTTGCCGCTAAAAATTGCAGCGTTCGTTTTTCTTAATAACACTATGCAACAGAGTTTTTGACCAAGGTATGTGGATAACAGTTTCTGGTGCAATTAGGTGTCACATACACGAAAAAATATTAAAACAATTTTTTATGGTAAAATTCTTTAATGTATGGTACATTCAGTATTTGGACCATAATTCAAGTATAAGCCTGATTGAGCCGAGTTATGCCTCAAATTAAAGGACATTATGAGGGCTACATATGCTGCAAATATCGTTTTTACGTAGAATCTTTGGTTTAGTAACAGTCGTCAAAAATATGAGAAAAAAAATGATTTTTTTTTTAAAACACTTTTTCGTGGTACCAAAAAAAAGCCATAAAAAATAGAAAAAAAAATATTTTAGCACATTTTTTAAAATCCAGCATGCTAGCGAAGAAAACACTGTATATTTGAAAAAAAATCTATGGATAGATGTAAGAGTTATGAGCCATTTTGTAAATGTTAGGGAAATTCAAAAAAATCTCGTTTCATATTTTTTTGTTATTTTGATGTTTTTGCTTATATTGAATTCGCCATATGTGAAGAGACATTGCACTCGCATTTTTTTATAAGGATTGACGCCAGACATTATAAAATTATAGAGAGGACGAGGTTTTATGGCCTTTCGTAACCCTCCATTAAACATGATGTGCAATGTGAGGGCTATATTGGATGACATCCGCTCAGATAAAGGGTCATTCAACAATATTTGTGGTTCTTTATTTATGAGGTTTCCATTCAGTTATGCCTTTTAGGGGCATGGACATCCCAGTCGTAGATACAGGTAGTAAAATTATATGTACGCAATACAAAGTAGTACGCGGCAGTCTTGTAAATATTGGGTGTCTACTCTCGAAGCAAACTATATGTCAGCTACAGGTACTGCAACTTATGAACCTTAAACCCGGAATTTATGAATGTAATTTCTTATTAATAAATTAGTGTATATCAGCGCCTTAAAGAGATAAGTCGATTTTCTGAAAAATATTACAAAGTTATACTTCGAAGTATGAGTAAAAGGCAAAGAACTTTTCGATGTGTAAATGATCCCGACAATTTCTGCTACATCTGCGGAAAAAAGTTAATTAAAAAATCGACGTGGGTTTAGTAAAATAATAGAAGAAATATATGTGTATATTATATTGGTATACGAGTTAAAAATATGAACGAACCGTGGACACCTAGTATTTTGTGTAATTCGTGCCAAATCTTTTATGTGTAAATCTTACTCGACGGATTTACAATGTTTTGTGGAATAAAACATTTTCACGAGCAATTTGTCTAAGTAAACAGATTGGAGTAGGAAGGAGCATTCGCTGGAATTACGCTGAAGTAAAATCTGTCTCTTTGCCAGTACCAATTCCCAAGTGTCCAAGTGTGGGTAACAGCCTAATTACGGAAACATCAGCATGTTAAACTGAGTACTCGACTCTGAGCGATTCAAGTTTGAGTCAGAAGTCATCGCTTTTAACACAGTTTCAACTCAATGATCTGGTGAGAGATTTGGAACTGACCAAAGATAAGGCAGAACTACTTGCATCTGGGATGAAACAGTACTATATTTTGGCCCCAGCTGTTAACATATCATATTATAGAGTCCGTGATATACCTTATAAACAATTTTATTCAACTGTGGATAACAGATGCTTTTGCAAGGACATTCCCGGATTATTCGAGGAACATAATCAAACATACAATTCAAAGGAATGGCGGTTATTTGTTGACAGCAGTAAAGAAAGTTTGACAGCAGTACTTTTACACAACGGAAATCAAAAACTGTCGATTCCCATTGCTTATGCTGTCAACACCAAGGAGTCATACAAAACAATGGCTAAATTGATGAAATACATAAAATATGAACAACATGACTGGACAATTTGTTGCGATTTAAAAGTAGTTGGTATGTTATGCCTCTGGGATAGCCGTGCTCGTGAAGATCATTACAGAAGAAAGAAAGGGCCAACAAGAAAACACATTACATTGGGTGAAAACCACAAAAAATACACAACTCTCGTACAAAAAGTAAACATTATTTTGCCACCACTGCATATTAAGCTGGGGCTCTTTAAAAATTTTGTAAAAGCCTTAAGGAAAGATGGCAATTCACCCTCATATTTAAAAAGTTTATTCAAAAGTCTTTCTTCTTTTATCATTTCTTGCATTCTCATTTAAACTTTTTCCCCGAGAATTTTGGCGACGTAAACGACGAACATGGCGAAAGGTTTCACGAACAAATGAAATCCATCGAGCGGCGTTACCAAGGGCTCTGGGACGAAAGAATGGTGGGAGATTATATTTGTCTCCTCATTAGAGAAACCGATTCCGAAATCTACAAACGTCAACAATGAACTCACAATTACTTCTAATGAAACTTCTAAATAAGCTCAAACATACATGATATAAATAAAAGTAATAAATAAAATCGCTATTTAAACAGAAATTAAAAAAAAATATATTTCTTGAAATTCTCTTACCTCTACCCAAAGAGCTATAATTTCTACTTTTATCCATAGATTTTTTTCAAATAGACATTATTTTCTTCGCTAGGATGCAAACTTTTAAAAAATAAAATATTTTTTTTCGATAGTTTTTCTATTTTTTCGTACCAGGATTTTTTTTGAAAAAAAATCGACTTTTTTTTTCAAATAGACATTATTTTCTTCGCTAGGATGCAAACTTTTAAAAAATAAAATATTTTTTTTCGATAGTTTTTCTATTTTTTCGTACCAGGATTTATTTTGAAAAAAAATCGACTTTTCCCAATTTGTATAATGACTGTTACTAAACCACTGTCTCTAAGTGAATGAGGTAATTCCAATATTGTTAGCCCACATTAATAGCTTCAATTTAACGTATAAGTCGACCTGATCGGGCATATACTCCAACAATTATAGTGCAAATACTAAGGGTACCTTCGACGATAATAGCATTTTTAATAAACAATTTTTATACCCTACACCACACTGTGGTACAGGGTATTATAAGTTTGTTTCACGGCAGATGTTTGTAACACCTGAAAATAACACAGCTAGACCCACCTTAAAGTATACCGATCGACTCAGAATCACTAGCTGAGTCGATTTAACGATGTCTGTCCGTCCGTCCGTCCGTCCGTCCGTCTGTCCATGTAAAGTTGTTCGTCGACTACAGGTCGCAATTTCACTCCGATCGTTCTGAAATTTTGCAGTTTAGAGTATTTCGCGGCTGTTAAGATCGCTATTGAATTCGGTTGAAATCGGTTCAGATTTAGATATAGCTCCCATATATATCTTTCGTCCGATTTGGCCCTTTAGTCCATTAGAAGCTGTATTTTACATCCAATCGTTTTGAAATTTAGAATGGTAGAGTTTCTTGATCCATGAACCAACATTGCCAAATTTGAAGACAATCCGTAAAGATTTAGCTATAGCTCCCATATATATGTTTCGTCCGATTTGGCCCTTTAGTCCTATAGAAGCTGTATTTTACATCCGATCGTTTTGAAATTTAGAATGGTAGAGTTTCTTAATCCATGAACCAACATTGCCGAATTTGAAGAAAATCGGTTAAGATTTAGCTATAGCTCCCATATATATGTTTCGTCCGATTTTGCTCTTTAGTCCCGTAGAAGCTGTATTTTACATCCAATCATTTTGAAATTTAGAATGGTAGAGTTTCTTGATCCGTGAACCAACACTACCGAATTTGAAGAAAATCGGTTAAGATTTAGCTATAGCTCCCATATATATGTTTCGTCCGATTTGGCCATTTAGTCCTATACAAGCTGTATTTTACATCCAATCGTTTTGAAATTTAGAATGGTAGAGTTTCTTGATCCATGAACCAACATTGCCGAATTTGAAGAAAATCGGTTAAGATTTAGCTATAGCTCCCATATACATGTTTCGTCAGATTTGGCCCTTTACTTCTATAGAAGCTGTATTTTACATCCAATCATTTTGAAATTTAGAATGGTAGAGTTTCTTGATCCATGAACCAACACTACCTAATTTGAAGAAAATCGGTTAAGATTTAGCTATAGCTCCCATATACATGTTTCGTCCGATTTGGCCCTTTAGTCCTGTAGAAGCTGTATTTTACATCCAATCGTTTTGAAATTTAGAATGGTAGAGTTTCTTGATTCATGAACCAACATTGCCGAATTTGAAGAAAATCGGTTAAGATTTAGCTATAGCTCCCATATATATGTTTCGTCCGATTTTGCTCTTTAGTCCTGAAGAAGCTGTATTTTACATCCAATCATTTTGAAATTTAGAATGGTAGAGTTTCTTGATCCATGAACCAACACTACCGAATTTGAAGAAAATCGGTTAAGATTTAACTATAGCTCCCATATACATGTTTCGTCCGATTTGGCCCTTTACTTCTATAGAAGCTGTATTTTACATCCAATCATTTTGAAATTTAGAATGGTAGAGTTTCTTGATCCATGAACCAACACTACCGAATTTGAAGAAAATCGGTTAAGATTTAACTATAGCTCCCATATACATGTTTCGTCCGATTTGGCCCTTTAGTTCTATAGAAGCTGTATTTTACATCCAATCATTTTGAAATTTAGAATGGTAGAGTTTCTTGATCCATGAACCAACACTACCTAATTTGAAGAAAATCGGTTAAGATTTAGCTATAGCTCCCATATACATGTTTCGTCCGATTTGGCCCTTTAGTCCTGTAGAAGCTGTATTTTACATCCAATCGTTTTGAAATTTAGAATGGTAGAGTTTCTTGATTCATGAACCAACATTGCCGAATTTGAAGAACATCGGTAAAGATTTAGCTATAGCTCCCATATATATGTTTCGTCCGATTTGGCCCTTTAGTTCTATAGAAGCTGTATTTTACATCCAATAATTTGAAATTTAGAATGGTAGAGTTTCTTGATCCATGAACCAACACTACCTAATTTGAAGAAAATCGGTAAAGATTTAGCTATAGCTCCCATATGTATGTTTCATCCGATTTGGCTCTTTAGATCCAATCGTTTTTATACCCTACACCACACTGTGGTTCAGGGTATTATTTAAGTATAAAATGTCCCAAAAGTAAATTTATGTAAACAATTTATACATGAATTACAAAATTTATATATGAAGTTATTCAATATTACGAGAGTGGTGTAGGGTATTATATAGTCGGCACCGCCCGACTTTAGCCTTTCCTTACTGGTTTTAATTTAAGTATAAATAATAGCATTACAAACAAATGCACAAAATCATAATACCCGGTGCCACAATGTGGTTTCTGGCAATCTCTGCATGTATTTTTTGTACACTAACATGTGAAATGTGCCCAGATTTAAAACACTCGGCTTATCAGCAAAAATGCCACTCACCCCCAGCCATGAGAGCATACTGATAAATATATAAAAATTTCGGCAATTAAATAAATTTCAGTTCAGTTTTATATTTCCCAGAGAAATGAAGTATTCAAAGTCTCTAATTGTAATTGTCATATTAAACTATTGTGTTTCCTTAACTCAGGCTCATTTGAGTGTAAGTAAGAATGTTATGAAAAATATGAGAAAATGTTAAACTAATGTAAATTATTTTATAAATTCAATACAGAACTACACTTTAGGAGAAACTGAGAATGACGTGCCTTCGGTCGAACTCTTAAAAGCTGGACAAGATATTTTAAAATTGCGCTTTGATATCGTAGATCTCAATATGGGAACTCAAAATCGAACTCTATTCGAAATAAATCAAAAATTAACAATTTTCGAAGAAAACTTTGCAAAACTCTTTGCTTTGTTAATGCAGCAGGGAGAACTGCTAAAGAAATTGCAAGCAAAAGAAGCCGATGTCAAGCCAACAGTACAATTGGTGGAGACAGCAACCATTAAGACAACAAAATTTGACAATGAACAAATTCAGCCCAACGCAACGGAAATCCATGATTTAGAGCCTAATCCCAATAAGTCACTGCAGAAAATAAATAATACGGATAATCTTTTCGAAACCGATATTCGAGAAAAAGGTTAGTGGAATGCATTAAATATTTTTACACTCTGTTATTAATATCTGTGGGTTTTTTCCACTGTTAGATGAACCGAAAATTTGTAAGCTGAATGGGGAACAAAAACTTGTATGGTAAGATTAGTTAACAAAAAAAGAAAATGATATTTTATTCTGGCAGTCAGAACTTCAAGAAAGCACAAAAAAAAATTAGTGGAGAATTCTGAAGATGCCTCAGAGATCCAATAAATGTTTCCTTCACAGTATATTTGATATTGGATGAATATAGCGGAAGTGTCAGATACAGAGAGTTAAATTCGGCCATGCCGAATCTTATACACCCTCCATCACTTTATTGCTGGAAAAATCTTTGAATATGCAGCAAATCATGAAACAATACTTTTTGTGTAAGAAAATTGTTAAAAAAAACAAACGCTGCAATTTTTAACCAAATTTTAGGCCGCAAATTCTTTAGCCAAACTCTTCAAAAATGTGGTATTTATGGCTTAAAATAGCATATCTGAGAGCTACATCTACACGGGGATTACAACAAGATAAAATTTGATTTGTATAAAGGTTATTGAGATTAATTACACTACGCAACAAAAAAAAATTTTTTTTGTGTCCTAGATCTAAAAATTATTTTTTTGTATAGATTGTGGCATACTGTAATATAAAATCAAAACCAACAATTTTTTTGGATACATTTTTATTTTAAAAATGCTATTATCGTCGAAGGTACCCTTAGTATTTGCACTATAATTTTCGGAGTATATGCCCGATAAGGTCGACTTATACGTTAAATTGAAGCTATTAATGTGGGCTAACAATGTTGGAAATACCTCTTTCAGTTAGAAACAGTCGTTTAGTAACAGTCATTAACCAAACTCGAAAAAGTAGATTTAAAAAAAAAAATAAATAAAAAATCCTGGGGCCGAAAAATACATCAAAAATAGAAAAAAAATCGAAAAAATATATTTTATTTTGAAGTTATTGATGGTTTGGCTTGAGGTCATGTATTATTTAAAAAACGATGGATTTGTTGTTTTAAATAGTTTCAATTTTATTTGTTTCCAATATTTCGACTGTCTTTGACAGTCATCCTCAGGGAAATTCACTTTAAAATACAAATAAATTACAAATTATACAAACATGTTTAAAAGACAAAAATAATATCACAATAATTACATTTAGAACAGAAACTATCGACTACTTCTTAATAGAGTTAACGATTAACTAACAAAGTTATTTCCTTGGTCCGTATTTTTCTACTAAATTTCTGTAAATCTGTGCACAATGGTCCGTGTCAGTTTTATAATTCATTCTCTCCTCGTTTGATACATTTATTATGTGTAACATTTCTAATGTATATCTCCTTTTGTAATTTTTCTCCTGTGCCATAATGTCAACTTCTTTCAAATTTGGCTTGTGTCCCGTCCGAGTGCAATGTGCTGCAAGGGCTGTTTTTTTGTTCTATAGGTTTGTCAGTAGCTTTCTGATCAGACCTGTGTCCGGATATCCTAGTCTTTAGTCTTTAGTTTTGATTTTGTCGTGCCAATATATACCTTCTGGCATATATTGGTCTTGTCACCCTCACATTTAATCTTATAAACTACATTAGATTTGTCCTCCTTTTTGACTTTTGATTTAGTGTTGCTGAAGAAGTTGTTCACAGTATTGTACGTCCTTTGTGTTAATTGGAAATTGTCTCTATTGTATATGTTTGAATGGCAAAATCTTTCTGAAAAGTTTGGAATGTACGCCAGTGGTTTGTACATCTTTGCTACAACCTCTTTTTGATCCTCTCGTTGTCGCTCCTTTACATGCCATATGAGTCCATCGATGGTTTTCTTCGGAAAGTCATTCATCTCTAAGATTTGTCGTATTTTCTCTTCGTTAGTTTTATGAAAGATGGGGTCACTGATGCTGAGTACCCTGTTGATAAAGTTGGTCGCCGTATTTATTTTTATTCGTCTGGGGTGTTTAGAGTTAAAATTGATCAATCGTCCGGATGCTGTTTTCTTTTGATACCAGTCTAACTTTAGCAGGGGGCCTTGTCTATGTATAACTGTATCCAGGTATGGTAATTTGCTCTTTTCTTCTTTTTCCATAGTAAATTGTATCTGGCTGTTGAAAGAATTTAATGTTGTCAGTGTATTTTACTTCTGTCCTCTTTACAATACAGAATAGATCTTCCACATATTTTGTCCATAATTTAGGTTTGATAGTCAATTTTTGTATTGAAGCGTCCAGTAGTTCCTCCATGACAATATCCGCGATTATCGGTGACGCAGGCGATCCCATTGGCAATCCTTTTCGTTGTTGGTACACCTTGTCCTCATATATAAAATACCTGGTTTCTTTTATACAAAACGTCAATATTTCTATAAATAAATTCATCGGGATCTTTGTATATTCTTCAATTTTGTTCCATTTTTCTTTTATCATATTTATGGCTAAGTTTACTGGTATACTGGGGAACAGAGAAATTACGTCAAATGATATAAGTAATTCGTCATCTTCAATATGTGTGTTGTTAATTTTGGATTTAAACTGTACAGCATCTTTCACATTATACACCGAGTCCTTTGTTAAATTATTTAAAACGTCAACTATGTATTTGGATAGGCCATAAGCCGGTTAATTCACCGACGAGCAGATTGGTCGAAAAGGGATACCGTCTTTGTGTATTTTGGGGAGTCCGTAAATTCTAGGTGCCATGGCCGTCCTAGTAGTCAGTTTGTTTTTCTCTGTCAAGTTGATTATATTCATACTGAATAATTTTTCCACGAATTTGTTGTTTTTATTTTGCAGTCCTGACGTTGGATCTCTTTTCATGCGTCTGTATGTACACATATCTCCTACTATAGTTTTCATTTTATTATTATAATCATCTTTGCACATTGCCACTGTTTTTCCTCCTTTGTCTGCGCTCAATATTAATATGTCAGCATTTTCCTTGAGAAATTGTCTGGCCTGTCCCACTGTGTCAAGTATGTGTTTGTCTCTTCTACTCAGTTTTGTGTTCTGTAAGTGGTCGTCAATAAGAGAAACTAAATTTATCCTCGCTTTCTCTTGCTCTTCTCTGCTTCCTAATGTCTGAACACACTCTTCTCCCTCTGCTATCACGTTGAAAAGAGGGAACGATGTCCTTGTTGTTGGAAGTGAATACTTTGGGCCCAGGGAGAGCAGCCACTCGATATTCGTTGGTATGTTTATGTTGGTGTTGTTTACAAACCATCCTCTCTTGTTGTGTATGTTAAGTTCTGTATGTTGGCCTTGTTTTAGTTTTTGTAATTTGTTGATGTGTGTTGTTTTGTGTTTCTTGTTGTATGTGTCTCTCAGAATGTTTTCACTTACAATGTATTGTTGCAAGTCTTCTTCGTCCATGAGATTTCTAAGCCGATCTCTTGCTTGGGAGAGCATCACGGTGTTTGTGTTTGTTTGTTTGTGCTCGTATTGTATTAGTAGCTTTAGTATTTTCATGTGGAAATTGTAGTTGTGCTTTTCTAGTACTCTCGTTAAATTTGGCGGGATTTTGTTGTTAGTTTTAAAGATGTTGTATGTGTTCTTTGTTGTGTTAGAAATGAAGCTATGTATAATGCCTACTTGCCTGCATTTAATTAGAAATGTCGTTGATGATTTCAAGGATGCTGCTTGCCTGTTACTTTTAGAATATTGTTTAATTATTTTATTTGGAAAAAATGGAACAAAATTGAAGAATATACAAAGATCCCGATGAATTTATTTATAGAAATATTGACGTTTTGTATAAAAGAAACCAGGTATTTTATATATGAGGACAAGGTGTACGAACAACGAAAAGGATTGCCAATGGGATCGCCTGCGTCACCGATAATCGCGGATATTGTCATGGAGGAACTACTGGACGCTTCAATACAAAAATTGACTATCAAACCTAAATTATGGACAAAATATGTGGACGATCTATTCTGTAATGTAAAGAGGACAGAAGTAGAAAATACACTGACAACATTAAATTCCTTCAACAGCCAGATACAATTTACTATGGAAAAAAAAGAAAACAGCAAATTACCATACCTGGATACAGTTACACATAGACAAGGTCCCCTGCTAAAGTTAGACTGGTATCAAAAGAAAACAGCATCCGGACGATTGATCAATTTTAACTCTAAACACCCCAGACGAATAAAAATAAATACGGCGACCAACTTTATCAACAGGGAACTCAGCATCAGTGACCCCATCTCTCATAAAACTAACGAAGAGAAAATACGACAAATCTTAGAGATGAATGACTTTCCGAAGAAAACCATCGATGGACTCATATGGCATGTAAAGGAGCGACAACGAGAGGATCAAACCAAAACTTCCAAACTTTTCAGAAAGATTTTGCCTTTCAAACATATACAATAGAGACAATTTCCAATTAACACAAAGGACGTACAATACTGTGAACAACTTCTTCAGCAACACTAAATCTAAAGTCAAAAAGGAGGACAAATCTAATGTAGTTTATAAGATTAAATGTGAGGGTGACAAGACCAATATATGCCAGAAGGTATATATTGGCACGACAAAATCAAAACTAAAGACTAGGATATCCGGACACAGGTCTGATCAGAAAGCTACTGACAAACCTATAGAACAAAAGACGGCGCTTGCAGCACATTGCACTCGGACGGGACATAAGCCAAATTTGAAAGAGTTTATTTACATGTACAAGTTTCATTAGAAGTAATTGTGAGTTCTTTGTTGACGTTTGTAGATTGCGGAATCGGTTTCTCTAATGAGGAACCAAATATGTATAATCTCCCATCATTCTTTCATCCCAGTGCCCTTGGTAACGCCATGTTCGTCACTTACGTCGCCAAGATTCTGGGGGAAAAAGTTTAAATGAGAATGCAAGCAATTAATTTTGAGGGACATATTTACACCTGTTGGAATACATAAAGCGAAAAATAACTAAGAAGAATACATTCATATGTGTAATATAAATAAATATAGAAAAATATATTTATACCCAATGTTTTCATAATTTTTTAACAAATCATTAATCATTGTTTCATATTGCGGGCTTTTATTGGATCCAAGAAAATTTGAAACTACAATCTTAAACGACCTCCATGCTGCAATTTCATCCGACGTCAAATATAATTCGAAATTCATATCTTTCACCAGTTTCCTTATTTTAGACCCACCAAAAATTCCTTCTTCGTTTTTTTGAAAAGAAAGACTTTTAAATAAACTTTTTAAATATGAGAGTGAATTACCATCTTTCCTTTTACAAAATTTTTAAAGAGCCCCAGCTTAATATGCAGTGGTGGCAAAATATCGGCTATCCCTGTGTTAAAAAAAATCATTTTTTTCTCATATTTTTGACGACTGTTACTAAACCAAAGATTCTACGTGAAGGCGATATTTGCAGCATATGTAGCCCTCATAATTCCCTTTAATTTGAGGCATAACACTCAATCAGGCTTATTAATTATGGTTCAAATACTGAATGTACTTTCCATAAAAGCTGGAATTTAAAAAAAAAATTAAAAAAGAAAAAATTTACCATAATATTTTTTTCGTGTTTGTGGCACATAATTCCACCTGAAACTGTTATCCACATCCCTTGGATAAAAATTTTGTTGCATAGTGTTATTACCAACATAGAATACAAACTGCAAAGTTTCAGCTAAATTTCTAGAAAATTTTGTGTTTTTGGATCAATTAACCCTTTTTGGGAGCGACATCTATAGATGGACTATAACAAAATGTGAACTGATTTAAAAAAAATTTGACTGTGATGATGAATTCTTGTCTTAATTAAACACAAACTGCAAAGATTCAGTTAAAATGCTTAGAAAATTTCATATTTTTGTCTTAAATGCGTATATTTTAAGCGACCTCTATAGGGTGACTATAACAAAATATGAACCGATTTGTTAGATTTTTGCTATGATGAATTCTTGTCTTAATTAATAGAAACTGCAAAGTTTCAGCTAAATTTCTTCGAAAATGTAGTGTTTTTGGCTTAAATAAGCCTTTTTGGGAGCGACATCTATAGGTGGATTATAACAAAATATGAACTGATTTAAAAAAAAATTACTGTTTTAATGAATTCTTGTCTTAATTAAATTCAAACTGCCAAGGTTCAGTTAAAATGCTTTGAAAATTTGGTATTTATGACTCAAATACATATATATTCGAGCGACCTCTATAGGGAGCGATTTGTTAAATTTTTACTTTGATTAATTCTTGTCAAAATAGAATACAAACGGCAAAGTTTCTGCTAAATTGCTATAAAAATATGGCATCTATGGCTCAAAACCCATATTTTGGAGCGACCTCTTTAGGGGAGCTATATCAAAACATTGACCGATTTGGCCCATTTGCAATCCCAAACAACCTGCCACTATAAGAAGTATTTGTACCAAATTGATCAACTTAGCTCTATTATTACGGACTGTAGCATGATTACAACGGACGGACAGACGGACATGGCTAAATCGTCTTAGAATCTTACAACGATTAATAATGTATATACTTTATGGGGTCTCAGATCAATATTTAGTGTTGTTACAAAGGGAGTGACAAAATGAAAATACCCCCATCCTATGGTGGTGGGTATAAAAAGGCCCTAGTGTCACGACCCTTCTGCTACCCACAACGCAAAATTGCCAAATCATACTAAAAATTAGTAAATCATACAATTCGGCACAGTGCAATGTCTTTGAAGTATCTACTGTTCAGCGTATTTGTCGAGCCACTAGTGTAGGCAACCCCTACACTACCTATTCTAACAAAATTTGTTGTTCTTTCAGTTCGAGTCTATCTTTGGCCACCATGTGCGCAGATTCCAATTCTATAAATTGTTTGAATGGCAAGTGTCGCATTAAAAATTCCATCTACGGAGAAAAATCATTCTGGGTTAGTTGTGACGGCGAATGGACAGTGATTCAACGACGTTTGAATGGTTCTGTGGACTTCTACCGCAATTGGGCCGACTACAAGCGAGGATTTGGTGATTTAGATGGTGAATTCTGGATTGGTTTAGATAAGCTGCACTCTCTGACCAAAATATTGGGACCAGTTGAACTCCATATACAATTGCAAGATTTTGACAATGTTTCGAAGTATGCCGTATATGATGCCTTTGCCATCGGCAATGAAGCAGAAAAATATAGGATGGTTTCAAAGGGAAGATATTACGGAAATGCTGGGAGTTCATTAGAAATACACAGTGGTCAGTATTTTTCTACCCACGACAAGGATAGTGACCAAATCAGTAGCACTAATTGCGCCTCTAAGTTTCAAGGAGGTTGGTGGTACTACCAATGTAACGTAGGGTAAATTAAAAAATATTGCACTTAAATAATTCCGATAACTGTTTAGATTTTTATTCTCCTTAAAGTTACGATTTTAGCAACTTAAATGGTCACTACTATGATACGGGCATAGTTCCCAGCGACAAGCTTGGAAGTGGTATCTGCTGGAAAACATTTCGAGGTGATAGACAGTCAATGAAATTTGTGGAAATGAAAATAAGGCCCAGGAAACAATGAAATTGTTGAATGGCCATTCAATTTATAATAAAAGCATAATATTTAAGCCAGTAAACAATCCCATTTTTTATTAATCATAATGAATTGATCGATTTAATTGTAAAGGGTTTTCCAACAAGAGGTGTTATTTTGGTATTCAAAGAAAAATGAAATTTTTTGAGATAAGTGATCGGATGTTTATTTCATAGTAAAGAGGAAGGTATGCCGTTAATAATGAAAAACAACATCAGCCAAATGGCCACCACGACCACGCTTACAGGTCCATATCCATTTCAAGAAATTTTCCATAACCAAATCGCAAAGTGGCTGCCCTATGTCCTCGATAGCCTCACGAATTCTATATTTGTGGTCTTGAATCGACGCTGGGCTGTTGGCGTAAACCTTATCTTGCCTGAAATGAAGATTTATCGTCATTCTGACGATTTTCAGAGCCAAAAAATAGGACATGACGATTTGATGATTTTTGCCCCGAAATGACGATTTTTTATGATATGAAAAAAGTAAGGAAAACTTCACAAATTGTTCTTATATTAAAGACTTTTTTATAATTCCTTCGGGGGTACATTTATCTTTTTCAAATACAAATCAGAAATGTTAAAAATGTCTCAAATATTATTGATCGCACTCAATAACATAACATGAAAAATCTCTAAAGTTTTGGTAAGTTGTAAAATTGGCAGAGGAAATTACAGTGAAATTTTTTAGGTAATGTAAGGGCTACGTCAAAATGTGAACCTAGGCCATTATTCCAACGAATCGTTCGACCTAAAATTAATCACATATACAATTTTTAAGCCAAATTGGAAGGAAATATTTTCTTTGGGGCTATTAAGTCAAATCGGTTTTGACAGTTGTATGGGACTATGCTGAAATATGGTCCTTGCTCCTTCAAATGGTTCTGGGTATAATAAAATACAAATTGCCGAATTTTAGTCCAATCGATTGGCATTTGTGGTTTCTAACGCGCTAAAAAGTCACACCGTGTGGGAGCTATACTAAAATGTTAACCAATGAGGGCAGTACTCGTATGAATGATTATGATTATAACCAATTAAATTGTGAAAAATCAGTCTAATCGGTTGGTACTAGTGATTTCTAATTCGTCAAGCGGTTGAATCTAATGGAACCTTCGTATGGGGGCTGTATAAAACAATGGATCTACACTGGACCTTGTTGACGTGAATGGTAATATGCAGTGGCTTTCATGAAGTAAAGAAATAAATAATATATGAGCAAGACTATTTTCAAACGTAAGAATTAAATATGTATGAGATATGTTTCCGCCAAACTTAGTTATTAATGTCGTTCAAGAATGTGAGATCCACCACCATAATTCATTTTAAGTTCATGTTCATGAAACTCAAAAGCTGTACGTTGCTGGTGGATTTTTGTGTTGGCGATTTTTTCAAATCATGGTAATGTTGCAGTTTGCAGATC
Source organism: Eudasyphora cyanicolor (assembly GCA_963930755.1). Classification (NCBI taxonomy): domain Eukaryota; kingdom Metazoa; phylum Arthropoda; class Insecta; order Diptera; family Muscidae; genus Eudasyphora; species Eudasyphora cyanicolor. The sequence goes on from OZ005738.1 coordinate 23,676,818, forward strand.
GCATTATCAGCCGCAGAGCTGATGTCGTTTGGCCACCTCGGAGCTGAGAGTTGACACCGTTTGACTATTATTTGTGGGGTGCCCTCAAAGATAAGTGTTACGCCGACAAGCCAGAGACAATTGACGCCTTAAAGGACAATATTCTTGAAGCCATTGGTGAAATACAGCAGCATGGCAGGAAATGGCTACTGCATGGCCAGCCGAGGCGGCCATTTGAATGAAATTATTTTCCATTATTAACCGGAAGGATTGTACTTTCAAATAAAAAAAGAAACTTGAGAAAATATTCAGTAGTTTTTTTTATAGCATTTTCAAAAAAAAAATTTTAAAAAAAAGTTATTTGGCGGACCCTTTATATGTTCTTCTTGATTTGGTATCAAAGCGCTATAGAAGTTGTACTTTACTTCCGATCATTAAAATCTTCCAGAAAGATGTTTCTCAATTTAGGAAAGAATATTTCTTATTTTAGATTATCGGTTCAGAATTAGTTCCTACCCATTTACCAATTATTCCAAATTATTATCGCAATGACGCTTATCGCATTGTTAAGGAGGTGTAGGGTATTATATAGTCGGCCCCGCGGGGAGTCTCCGGACTCTTTGACGCATCTGGCGGGGACATGCTTCTCGACGATACGGACGAAGAGTTCGATAACACCCTTGTCGGGGTGGATGTTAATCTGTCAATTACCAATGATGGTAAGAATTCTACAGATTACCCTCCATCACGCTAAAGCAGCCTCAGGGGCTCTATTGCTGCGCCTGTCCACAGGCGCAGTAGACATCGTCCTGATACAGGAGCCCTACGTAGTGGGAGGAAAGGTGTGCGTTATTAGGACACCCAACTTTTAACTGCTTGTGGCCAACTGTGAAGGCACTCCAAGAACCTGCATTTTGGCCAGGAAAGATCTAAGTATCTTTCTCCTGACTAATTTAAGTGGTAAAGACCAAACAGCTGCTAGCCTGGAGATCGGTAATCGCATATATTGGGTGGTCTACAGCTACTTGCCTTATGAATCTGTAGTATCGACTGCTCTATTCAGGGAAGTAGTAGAAGAAGGAACGTCTGACGAGCTCGAGCTGATTATTGGCGCAGACACGAACGCTCATCATACTATCTGGGGTAGTACGGAAATAAACAATAGGGGCGATTCGCTTCTTGACTTTATTCTAACTACCAACCTTAGGATTTGTAACATAGGTAATAAACCGACCTTCACAATTAAAGACAGACAAGAAGTACTCGACGTAACGTTTGCTACTGACCGGCTGTCAGACAAAATTATTGGGTGGAATGTACTGGACGACCACTCATTCTCAGATCACCATTATATTGAGTTAAAACTCGCGGAAAAGGCGCCTGAACCCGCCGTCCACAGAAATGTAGGGAAGACAAAGTGGCATCTGTATGAGAAGAATTTCAAGAAAGTCCTCAACTCTAAACTTCTGTACGAACCGAATGACAAAGCCGGTCTGGATAATCTGGTCGATCATATCACCATATCATTCAATAGATCCCTTGAAGAAGCCTGTCCAAAAACAAGGTACAAGGGTAAAACTAAACCCCAATGGTGGACTTCTGAGCTAAAGGCTATTAAAAAGACCTGCAACAAGCTATTCAATAAGGCTAAATCTACTGGGGTCGCTGATGATTGGGATGCCTATAAAGAGCAACTCAAGATCTATAAGAAGGAGCTTAGAAAGGCGCAAAGGCGCGCTTGGTATACCTTCTGTGGTTAAGTGGAAAAGGTCTCCGACGCCGCTAGGCTGAGGAAGATATTATTTGCTTCACCCTGTACAGTGGGATATTTACAGGATGAGGCAAATAACTGGACACACATTTCCCGGGGAACTCTGTAACAGAACCCGAGGATCAGCAGGACCAACAAGAATGCGAGTTGACTGCGAGCGTCGCTAGCTTCTTGACTGAGAGATCCAGAACAAGCTGGGCTATTAACAGCTTTGAGCCCTTCAAGTCACCTGGACCAGATGGCATCACTCCAGCAGAAATGCAGCAAATGTTAAAGTACATTATCCCCTGGCTGGAGAAAATGTATGTAGGCTGTATCAGGATACCAAAGTGGTATTCATACCTAAAGCGGGAAAGATATCACACACTAGGCCAAAAGACTTCAGACCAATTAGCCTATCCTCCTTCCTATTGAAAGGTCTGGAAAGACTTTTAGATCATTTCATTAGGGAAAACCTGGATACAAAACTCCTGTCGGGGAACCAACATGCTTACAATAAGGGAAAGTCTACAGAATCAGCCCTGCACGAACTTGTGAGCACTATCGAATCGTCCCTACATTTCAAAGAATTCACCATGGTGGCATTTCTTGACAGAAGGGGCTTTTAACAACATTCACTCAGATGCGGTAATTGCGGCACTCTCACATCTAAAAGTTAACACTAGTTTGATTAGACTAATTCAAAGTCTGCTCACCAGAAGACGCATAACAGCATGTCTAGGGTCCACAACTCTAACAAGGTTTGTAAACAGAGGGACCCCGCAAGGAGGAGTACTGTCTCCACTAATTTGGAACCTAGCGGTGAATGAAATCCTGCTAGATCTAGAACGTTGTGGCTGCAAGGTCGTGGCATATGCGGACGACGTGGCAATCGCAGTGAGTGGAAAATTCGTAAACGTCCTCAGAGACATCCTACAGGTGGCTCTGAACAAGTTGGCTAGATGGGCCAGAAGCAGCGGTTTGGGCGTTAACCCCAACAAGACAGAATTGGTTCTCTTTACTAGGATGAATAATGTCCCACATGTGGACCCTCCACCTCGGATAAATGGAACAGATCTAGTCTTTTCTGAAAGTGCAAAATTTTTAGGAATAATTCTTGATAGGAAGATGTTATTTAGACTTAACGTATTGGAACGTGTAAGGAAGGCCAACGTCGCCTTATATTCCTGCAAAAAGGCTGTAGGGTCGCGGTGGGGACTCTCTCCTAAAATCGTCCACTGGATATATATAGCAGTAGTTCGTTCAATACTGTTATACGGTATTGTGGTATGGTGGACGGCAACTGACAAACTAACCATTACCAACCTACTAACAAAGGTTCAGAGAACTGCCTGCCTGAGCATAAGCGGAGCCTTAAGGACTACAGCGACCGAGTCTCTACAAGCCCTACTCCATATACTGCCGATTAATATTGTGGCGAGAGAATTTGCAACCAAAGCGGCAATAAGATTAAACTGCCTATCACTGTGGAGGTACAAGAACTATGGTCACATGAGGATATCAAAGTGTAGTGCTATGGTAACCGACCGAGTGGACTATATACCAACTGTGTACACCTTCGAGAGAAATTACATCACTATGATTCCCGCCAGAGATGAATGGGTCGGCAGAATACCAGGTAATATAAACCATCTCCACTTTTACACGGATGGTTCGAAGCTTGATGAAAAGGTTGGCTTCGGAGTACACTGTGAAGAACTTAGTCTGGATATAGCTCACAGACTACCAGATACCTGCAGTGTCTATCAAGCCGAAATAATGGCAATATGGGAAGTCGCCAAGTGGCTGAGTCGCAACATAGTAACCAACACTGGCGTTGTCATTTACTCGGACTGCCAGGCTGCCATCAATTCTCTGGAGGCAACATCCCTAATTCACAAACAGCCCTCGACCGCCGCAGATCTCTTAACGATATGGCTGAGCAGTTTAATATACACCTCATATGGGTGCCTGGGCATAGGGATATCCCGGGGAACTGCAAAGCCGATGAACTTGCTAGGAAAGGGACGACATTACAAATTCTCGAAGAATTTGCATATATTGGTGCGCCACTATCCACGTGCAAGCTTTGGCTTAGGCAAGAGGCAATCAGGCAGTCCAACGAAAGATGGACAGAAATCGGCACCTGCAGGGTAGCTAGACAAATCTGGCCAAGGTATGACCTGAGAAGGTCAAAATATCTCCTCGCACTTGAGAGGAAACGATTGTCTACGTTAGTACAGGTTCTGACGGGACACTGCTTGATCGGCGAACACGTCAAAAGATTGGGTATTGACTCCAATGACTTCTGCCGAAGCTGTGGAGATGAGGAAGAAGTGGAGAGCATTGAGCACTTGCTTTGCGACTGTCCCGCTTTGAGTAAACGACGACTGGACATACTGGGGTCGGCCTTTTTAGGCAGCCTAACAGATCTTTCCAGTACTGATATTCGTACTATCGATAAATTTATATATCAAACAGGTTGGTTTCGATGAGGGGCATTTCAGCCAGTGGTAACACTAAGGACCTAAACTGGTCTATGTGAGCTTGTAAAAAAATACGGCTGCCACCCTAACCTAAACCTAGTCGGCCCCGCCCGACTTTCTGCCTTTCCTTACTCGTTAGTAATGGCGTAGTTTCTACTTGTCAAATGTCAAAGAATAAAAGCTACAAAAGTGACAGCTACCGAAATACCGGGTGATTGTTGGGAAACCCTATTTAGAGGTGTTACTACAAACGGAGTGACAAAATGAATATACCCCCCATCCTATGGTGGAGGGTATAAAAAGCTGTAAGTTAATGTCAGAGAGATTTCTTATATTTACAACTTTGGTGTCTTTGGCGACCGGCAAAAAATTTTTTTCCGGAATATTTTGAGACTTAAATGTCCTTTTTGAAAGGACTTTCTTGACTTTTTTCGAAAAAAGGGCCAAATTGACCCATTAAGACGGGAGCTAGAGGGTTAAGATCTCCCAAAATTATCCTCATAAAATTCCACTATATAACTCTGACAATAAGAAATCTCTCAGACAATAACTTACAGCTTTTTTTATATAGTAAAATACACCCTTCGACCAAAAAATGAAAATTTTGACCCACTGTAACGAAAAAACTCAGACCGATTGGATTGTTTATTCTACAAAAATAATCTACTCAACATGCCCTTTCAGCATTATAGTGCCGCTCTTCTGCTCCAATAATTCCACAGATATCACGGCTTTAAATTAACATTATAGTATTTTTTTGTATAAGTTGGCATGTAATTTTTCTAATTGAACGTAAAGAGCTATAACTACAACTTTGGTGTCCTTGGCGATCCCCACTGAAATTTAGCGGAACAAATTTTCGTAGAATATTTTAATGCTTAAATGTACTTTTTGAAAGGATATTTTTTTAATTTTTTCGAAAAAAGGGCCAAATTGACCCATTAGGACGGGAGCTAGAGGGTTAAGATCTCCGACAAAAATTATCCTCATAAAATTCCACTATATAACTCTGACAATAAGAAATCTCTCAGACATTAAGTTACAACATTTTTTTAATTTTTAAGAAATCTCTCAGACATTAGCTTGCAGCATTTTTTTTACTGATTATAATGCTCCCGACCAAAAATGAAAACTTTGACCCACTGTAAAAAAAAACTCAAACCGGCTAGACCATAAGTACAAAAAATGATCTACTCAACATGCCATTTCAGAACTATACGGTCGCTATTCTGTTCCAAAAATGCTGTTGGTCAGTGATATTACTATCAACAAAATCGATTCGAGGCGCCGCAGTAGCTAAACGCGTATGTTGAAGCCAATGCGCCCATGGAATGCTCATCAAACGTCCACAGAGGGTGGTTGTGGTAAAATCTATTTTTGCAAAATTCATGGCGGAAACAAACATTGCAGGTAATAAAAAAGTTTATGATGTTTTATTGATTATAATTCAAAGGTATTGTTATCGTATAATTACTTATCTTAGATTTTTCTATGCACTATTCATACACATACTCGATTTGGTGTCAAAGCTACAATTGCAAACGCATTTAATATTTTGCCGAACGTAGCACAGTGGTATATTCTGGGGGAAAAAATGGTAAAATAAATTTTGTCTTTGTGCTTTTCTGGGTAATACGAGTACACGAGTAAAGTAAAAGTAAAAATTGCGTTAAGTTCGGTCAGGCCGAATCTCACAAGCCCTTCATCATGGATCGCATTCCAGAGTATACTAAGTACATTGTTCATACAAATGGTTTCAAGTATAAATGTACTCACATTAGCAAATTCCAGCTCGAACACAGGAAAATAATTGGTTGGAATTCGATTGTAACAATAAAAAATACTACTAGCAACAAAAAGTGTAATGTCTACACCGTCTGTCGGTTGTATTTATATATAAATAGTTGAAACAACAATAATAACATGGATACGATCAAATGAAATCGATGGTTGTATCAATCAATTTAAGATTGTTTTTTCATTGACACTCGGTTAGTTGTGGTAACTACTTTTTTTACATTATAGTTCCATATGATCGATTTTTGGTTATGACAACCAATGTTTTATTCTTGACAACAGATTATTATTGCAACGAGTAATTGGTTACTACAACAGAAAAAATATTAATAAATAATCGTTTATTGGTTATCCCAATCATTTCCCAAATTTAGAATAATTTTGGGAAATACAAACGAAAGATTGTTTGCTGCTCTATTGCTGATACATGACAAACAAAAAATAAAATTACTCGACATAAAAAAATCTTCAACATTTTGTTCAAGAACGGTATGGGTAATCAAAAATAATCTCGTGTGGATAACAATGTGTGGAATGCAGAATATGTTGTGCAAAATGTTTTACATAAATAAACCAGTAAGGAAAGGCTAAAGTCGGGCGGGGCCGACTATATAATACCCTACACCACTCTCGTAATATTGAAATACTCTGATATATAAATTTTGTAATTCATGTATAAATAGTTTACATAAATTTACTTTTGGGACATTTTATACTTAAACTAGCTGAGCCCGGTGCGCTTCGCTGCCCATGTCAAAATTCGCGCTGTAGAAACTGTATTTTATATCCGATCAGTACGAAATTCGGCAGAAAGAGGTTTGTTATTACATGAAGGAATACTGCCAAATTCGGAGAAAATCGGTTCAGATTTAGATATAGTCCCCATATATATGTTACCCCCGATTTGAAATTCAAGCGCTGTAGAAACTGTATTTTATATCCGATCAGTAAGAAATTCGGCAGAAAGAGGTTTCTTATTACATGAAGGAATGCCGCAAAATTCGGAGAAAATCAGTTCAGATTTAGATATAGCCCCCATATATATATGTTACCCCCAATTTGACATGTAAGCGCTGTAGAGACTGTGTTTTATATCCGATCAGTACGAAATTCGACAGAAACAGGTTTCTATTTTACATGAATGAGTATTCTAGGAAAATCGATTCAGATTTATATATAACCTCCATATATATGTTCCTCCAGATTTGGTTACAAAGCGCTATAGAAGTTGTACTTTACTTCCGATCATTACAAAGTTCTCCAGAAAGATTTTTCTCAATTTAGGAACGAATATTGCTTAATTTTGCGATTATCGGTTCAAAATACATTTACCAATTATTCCAAATTATTATCGCAATGACCCTTATCGCATTGTTAGGGAGGTGTAGGGTATTATATAGTCGGCCCCGCCCGACTTTCTGCCTTTCCTTACTGGTATTAGTAATAAATTCACTGAATGAAAAAATACCGAATTCAGTGGAAAGTCCAGAAAATAGAAATGTATACTTATAAAATTTCCAAATTCTTGTTTCATTGATATTGCATCACATTATCATATTGCGATTGTATTGGAGTGAGCAGCTGTAATTATCGCATACCGAGCATTTTTGTTCATGTATTTCCTATATAATACTTGCAAGATATATCAAAATATGGGCTGGGCCACGCCCACTGGTCCTATTCCGCCCATTTGAAAGCCAATCACGTAGACTGCTACCAGATACATATACGCAAAATTTCAACACTCTCGCTAACAAAATGAGCAAGATAATTCAATTTCAAAATTTGGCTTATATGGGCGGTGGCCCGCCCATTGATCATATCCCCCCAATTTTTGGACCAATCACGTGGACTTTCACCAGATACATATCTACAACATGACAGCACTCTAGATAAAAAATTGTACAAATTATATCAATTTCAAAATTTGGCTTATAAGGGCGGGGCCACGCCCATTGGTCCTATCCCGCCCATTTTCTGACCAATTACGTAGAATGCCACCAGATACATATACACAACATTGCAGCACTCCCGATAGCAAATTGTGCAAGATATAAAAATTTCAAAATTTTGTCATTGTGGGCGGGGCCACGCCTATTGGTCCGAACCCGCCCATTTTTGGACCAATCACGTAGATCGCCAACGGATATATATACACAAAATTCCAGGTCTCTCGCTAACAAATTGTGCAAGATATCACATTTTTTAAATTTGGCTTATATGGGCGGTGCCACGCCCATTGGTTCGATCCCGCCCGTTTTTGGATCAATCACGTAGACTGCCACCGTTTACATATACACAAAATTCCAGCACTCTCGCTAACAAATTGTGCAAAATATCTCAATTTCAAAATTTGGCTTATATGGGCGGGGCCACGCCCATTGGTCCGGTCCCGCCCATTTTTTCACCAATTACGTAGAATGCCACCAGATACATATACGCAACATTGCAGCACTCCCGCTAGCAAATTGTGCAAGATATCAAAATTTTGTCTATGTGGGCGGGGCCACGCCCATTGGTCCGATCCCGCCCATTTTTGGACCAATCACGTAGACTGCCACCGTTTACATATACACAAAATTCCAGCACTCTCGCTAACAAATTGTGCAAAATATCTCAATTTCAAAATTTGGCTTATATGGGCGGGGCCACGCCCATTGGTCCGATTCCGCCCATTTTTGGAAAATTCACATAATCTGCCATTAAATGCATACAAACAAAATTTCAGCACTATACCTATAATAGGAGCAGAAATATCGGATTTTTAACCTGCGATTTGTATGGGAGGTACCACGCCCCTTTGTCCAATTAATTGTTTTTTTCTATATAAACCATCTCGTGAAAATTTAGAATCGAATAAAAAAAAAATTATCCAAATCGCTCCAGCCGTTCTGACGTGATGCCATTACACAGATGGACCGTTTCATTTTTATATATATAGATAGATAATACCCTGTACCACAGTGTGGTGTAGGGTATAAAAACGATTGGATCTAAAGAGCCAAATCGGATGAAACATATATATGGGAGCTATAGCTAAATCTTTACCGATTTTCTTCAAATTCGGCAATGTTGGTTCATGGATCAAAAAACTCTACCATTCCAAATTTCAAAACGATTGGATGTAAAATACAGCTTCTATAGAACTAAAGGGCCAAATCGGACGAAACATATATATGGGAGCTATGGCTAAATCTTAACCGATTTTCTTCAAATTCGGTAGTGTTGGTTCATGGATCAAGAAACTCTACCATTCTAAATTTCAAAATGATTGGATGTAAAATACAGCTTGTTCAGGACTAAAGAGCAAAATCGGACGAAACATATATATGGGAGCTATAGCTAAATCTTAACCGATTTTCTTCAAATTCGGTAGTGTTGGTTCATGGTTCAAGAAACTCTACCATTCTAAATTTCAAAATGATTGGATGTAAAATACAGCTTGTTCAGGACTAAAGATCAAAATCGGACGAAACATATATATGGGAGCTATAGCTAAATCTTAACCGATTTTCTTCAAATTCGGTAGTGTTGGTTCATGGTTCAAGAAACTCTACCATTCTAAATTTCAAAATGATTGGATGTAAAATACAGCTTGTTCAGGACTAAAGAGCAAAATCGGACGAAACATATATATGGGAGCTATAGCTAAATCTTAACCGATTTTCTTCAAATTCGGTAGTGTTGGTTCATGGATCAAGAAACTCTACCATTCTAAATTTCAAAACGAAAGCATGTAAAATACAGCTTTTAAAGGACTAAAGGGCCAAATCGGACGAAACATATATATGGGAGCTATAGCTAAATCTTAACCGATATTCTTCAAATTCGGTACTGTTGGTTCATGGATCAAGAAACTCTACCATTCTAAATTTCAAAATGATTGGATGTAAAGTACAGCTTCTATAGGACTAAAGGGCCAAATCGGACGAAACATATATATGGGAGCTATAGCTAAATCTTAACCGATTTTCTTCAAATTCGACAGTGTTGGTTCATGGATCAAGAAACTCTACCATTCTAAATTTTAAAACGATTGAATGTAAAATACAGCTTTTATAGGACTAAAGGGCAAAATCGGACGAAACATATATATGGGAGCTATAGCTAAATCTTAACCGATTTTCTTCAAATTCGGCAGTGTTGGTTCATTGATCAAGAAACTCTACCATTCTAAATTTCAAAACGATTGGATGTAAAATGCTATAGAACTAAAGGGCCAAATCGGACGAAACATATATATGGGAGCTATAGCTAAATCTTAGCCGATTTTCTTCAAATTCGGTAGTGTTGGTTCATAGATCAAGAAACTCTACCATTCTAAATTTCAAAACGATTCGATGTAAAATACAGCTTTTATAGGACTAAAGGGCCAAATCGGACGAAACATATATATGGGAGCTTTAGCTAAATCTTAACCGATTTTCTTCAAATTCGGTAGTGTTGGTTCATGGATCAAGAAACTCTACCATTCTAAATTTCAAAATGATTGGATGTAAAATACAGCTTCTTCAGGACTAAAGAGCAAAATCGGACGAAACATATATATGGGAGCTATAGTTAAATCTTAACCGATTTTCTTCAAATTAGGTAGTGTTGGTTCATGGATCAAGAAACTCTACCATTCTAAATTTCAAAACGATTGGATGTAAAATACAGCTTTTATAGGACTAAATGGCCAAATCGGACGAAACATATATATGGGAGCTATAGCTAAATCTTAACCGATTTTCTTAAAATTCGGTAGTGTTGGTTCATGGATCAAGAAACTCTACCATTCTAAATTTCAAAATGATTGGATGTAAAATACAGCTTCTATAGGACTAAAGGGCCAAATCGGACGAAAGATATATATGGGAGCTATATTTAAATCTGAACCGATTTCAACCAAATTCAATAGCGATCTTAACAGCCGCAAAATACTCTAAACTGCAAAATTTCAGAAGGATCGGAGTGAAATTGCGACCTGTAGTCGACGAACAACTTTACATGGACAGACGGACGGACGGACAGACATCGTTAAATCGACTCAGCTAGTGATTCTGAGTCGATCGGTATACTTTAAGGTGGGTCTAGCTGTGTTATTTTCAGGTGTTACAAACATCTGCCGTGAAACAAACTAATAATAATATCTGTACCACAGTGTGGTGTAGGGTATAATTAATGAAAACTGTTTTTAATTAATTGTCGGTAGTATATGACTGACAAATTGTCACAACAATCAATTTTTTAAAACAGTTGGTTGTGGCAACTACAACCAAATATGATTGTTGTCAACATGGAAGCAGAAGTATACCACATCCAAAATATTGGTTATCCTGGTGGAATCGCATGATAATAGACAGAACTACCAAAATTCGGTTGGCAAAAAATTAATTCGTAATTATGGTTCGACTTTGAAGAAATTTAGCACTGCGTACTTTTCTAGCCCAGAGATTGTTCGTATTGAAATTGGTGCAAATCGATTCTGATTTATATAAAGAGCCCATATATATATTATTTCCGATTTGGTATCTAAGTATAGAAAATGTATTTTCATACGATAGAGGTAACAATTGGCACAGACAAATCTCTCCATCCATTAATAAAGACCATTAAATTTAGTGGAAATCGGTTCAGATTTTGCCGCCCATATATACACGGCGCAAAATCGCCTTTTTTAAAATGTTCGAATCGAAAGAAAATATATTTGGAACACAAATTTTTAAATATGATACATTTCCTACCAAATATATTTTATTTAAAAATCAACAAAATCTATTTGCAAACTAAATTGCTCAAATAAAACATGTGTTTAAATACAAATAAAATGTCTCTTTATTATACCGATCGTCTTAGATTCACTTTCTGAGTCGATTTAGATAATTGGTGAAAATCGATTCAGATTTAGATATAGCCCTTTGAGCGCCTCTCCTGAAAAAGAAACATTTTTGCATTTAGCATAGTTTAGAATGGAGGTATCGATATGGTCCCATCTATTTGTTCCTAGCGATACTTGATATATGAAAGAATGCTGCGCATTTTAAGGTTAACGTTTTAGATCAAATTTATTATGATCACTATTTTCAACTTCTCTTCGTTACAGGGTTTTCCAACAAGAGGTGTTATTTTGAATCACCCGGTATTTCGGTAGCTGTCACTTTTGAAGCTTTTATTCTTTGACATTTGACAAGTAGAAACTACGCCATTACTAAACATGGAACGATACATGATCAAAAAACGATCGAACAAAGAAACGATACGAACGATACAAAATCATCTTGAATGATGAAGCCCATTTCCACCTCGGTGGCTACGTCAACAAGCAAAGTTGTCGCATCTGGGGCTCGAACAACCCAAGAGTTATTGTTGAGAAGCCTATCCATCCTCAACGGCGGGGTCATTGGACCTTACTTTTTCGAAAATGAGGTTGGATCAACAGTTACGGTGAATGGTTTGCGCTATCGAGAGATGATTTTTTATGGTCGGAATTGGATGGTATTGATCTGGACAACGTTTACTTTCAACAAGACGGCGCTTCGTGCCACACAAGCAACGAAACCATTGCTCTGTTACGGGAAACGTTTCTGGACTGTGTTATCTCTCGAAGAGGTGACCACAATTGGCCAACGAGATCTTGTGATGTAACACCTTGCAACTTCTTCTTTGGGGCCACGTGAAAGATAAGGTCTACGCCAACAGTCCAGCGTCGATTCAAGACCTCAAAGATAGAATTCGTGAGGCTATCGAGGACATAGGGCAGCCATTTTGCGATTTGGTTATGGAAAATTTCATGAAAAGGATATGGTCCTGTAAGCGTGCTCGTGGTGGCCAATTGGCTGATGTTGTTTCTACCCTACACCACACTGTGGCAGATGTTTGTAACACCTGAAAATAACACAGCTAGACCCACCTTAAAGTATACCGATCGACTCAGAATCACTAGCTGAGTCGATTTAAGCATGTCTGTCCGTCAGTCCGTCCGTATGTCCATGTAAAGTTGTTCGTCGACTACAGGTCGCAATTTCACTCCGATCGTTCTGAAATTTTGCAGTTTAGAGTATTTCGCAGCTGTTAAGATCGCTATTGAATTTGGTTGAAATCGGTTCAGACCGTGTTATGGTCTGAGAGGCGGAAGTAAAGTTCGACTTGTGGTTCATCAATAAAAATTCCCAGGCATGTTCCTTCACCTCGCGTGGACCCGCGAGTATAGCAGCTGGCACATGGGCCAAAGTTCCATTTTCCCAGTAGCGTCTGTCCAGCACAAACGAATCACCGGTAGCTGTAGGCCGCACTTCAGGAATGCGGTCGGAGATTTCTGGGGTTTGAATGTGACCAACTAGAGGATCTCTAATCTTCTGATGTTACCACTTGTGGTCTCGATTTATCCATTCACCCATCACTTGTAGACGTCTTGCTGTGAAGGCTGCCTCATACTTTATACTGATGTCCATTGGCTGGATATGCAGCATAGTCTCCAACGCTCTTGTTGGCAGCCCACATGTTGAGTTTTTTGCACCATAGTCTCCAAAGCTCTTGTTGGCAGCCCATATGTTGAGTTTTTTGCAAAGGTATTACGTTAGACTTCTTGGCCATTGATGTCCACCACACTACCGAGGCGTAGGTTATTACTGGTGTAATCACGCTCATGTAAAGCCAGTGCGTCATATTTGGACGTAGTCCCCATTTTGATCATATAGCTCTTCTGCACAACGACCAATATCTGTGGGCCTAAGTAGATTACTCCCAAGTATTTTACCTTTTTAGTTATAGCAATTGTCTTATTCAGGAATCGAGGCCGGGTAAAACGTGGGATCTTCGTTTTCCTTGTAAATAGACATATTTCTGTTTTGTCTGGGTTAACATTTAATCCCCTTGGTTGTGCCCAGCTATATGCTATGTAAAGTGCCTTCTCAGCTCTTCTGCATAATAGATTTGGATGAAAGCCCCTTAGAAGTATTACAACGTCGTCTGCATAACAGACTGGTTTAAGTCCTTCATTGGTGAGGGCTTTTAGGAGACTGTGTAAAATGACCCCCTGAAAATGACCCCCATGCAGTGAATACACCAGCCAGTTGATATCAGATCTACCTCATTCTGCAGGAGTGCTGGAAATATTCCATCTGGTCCCGCAACCTTAAAGGGAGAGAAACTTGTTTTCGCTTCTTTAACCATACCATCTGTTATGTCCGTAATAGGTACTTGATGCAATACATTTTCATTTTGTAACCGTTCATCTGTTGGTCCAGCGTTACCAGTCGGAAAATCCTAGTTTCCATCCTATATATATTATCCTCTATAGTTTCCATCCCTTTACCCGTGTCATCCACCAGTGTTTCGGTTTGGACATGAGTTTTTGAGAGGAACTTTTCCATTTTAGACATGCTGTTAACGCTGTCTACCTGCTCACAGAAAAGCCTCCAGGAGTTAGGTTTCGCCGATCTAATGATTTTATTGTATTCTTTGAGTCTTCGGTGGTAGTCGTCCCAATATACAGATTGTTTTTTACGTCGACCTCTGTTGTAAAGTCTGCAAACATCCTCGTCAATCGATCGCATTTGTCCTGTCATCCAGGGATTCTCATATGCAGATTTCCTTTCTCGAAGTGATAATCGCGTGTAGGCTGGCCCAATCGATTTCTAAGTAGAATTACGATATTAGTCCAGTCGGTCTTAGCCTTATTACGGAAACTTATTGGGTTTGGCGGTGGCCGTGCAATTTTAAACCTTATATAACGGTGGTCCGAATAGGAGTGTTCATGTAAACTACAGCTTATAAAGGACTAAAGGGCCAAACCGAATGAAACTTATATATATATATGGGAGCTATATATAAATTTGAAGCGATTTAAACCAATTTCAATAGGGTTCTTTCTTTCCATATTCGAAAAACTCCTAACTGCAAAATTTCAGCACGATCGGAGCGAAATTGAGACCTGTACTAGCCATTCGTGTCACTGTACACCATGTAAACAAGATTCACAAAATGACATACAGGTAATAACGTAAAATAAAAGTTTTGTTTATCACTCTAATAAGAAAGTTAAATTCTGAATATTAGTAATTCCATGAAATTTTAATTTTCAAGTGGTTTCGTATAATAGAATAACAATGAAAAATTGCAATTTTGATTAAAAGATTAAGTTAAAGCAAAACATTATTTATGGTATATACGAGGGCAGTTCGGAAACTTCTTAGCCTAGCGCAAAAAGCGCGGTATAAACAGAAAAAAGTTAAGTGTTTTAGAAACTTCCATATCTGCTATGAACACATGTTAAATTTTGTTTCGATCTGGCAACTCCTTCATATAGAAACAGGTGTTCACATAAGACGCATCCGCGATTTTTTTTACAAGGGAAAAATTAGAAATGCGTGGTGTCATTAAATATTTACATAAAAAATGTTAATCGGGACAAGAAATTCATAATGATATGGTGAATGTGTTAGGTGAAAGTGCTCCTTCATATGCAACAGTAAAAAATTGGGTTGCTGAATTTAAACGTGGTCGTACAAGCATTGAAGATGAACCACGTAGTGGACGTCCAAAAACAGCAACAACAACAGAAATTGTAGCCAAAGTGCATGATATGGTATTAAATGATCGACGAATAAAAGTGCGTGAAATAGCTAATATCATGGGCATCTCAAATGATCGAGTCCATTTCATTTTGCATGAAGAACTACAGATGAAAAAGCTTTCTGCAAGATGGGTGCCGTACTTGTTGACAGTCGACCAAAAACGCATAAGAATGAACATTTCTCAAGCTTGTTTGGATCGTTTTAAGCGAAATAAAATGGATTTTAAGCGTCGTTTCATAACTGTTGATGAGACATGGATCCGCCACTATACTCCAGAGACAAAAGAACCATCCAAACAATGGACTGAAGCTGGAGGAAGTGCCCCAAAGAAGGCAAAAACAATTCAATCGGCTGATAAGTAGAGTGATCAAAACCGGTTTAAAATAAACCGGCCCACCGGTTTTTTGCTTCCACCGTCCCCGGTTTTTCTCAAAATCATGAATTTCGAACAACCGGTGCAACCGGTTTTTTTCGTTTGTTTCCACCGGTTTTCCGGTTTTTTTATTATCACTAAAATATTAAGAATTATTTACAAGTTTTATACAAAATATCACAAATTAAAATAATAATATGAAAGATCTCCTTATATGGCCTAAAATGACTCGGCAACTTTGCTAGAATACGAAGCCATTCACCAATTTCTATACAAATTACAAAAATTTAAAGAAAATAAATGATTCATATTTATATACTCGTATATACCCACCTGCAATAAAGTGTGTATATAAAATATATATGTATAAAGATTTAGTACCTCTATATTATAAATATTCTATTTAATACCCCGAAATATTAATATTTTCTTGACTGAACTACATAAGGGGAATTTCATGTCAAGTGGGTTAATTTTTAAAAGGGATGTCTTCTGTCGTGATGAAAATTGCACCAAGTAGCCCTATCAGATAGTAGTTATGAGACACAATTCCAACGAGATCGGTTAAGGACTTTCCGAGTTGGAGGGTGTCAAATATTGACATTTTTATCAAACGGCTGTTTTTCCCATCTGAAATGCTAAAATGTTTGGTTGAACGTTAATTTTTTTTCAGAGGTTTATATTTATTTTGATAGATCAACAGGTCCCATCCAATTAATAGGTCACAAAGCTTTTAAAGGAAATTTTCTAAGCTTTCTTTTGAACAAAAAAATCAAAAATTAAAACATAGGTTTTTACCAAAATTTCAAAAAAGTTTAATTTTGCATAAAAGTAATGAAAATATATTTGCTAATTTTTTTAAAAGGTTGAAGAAAAGACTGTCGACAACACTTTTGGAAAATGTTTCTAAATACAATAGCTAATTAGTTATAAGTATGAGATAAAAGGACCGTTTGACTCAAATGACAATATTCATCACTATCCAACTCATAACTACTATCCAACAGGACTAAATTTCGTGCAAGATTCCTGATCAGAAGACATCGCTTTTAAAAATTTCATATTAAAAAATCGCCTTTTTTGTTATTAAAAAGGAAAATGTTTTTCAAACGGCAATTTTCATACTGTTTTGTTATGCAGGAAAAAAACCGGTTCTACCGGTTTCCCCGGTTTTCTTCGAAGAAAAAAACCGTCCACCGGTTTTTTTATAACTTAAATAAACCATCCACCGGTTTTTTATTTTTTCAAAAAAACCCGGTTTTTTGATCACTCTACTGGTAAGGTTATGGCAACGGTTTTTTGGGGCTTCAAAGGTATTTTATTAATTGACTATCTGCATAAGGGTAAAACAATAAATTCAGAGTACTATTGCAACCTTTTGGATCAATTAAATGTACAAATTCGAGAAAAACGTCCTGGCTTACAACACAAAAAAAATAATTTTTCATCAAGACAACGCACCAGCGCACAAGGGTGTTTTAACAATGGCTAAAATCAACGAATTAAAGTACGAGTTGTTTGACCACCCACCATATTCTCCTGATTTAGCTCCCAGTGACTTTTACCTGTTCCCAAATCTAAAAAAATTCCTTGCTGGCAAGCGTTTCACCTCAAATGAAGATGCAATTACAGTTGTAAACCACTATTTTGAAGACCTTGAGGAAAACTATTTTAATCAAGGGATAGAATTGCTAGATAAGCGTTGGACTAAGTGTATTGAAGTTTCAGGAGATTATATTGAAAAATAAAAATATTTCTGAAAAACTAACTATACTCTTTCATTGATAGGCTAAGAAGTTTCCGAACCGCACTCGTAGTTATATGTACTATAAAAACTGCAAGGAAATTTTATCGGTTTTTATTTCAAAGTAATATTCCAAAGAAAAATGAAGTATTTCAAGGTGTTACTATTTCTCGCACTTCTAAATTTCTATAGCTTTGTGTTGTCTGCCAAAATCGAATTGGGGGTAAGTTAACAGAAACTGAATTTTGAAGTTTTTTTATACACTCACTTTAGCGGAGACGGGTATATATCATTTGCTACGAAAAAAGTGTAATATGTACATCGAAAGATTAAACTAAGACTAAGTATGTTCAGTGAAAATCCGGTTTTGAACATTTTAAGAAATTTGAGCAATGTTTGTCATTCCGTCTGTTTGGCTGATGCTCACGATAACTCTCAAATTTTGTATGTGGTATTTTTTATACCCTACACCATAGGATGGGGGGTAAATTCATTTTGTCACTCCGTTTGTAACAACTCTAAATATTGATCTGAGACCCCATAAAGTATATACATATATTCTTAATCGTCTTAAAATTCTAAAACGATTTAGCCATGTCCGTCTGTTGTAATCACGCTACAATCTATAACACTTGAGCTTGGTGGCTGAAATTTGGTACATATACTTCTTATGTCTGCAGGTATGTTGGGATTGCAAATGGGCAATATCGGTCCAATTTTGGATATAGCCCCCATATATGGCATCTCCCCTATTTGACTTCTTAACGTCATAGATACCACAAATGTCAACTGGTCGGGCTGAAAATTGATAACTGGGGTTTATTTATATCCGGTATCCTTCACACGAGCAACGGTGGTCATAGGTCCATGTTTTTATATAGCCCCCATACAAAGGTTCCTCTAGACTTGACTTCTTAACGCCACAAAAACCTAAAATTTACCCGAATTGGGCTGAAATTTTGTAAAATGAGTTTATTAGTACCCGTAATCATTCACGTGCGACCCTTAACGCTTTTACTTGTTATTTTATAGCTCAGGCTAAGATCCACTCCTTCTAGTACATCCTCACAAGCAGATAACATTTAAATAAAACAAACAAAATATATTGTTACTATTCACAGGACAAGGAAAAGCGTGTTGTAGGCGTATTTAGTAGTGACATCCGAAATGGTGAACTGGAAGAGATGGACATGAGCTCTCTGGATTTGGCAACTATGGATATTATCACCAAAGTGAATAGATCTGCAGAATCTTTGATAAATCAACAGAGTTCTGAGCAGTGCCAAGACTTAAAGGGAAACGTTTACATGACCGACATCACAGCAAAAGGTAAAGTTTTTTTTTATAACAATTTATTATGTAGTATTTTAATGCATTTCCACTCTTTCTCACCATTGATAGAAGAACCAAAAATGTGTGCGTTAAATGCGAACAATAGAGTGGTTTGGTAAGATCAATAACAAATTCTGCAACAATTATGCAAATTAATTATGCAACAATTATGCTAACAAATTATGCAAGATATCTCAATTTCAAAATGTGACTGTTCTTATCCCGCCCGATACGCCATTCCGTCAGCACTGGACTCGCTTTCGCCACTTTACAGAGGGTCTTGATGAGTCGTCGAAAGGAGATACGAGTAGTATGAGGGAAATGCAGTTTTTCACAAAGTTGTAGTAGACCTTTGTGGAAGACATTCAAGAAAGAGTGGACCAATGTGACCTATCTTCGAACATAGCCTGAGATATGTATATGTGTATCTAGTTCTGGAATCAATTTATTAAAAGATTACGAGTTTAGTGTGCGCAATCAAGACGGACGGACAGACGGACTTATCTGAAAAAAAATTAAAAATTCCTAAAGCGGGTTTACGCCAAAAATGCTTAGGGTCTTAAGTCATTCCTTCAATCATCTAGGGTTATGTTAGGGTGGCAGCCGTTTTCCTTTTTTCTTTGTTTTCTTTAGCTCACATAGACCAGTTTAGGTCCCTAGTGGTACCACGGGCTAAAATGCCCTTCATCGAAGCCAAACTGTTTGATATACAAATGTATCGATAGCACGAATATTGGTACTGGAAAGATCCGTTAGGCTGCCTAGAAAGGCCGACCCTAGTAGGTTCAGTCGTCGTTTACTCAAAGCGGCACAGTCACATAGCAAGGGCTCAATGCTCTCCGCTTCTTCCTCATCTCCACAGCTTCTGCAGAAGTCATTGCAGTTCATACCTCATCTTCTGGCGTGTTCGCCGATCAGGCAGTGTCCCGTCAGAACTGATACTAACGTAGACAAACTTTTCCTTTCTAGTGCCAGGAGATATTTTGAACTTCTCAGGTCATACCTTGGCCAGATTTGTCTAGCTACCCTACAGGTGCCGATTTGTGTCCATCTTTCGATGGACTGCCGGATTGCCTCTTGCGTAAGCCAAAGCTTGCACGTGGATAGTGGCGCTCCAATATATGCAAATTCTTCGAGAATTTGTAATGTCGTCCCTTTCCTAGCAAGTTCATCGGCTTTGCAGTACCCCGGGATATCTCTATGCCCAGGCACCCATATGAGGTGTATATTATACTGCTCAGCCATCTCGTTAAGAGATCTGCGGCAGTCGAGGGCTGTTTGTGAATTTAGGGATGTTGCCTCCAGATAATTGATGGCAGCCTGGCTGTCCGAGTAAATGACAACGCCAGTGTTGGTTACTATGTTGCGACTCAGCCACATGGCTATTTCCCATATTGCTATTAGTTCGGCTTGATAGACAGTGCAGGTATCTGGTAGTCTGTGAGCTATATCCAAACGAAGCTCTGCACAGTGTACTCCGAAGCCAACCTTTTCGTTAGGCTTCGAACCATCCGTGTAAAAGTGGAGATTGTTTACCTTGTATTCTTCCAACCCATTCATCTCTGGCGGGAATCATAGTGATATAGTCCACTCGGTCGGTTACCATAGCACTACACTTTGATATCCTCATGTGACCGTAGTTCTTGTACCTCCACATTGATAGGCAGTGCCGCTTAGGTTGCAACTTCTCTCGCCACAACATTTATCGACAGTATATGGAGTAGGGCTTGTAGAGACTCGGTCGCTGTAGTCCTTAAGGCTCCGCTTATGCTCAGGCAGGCAGTTCTCTGAACCCTTGATAGCAGGTTTGTGATGGTTAGTTTGTCAGTTGCCGTCCACCATACCGTATAACAGTATTGGACGAACCACTGCTATGTATATCCAATGGACAATTTTAGGAGAGAGGCCCCACCGCGACCCTACAGCCTTTCTGCAGGAATATAGGGCGACGTTGGCCTTCTTTACACGTTCCAGTACGTTTAGTCTGAATGACAGTTTCCTATCCAAAATTATTCCTAAAAATTTTCAGTTCATTTATCAGAGGAGGAGGGTCCATTTATCCGAGGAGGAGGTTCCACATGAGGGACATTATTCATCCTAGTAAAGATAACCAATTCTGTCTTGTTTAGGTTAACACCCAAATCGCCACTTCTGGCCCTTCTAGCCAACTTGTTCAGAGCCACTTGTTCAGAGTCGAAGGATGTTTTCGAATTTGCCACTCACTGCGATTGCCAGGTCGTCCGTATATGCCACGACCTTGCAGCCATAACGTTCTAGATCTAGCAGGATTTCATTCACCGCTAGGTTCCAAATTAGTGGAGACAGTACTCCGCCTTGTGGGGTCCCTCTGTTTACAAACCTTGTTAGAGTTGTGAACCCAAGACATGCTGTTATGCGTCTTCTGTTGAGTAGTCTTTGAATTAGTCTAATCAAGCTAGAGTTCATCTTTAGATGTGAGAGTGCCGCAATTACCGCATCTGAGTGAATGTTGTTAAAAGCCCCTTCTATGTCAAGAAACGCCACCATAGTGAAATCTTTGAAATGTAGGGACGATTCGATAGTGCTCACAAGTTCGTGCAGGGCTGATTCTGTAGACTTTCCCTTATTGTAAGCATGTTGGTTCCCCGACAGGAGTTTTGTATGCAGGTTTTGCCTAATGAAATAATCTAAAAGTCTTTCCAGACCTTTCAATAGGAAAGAGGATAGGCTAATTGGTCTGAAGTCTTTTGGCCTAGTGTGCGATATCTTCCCCGCTTTGGGTATGAATACCACTTTGGTATCCCTCCATCGATTTGGGATGTATGAACGCCTAATACAGCCTACATAAATTTTCTGCAGCCAGGGGATAATATACTGTAACATTTTCTGCATTTCTGCTGGAGTGATGCCTTCTGGTCCAGGTTTCGATCATCTAACATCAAGCAAAACGATCATCTGGGTACATCATGAAAATCAATAACACTATGCAACAACATTTTTGTCAAAGGTTGCACACAACATTCTCTGGAGTAATATGGTGTCATAAACAAACAATCGTATTAAAAAACATTTATGTAAATTTTTCTTTAAAATTTGAATTTTCTTTAAAGGTGCCTTTAATATTATCGATATATTAAAGGCATACACTTTAATTCAAAGGAAATTATGAGGACTAAAAACGTTAGTAATGACACTTTTACGAAGTTTAGCAACTGTTGTTGAAAAAATTAGAAAAAAAATATTTTTTGTAAAAAAATCTTTTTTTTTTCTGACCCGAAAAATACCTGAAAAATAGAAAGAAATTTGCAAAAAAAAATGTATGTTCCAGTTTCATGCCTATTCAAAAAAATCTATGGATAAATATAGAAATTATAGCACTTTTGGTAGAACTAAGAGAATTTCAACATAATAGGGTTTTTGTACCCCCACTATTGTGAACGAGGGTCAAAAGTGTAACACATCGAAGGAGTGACCTAAGATATGCCAAAAATATTTAGCGGAAATCCGTTTTTGGCCATTTCAAAACCATGCGACTGATGGGCATTGCTCAAATGTCCATCAGTCTGTTTGTCTGTCTGTCTGGTTAGTGCGCACGATAACTTTCGACACGATTAACGGATTGACTTCCAATTTATGTGTCAATATATTTTTCTATCTCTAGCTAAGGTCTAAAATGGACTATGTTGGTGCACTCCTTCGAGTATCTCCCACACGAACGGTCAAAATTATGTGAAATATTGATTATTGCAAAAGATCTATACTATAGCGTGATCCATTCCAATGTTCCCTACTATTTTAAAGAAAAAACACAGAAAATTCAAATTGAATGGGGAATGTTTATTATCATTTGAAAGAACATTCTTTGGCATTTATTTTTTTGAAGATTATGTGTATGATGGTCCATCCGTTGAGTCCAATATTCGATGACTCGTTCGAGTATTTCGACTGGTAATGACACGCGTGATGTTTTGCTCCAAGGCCTGAATCGAAGCGGGTTTGTCCGCATAAACTTTAGACTTTACATATCCCCACAGCAAAAAGTCTAACGGTGTGATATCATACGATCTTAGTGGCCAATCGACCGGCCCAAAACGTGAAATTATCTGCTCACCGAAGTGTTCTCTCAATAAATCCAAAGATTGATGCGATGTGTGGGAAGTGGCGCCATCTTGTTGAAATCAAATGTCGCCGAGATCACGAGCTCCAATTTCGGGCATCAAATAGTCGGTTATCATGGCACGATAACGGTTGCCATTTACGGTTACGTTCTCATCGGCCTAATTTTTGAAGAAATATGGAGCGATGATTCCACCTGCCCACAAACCAAACCAAACCGTGTTTTTTTCTGGATGAAGTGGCAGCTCTTGAATCTCTTCAGTTTGCTCTTCGTTCCAAATGCGGCAATTTTGCTTGTTTACATACCCATTAAGCCAGAAATGGACCTCATCTCTGAACAAAATGTGGCTCGAAACCGTCGGATCTTCGTGGAATTTTTCAAGAGCCCATAGAGCCAAGCGATGTCGCTTGGGAAGGTCGAGCGGAGCGATGACGCTTGGGAAGGTCGGGCGGCTTCAGTTCTTGCACAAGCTGTATTTTGTATGCTTTCAATTTAAGATCTCGACGTAAAATGCGCCAAGTCGTTACATACGTCAGTCCGAGTTGCTGCGAACGGCGCCGAATCGACTCTCCACGGTCTTCTTGTACACTCGGCAGCACACTACGGCCGCTACATTTTCTTCACTGCGTGCTGGACGTGGTCTATTCGGTCGAATATTATCCAATAATGAATGCTGGGTCTCTAGATGGGTGATGGTGTTGCGAATAGTACGCTCAGTAGGCCGATTATGTTGACCATAAGGTGAGCGAAGTGCACGAAACACATTCTTCACAGAACGTGAATTTTCGTAATAAAGGTGAACGATTTGTAAACATTGTTCAGGCGTAAGTCTTTCCATGATGAAATGCCATACAATACTCACACGTCATCTGTCAAAAAAAGGCTATTGAAAAAAGTATCTCTACTTGGATCACCCGTTATTACTCCGAATCTTTCTCAATTCCACACATAACATTAGTTTCTTGGTCGCTATAATCTTAGGAAAAATGGGTGAAGTTGCCACACCCCCTCCCATACAAATGGACCATTTTGCACAAAACCTTTACGGCTTATAACTTTGATTCCAGTCCATAGAAATACTTGAAATTTTGTGATGTGTAATGATTATCCCCTCAACTTAGAGAGGGAGGTATATATAATTTGCTATAATAAAGTGTAACACATCGAAGGAGTGACCTAAGACCCTAAGTATGTTCGGCGGATATCCGTTTTGGATCATTTTAAGTCGAACGAGCAATGTCCGTCCGTCCGTCTGTCTGTCTGCTTGCTGGTGCGCACGATAACTCTCGAAAGGAGTAACCGATTGACTTCAAATTTGTATGTGGCAAAATTTTCTTATATTTCCGGCTAAGTTCGAAGATGGACCATATTGGTCCACTCCTTCTGTTAGCTCCCCCACAAAGGTTTAATAGTTAGTGTAATATTGATTATTTAATAAATTCTATACTACTTATTTGAATCCTTTGAAATTCTACTCATAGTATTAGTTTATTAGTCACTATTACCTCGAGAAAAATGGGCTAAGTTGCCACGCTCCTTTTGGTACCTCCCACAGAAATGGACCATTTTACACCAAAAGTTAACAGCTTTTAACATTGATACCAGTGTATGCAAATACTTGAAATTTCGTACAGTGCAATGCTTTTATAGTACCTAGAGTCTAGAGAAAAATGGCCGTAATTGGCACGCTCCTTTTGGTACCTCCCACAGAAATGGACCATTTTACACCAAAAGTTAACAGCTTATAACTTTAATTCCAGTACATATGAGTACTTTTAAGTTATTAAATGCAATTTAAATCGATAATAGTTTAACTAAAACAAAAAAAATAAATAAATTTTCTAATATTTTTTTGGGACTCAAGGTGAGGGGATTCATAAGTCGGTTTACCCGACTGAACTCTCTTACTTGTTTTATTGTACCTACAGTCCCGTAAAATATGGGACTAATTGGGTGGTACCCTTTTGGTACCTCCCATACAAATGGACCATTTTGCACAAAAGTTAACGGCGTATAACGTTGATTTCAGTCCATACATATAATTAAAGTTGTGTGGAGTGTAATTACTACAGTACCTATAGTCGCGTGTTTCCAGCATTTCTAGCCCTTATAATTTCCTTTAAATTAAATGACATTCATGAAAAATGGAATAAAAAAAACAAGTAAAAATTATTAAGTTCGGCCATGCCGAATTTTATATACCCTCAACCATGGATTGCATTCAATTATATTACTGGAAAAATCTTAGGATGTGGAACAAATCTTGGAACCAAACATTTTGTTTAAGCAAATTACACTATGCAACAAATGAACGCTTTTCGAAAAATACCCGGACTTGACAGTATAGGTTCGATTCTACTACCAAAGGGTAGTACAACTCTGAACTTGGTTTGGCGAAATTGGTAATCAATTTTTTTTATGGGTCTACAAAGTTTCTGAAAATCAGTGGGCCCCTCGAAAAAGGTGTCATCAGCTTTGGTCCAAAAACTAATTCAGTCTTGGTGATACCGCTTCACTGTGTTTGGAAATAAAGTAGCTAAGAATATGCCGAACAAAAAAATTTTTTCCTCCACTTTTTTTTTAAAAAGTGAAGAAAAAAAATATTTTTTTCACTTTTTTCAGCACAACTTCCAGGGACTTGTAATTTTTTACTAACAACGCATAGCAAAATTGTAGCCAACGTAAATCTCGACAACTTTTGCGAACATATCAATACAATCTGAATGTGTCTAGGCACCCTAAATAGATAAAAAACCACATTCTATCCCAAAAATGTTAGTATTTAAACAAAATGCATTTGGTTTCATAAAATAGTATTTGCATACATTGTTATTCCATAGTGTACTATTTAGTCGTTATATTTATACGTTATTTCAATGCTTTTATTTAGTTTAACCCTAGAATTACCCATTATGTGTTCTGATTCGAACTCTTTAAATTGTGTAAATAACAAATGCCGAGTAAGAAATTCAATATATGGTGAGAAATCATTTTGGGTCACCTGTGATGGTGAATGGACGGTGATACAACGACGCATAGATGGCTCCGTTGACTTCTATCGTAAATGGGCAGATTACAAAAGTGGATTTGGGTCCTTCGATGGAGAATTTTGGATAGGCTTGGATAAGCTGCACTCACTGACGAATATATTCGGACCAGTGGAACTGTATATACAGTTGCAGGATTTTAATAATGTTTCGAAGTATGCCAGATACGGTTTATTTAGCATTCGCGATGAGAGTGAAAAATACATGGTAAATCACCCGGGAGTTTATTCTGGAAATGCTGGAGATTCATTCACTACACATTATGTTGAGAAGTTCTCTACTTACGATCAAAACAATAGCAAAAATAGTACAGCCAATTGCGCCTCCCTTCGCAAAGGTGCTTGGTGGTACTACCAGTGTACCCCTGGGTAAATTAATATCAAAATTAATTACTACAATAATCAGATATATATTAATTTTACTTTTTTCTTCTAATAGTACCGAATATAGCAATTTAAATGGATACTACTATACAAACGGTGTAATTCCCAACGGTCAACCTGGAAGCGGTATATACTGGAAAACATTTGGAACTGAAAGTCAATCAATGAAATTCGTTGAAATGAAAATAAGACCGAGCAAACTAACATAATTCATATAAATATTGTAATTAGCAAGACATTTGGACAAATAAAGAAAAATGGCAAATGGTATACATTTTTTGTGGTTTAGGTACTCGTATTGGCGAGCATGCGATTTAAATATCGGATTTCGAAACAATACCTGGGAAGAGGCCTAGAAGGCCTCAAAGTGGACAACGTAACACAGTGCACTATGGTCGGCAACATCACTTTTCTTGGCCAAAACTATTAAAACTTAAAATAACGGAATTTGTAACTGGAATTTGAATTTGCAGTATCTTTTAAGTGTTTTTGTATAAAATAATTATTTTTTTTTTTAAAAAATTATCAACATTTTGAAGTAAAATTTAAAAAAAAAAAATTTACATAAAATTTTTTTTCTTTTCTTTCTGAGTTTTTATTTTTTTTTAGTTCTAAATGAGAGAATATACGATACTTACGAGTAAATATGTTGTTTCTGGAAATTGAAAATATGATTTACACACGTATTTACGAAAATATTAAAATTTTATTAAACTCTTTAATTTAAATACAATTCATTATCCAAAAATGTATTTTCCTCTTCCAGTTCTTCTGGATAATCGTCCTCGTCGTCATCCATATTTTCTAAATTCTCAGTCGCACATGTTTCACCGATATCCTCACAATACAATAATTCCTTTACTTCTGGTGGCAGCTTTAAACGCTTCCTTTAGAGTATCAAATTTTTGAGTATTATATTGTACAAAATTAATAAACTTTTATTTAACACGCTTTGTTTTCACCTTTAACAAGCAATTGAAGTAAGCACTATAAAACACCGAACGCAATTCTGTTTACAAATGAAGCAAACAAATTCAAATTCGATGACTCACCGAATAACGGTTAATTGCATATTACAACAACAAAATTCATTTTTGGTTGTTTTGGAGTGTTGACTACTAGATTTCAAAAATAACAACATATTTCATGAGTGTAAACATTTTGACTTTTGGCCAACGAAATGAAATTTCCGACCATAGTGCAGTGGGAGGAAATAAAACAAACGGGGAAATAGTGCCGTCGTTTCATAAGCAGAAACCCGATTGCGACAAAAATTAAGTTATAAATTTGGGTATATTTTCCTACTAAACAACTTATTCAACAAGGCGAAATCTACTGGAGCCTTTAATGATTGGGATTTATATAAAGGGCAACTCAAGATCTATAAGAAGGAGCTTAGGAAGGCGCAAAGACGCTCTTAGTATTCCTTCTGTGGCGAAGTGGAAAAGGTCTCCGATGCCGCAAGGCTGAGGAAGGTACTATCCACTTCTCCTTGTACAGTGGGGTATTTGCAGGATGAGGCAAACAACTGAACAAAAAACAGCGAGCAATCGCTAAGTGTACTGCTCGACACACATTTCCCGGGGAACTCATCAACAGAGCCCGAGAAACAACAGGACCAACAAGAGTGCGAGTGGACTGCGAGCGTCGCTAGCTTGTTGACTGAGAGATCTAGAATAAGCTGGGCTATAAACAGCTTTGAGTCCTTCAAGTCACCTGGACCAGACGGCATCACTCCCGCAGAAATGAAGAAAATGTTAAAGTACATTTTCCCCTGGCTGCAGAAAATTTATGTAGGCTGTATTAGGCTTTCATACTTCCTGAATCGATGGAGGGACACCAAAGTGGTATTCATACCCAAAGCGGGGAAGATATCGCACACTAGGCCAAAAGACTTCAGACCAATTAGCCTATCCTCTTCCCTATTGAAAAGTCTGGAAAGACTTTTAGATTATTTCATTAGGCAAAGCCTGGATACAAATCTCCTGTCGGGGAACCAACATGCTTACAATAAGGGAAAGTCTACAGAATCAGCCCTGCACGAACTTGTGAGCACTATCGAATCGTCCCTACATTTCAAAGAATTCACTATGGTGGCGTTTCTTGACATAGAAGGGGCTTTTAACAACATACACCCAGAGGCGGTAATCGCGGCATTGTCACATCTAAAGGTGAACTATAGCTTGATTAGACTAATTCAAAGACTACTCAACAGAACGCATAACAGCATGTCTAGGGTCCACAACTCTAACAAGGTTTGTAAACAGAGGGACCCCACAAGGAGGAGAACTGTCTCCACTAATTTGGAACCTAGCGGTGAATGAAATCCTGCTAGATCTAGAACGTTGTGGCTGCAAGGTGGTGGCATATGCGGACGAAAACATTCTCCGAGATATTCTACAGGTGGCTCTGTACATGTTGGCTAGATGGGCCAGAAGCAGCGGTTTGGGTGTTAACACAGACAAGACAGAATTGGTTCTCTTGGCTCTATGAAATAAACCCCAATGAAATAAATCCCAATGAAATAAGTCCCAATGAAATAAGTCCCAATGAAATAATTCCCAAAAAAATTAAATAACTCCCAGAAAAAAAGTGAAATTTATCCCAAAAAAAGTGAAATAACTCCCCAAAAAGAAAATGAAATCAGTCCCAGATATTGGGATTTATATCGCAACGAAATAATGCCCACCAAAAAAATTAAATAAGCGCCAATGAAATAATTTCCAAAAAAAATGAAATAACTCCCAATTGATATTCTTATATAAAATTACATCAACACATGCCGTGGAAGATATAATATTTCCACTAAACAGTTCTTGTGAGGCCGCTTAAATTTCTCACTCTTATCTTATGTGTTAGCAAGCAAATCTAATTGAATGGGTCATGGAAATGGCGAAGTAAAGTAAAATTTTGTATGATAACCATTTGTATGCTGTAGGAAATGCTGCAATGCCCGAGGAAAAAACCATTTGAAAATCGTTTACACGAAATTGTATGAGGGATAAATCTGCTGTATTGCGCATCAAACAAAAAATTTTATTTGGAAACCGCGCGTGATTTGTGTTCTGTTACATTTTAAATACCACAAGCCTTTTTGACTAAATTCTAAAAAGAAATAAAAGAGATGTAAGGATTTCAAACCACTTCGGTCATTTTAGGCCACCCAGTATATATACATGGATAAAAATAAATTAATAATTATGTCTTATAAAAAAAGTAATAATGAACTCAAACCCCGTTGGTCATTTTGGGCCACGCTTTATAATATTTTCTGATCAACATGCTATTTATTCTTTTACACAATAATTTCAAATACATACTTCCTTCAAAATTTAAATAATGAAATAACTACCAAAAAAAAATGAAATAAATACCAAAATTTTTAAGAAATGAAACAAGTCCAAAAATTTTTATGTTAGGGAATTATTTCATTGGACCTTTTTTGGGTGTTTTACAGGAACGAAATCAATCCAAAGTAAAAAATGAAACAATTTCCAAAAAAATGAAATAAAACTTAACATTTTGGGATTAATTTCACGATGAAATAAATCCCAAAATGTATGAAATTTTTTGGGGTTTATTTCATTTAATTTTGGGCCTTATTTCATTGGGGTTTATTTCATAGAGCCGGTTCTCTTTACTAGGATGAATAATGTCCCTCATGTGGACCCTCCTCCTCGGATAAATGGAACAGATCTAGTCTTTTCTGAAAGTGCAAAATTGTTAGGAATAATTTTAGATAGGAAACTGTCATTCAGACTAAACGTACTGGAACGTGTAAAGAAGGCTATGGTAACCGACCGAGTGGACTATATATCAACGGTGCGCACCTTTGAGAGCAACTACATCACTATGATACCAGCCAGGAATGAATGGGATAGCAGAATACCCGGAAATATAAACCATCTCCACTTCTATACGGATGGTTCGAAGCTGGATGAAAAGGTTGGCTTCAGAGTACACTGTGTAGAACTTAATTTGGACATAGCTCACAGACTACAAGATACCTGCAGTGTCTATCAAGCCGAAATAATGGCAATATGGGAAGTCGCCAAGTGGCTGAGTCGCAACACAGTAAGCAACACTGGCGTTGTCATTTGCTCGGACAGCCAGGCTGCCATCAATTCTCTGGAGGCCACATCCCTAAATTCAGAAATAGCCCTCGACTGCCGCAGATCTCTTAACGATTTGGCTGAGCAATTTAATATACACATCATATGGGTGCCTGGGCATAGGGATATCCCGGGGAACTGCATAGCCGATGAACTTGCTAGGAAAGGGACGACTTTACAAATTCTCGAAGAATTTGCATATATTGGTGCACCACTATCCACGTGCAAGCTTTGGCTTAGGCAAGAGGCAATCAGGCAGTCCAACGAAAGATGGACACAAATCGGCACCTGTAGGGTAGCTAAACAAATCTGGCCAAGGTATGACCTGAGAAGGTCAAAATATCTCCTCGCACTGGAAAGGAAGAGATTAGAATGTTTTTGAAGAAAACACAAGTCAAAAAAATGTGTCTTCAAAATTAAGACACATTTTCTCCAAATAGAAAAATTAAAATATTGAAACCTTTACAATTTGTATATGTGTTAAGGTTTTACAAGTTAAAATGCATAAGGAATTTTGAGTCCTGCTGTAGTAGATGTAGGGGATTGTGGAATTTATTGTGGAAATTGTGGGATTGACTTGAGCAAATGTCATGGCGAATTATTTTCGATTTCTCTTGTCAGTACCTAAGAACTACAAATAATTTCAGAAATACATACAGGGTTTTCCAACAAGAGGTGTTATTTTGAATCACCCGGTATTTCGGTAGCCGTCACTTCTGAAGCTTTTATTCTTTGACATTTGACAAGTAGAAACTACGCCATTACTAAAAATGGAACGACACACGATTCAACAAAGCATTGAAATTATTAAAATGCACTACAAAGATGGTGAAAATCTTGCAGTCACAGTTCGCAAAACTAAAGCAATTTTGGGTCGTCGTGAAGCACCTTGTCGGACCGCAATACAGAAATTGGTGGAAAAATTCGAGCTGTTGGGACAAGTTAGTGATGTGAAGAATAAAACCCGTGCACGTCACTCAAGAACAACTAAGAATATTGCTGCTGTAGCCCAAAGTGTTGAAGAAAACACTGCTTTGTCCATTCCTCGTCGTTCTTTGGAATTGGGCGTTCATTACACCGTATCTTGCATAAAGACTTGGGTTTTAAGGCTTATAAAGTTCATTTAACACAAGAACTTATCAAGCCGGCCTATCATTAACAACGCCGCGTCTTTGCTGATTGGGTCCTTGAAATGCATGAAAATGATCCGGAATTCCATCAAAAAATCATCTTGACTGATGAGGCCCATTTCCACCTCGGTGGCTACGTCAACAAGTAAAATTGTTGCATCTGGGGCTCGGAAAACCCAAGAGTTATTGTTGAGAAGCCTCTCCATCCTCAACATGTGACGTTTTGGTGCGGTTTATGGTCCGGCGGGGTCATTGGACCTTCCTTTTTCGAAAATGAAGTTGGATCAACAGTTACGGTGAATGGATTGCGCTATCGAGAGATGATTAATGATTTTTTATGGTCGGAGTTGGATGGTATTGATCTGGACAACGTTTAATTTAAACAAGACGGCGCTACATGTCATGTCACACAAGCAACGAAACCATTGCTCAGTTACGGGAAAAGTTTCCGGACCGTATTATCTCTTGAAGAGGTGATCACAATTGATCACCGAGATCTTGTGATTTAACACCTTGCGACTTCTTCCTTTGGGCCATGTGAAAGATAAGGTCTACGCCAACTGCCCAGCATCGATTCAAGACCTCAAAGATAGAATTCGTGAGGCTATCGAGGACAACTTGCGATTTGGTTATGGAAAATTTCATGAAAAGGATATGGTCCTGTAAGCGTGGTCGTGGTGGCCATTTGGCTGATGTTGTTTTTCATTATTAACGGCATAAATTCCTCTTTATTATGAAATAAACATCCGATCATTTATCTCAAAAATGGCATTTTTCTTTGAATACCACCTCTTAAACTTAAATTTTCTTTATCACAGGAATTTTGAAAAATTTTGTATTTGAGTTTTTGAAAATTATTGTTGAATTAAATATTTTATTTTTTCTGTGTAGAAGTGATATCAGTGGGGACCTTAATATACGCGCTATATCAAAACATGTACCGATATGCGCCATTTCAGTTACTTGTCTAAGAAATGCCTCTGAACAAATTTTCCTAATGATCGCTTCATATGTGCAACCTGCACTTTGATCACAAATCTGGCAGACAGAAAGACGGACATAGCTACGGTATACCGAGATATAACCGTGTTAAAATATCGAAAAAGTGGTAAAAATCAACGTTGAGCAAAAGAAATCGTATGGTCATTAAATTATTATTTGAGCCAACTTGACTAAACGAATGATGCAGAAGTTCTTATTTCTGCGGTTACTCTCAGAATTGAGTCCCTGCAAAATGTTGTACTGTGTAATCTTTATGCAAAAAAGCTTTCAACAATATTTGTTACCAATGTAATTAATTACCTTTAGAGCCTAAATAATAGAGGCACATTAAGAAAAAAACAAATAAAAAATTATCCATGAAAGTGGTTCCTTAGGTTTTTTCGAATTCAAATAAACGTTGAACATACTGACTGTTGCATAGTGTAACTAAACCGCCCACCTTTTGTGAAGGGTAAATAAGAAACCAACAAAATTAAACTTAAGAAAAACACTCTGATGGCACCTGATGATAAATTTAACTTTTGGTGTCCATCAATGGAAAAGCCTCCCAGACTCAACAAAAGAAAAAGCCAACAAACATTTGTCATGGTACTCGTAGCCAAAAGACAAAAACAAGAAACAACGATTTTCACTTTCAGATAATTCCTTGAGCAGCATATGCAGAACTCTCATAGTTTTTCATTAGCAATTTCTGCTATGAAGAAAGTTGCTAAGCATTTAAATGGATACGAGGCCAGTTAACCAAATACATCTGTATTAATTCATTCCAACCGGTTGTCCGGCAGTCAGACGTTGTTGTCGTCGACGACATGTATCAACATATTTAATCTTTTTTTTTTTGGTAGGGGGGTAAAAGACAAAAAGAAAATCATTCCACTTGAAGGGGAGGACATGATTTTTTCACAATAATAGAGATTTGTTAAAGAGATTTGCCATAGCATCCCTAATTGTCACCAACTTTCGATTCGTATTTTTGTTGTGGAGAGGGGGATGGAGTTTTGGCAGTCACATTCCCACGAACATTTGTTAGACAACACATTTAGCAATGACATGAGAAATGACAAACTATCCATAACAATGGCAAAGACAACGACAAATGAAAAACAGCAACAAAAACACCAAGAACAACAACTCCATACTAGGATATGTCTCCTTTCGAGCCTTTTCTACAGAGTCCTTGAGGGTAAGAGCTATATAATGAAAATGTTTTCATGTAAATCCATGACTACTAAATATTTGATATGATTTACAAAGGCCAACAAGGATACATACGTGAATTTGTGTCTGCATGTATGTGTGCGTGAATTTGTCTGTAAGTGCACACAAACATTGTCTATGGATGTGGGTCCTTCCACGCCATCTATTTAAAGAGATATGGAAGTTTTAAGCTTGGTAAAGAAAGTTTAAACTTTTGACAATAAAAACCTGATTATAAAAGTTCATTCTTTTCGCTGTAGGACGCGTATTCAAGAAGTTATGACCATACAAGTACTGAGTCAAATTTTTCGTAGTAAAATTGCTCAGATGCTGAGACCAATTTTTATAGAAAAATTGCTTTTTCGTAGAAAAATTGCTTTTTCGTAGAAAAATTGCTTTTTCGTAGAAAAATTGCTTTTTTCGTAGAAAAATGGCTCAGTTGCTGAGCCCAATTTTTCATAGAAATTGCTATTTTTATAGAAAAATTGCTATTTTTATAGAAAAATTGCTATTTTTATACAAAAATTGCTATTTTTATAGAAAAATTGCTATTTTTATAGAAAAATTGCTATTTTTATAGAAGAATTGCTATTTTTATAGAAAAATTGCTATTTTTATAGAAAAATTGCTATTTTTATAGAAAAATTGCTACTTTTATAGATAAATTGCTATTTTTATAGTAAAATTGCTATTATTATAGAAAAATTGCTATTTTTATAGAAAAATTGCTATTTTTATACAAAAAAAAAAATTTCTATAAAAATTGATATTTTTATAGAAAAATTGATATTTTTCAGAAAAATTTATATTTTTATAAAAAATTGCAATATTTATAAAAAAAATTTATATTTATAGAAAAATTGCTATTTATAGAAAAATTGCTATTTATAGAAAAATTGCTATTTTTATAAAAAAACCAGTAAGGAAAGGCAGAAAGTCGGGCGGGGCCGACTATATAATACCCTACACCTCCCTAACAATGCGATAAGGGTCATTGCCATAATAATTTGGAATAATTGGTAAATGGGTAGAAACATATTATCTAATTCTGAAACGATAATCGCTAAATTAAGCAATATTCGTTCCTAAATTGAGAAACATCTTTCTGGAAAATTTTAATGATCGGAAGTAAAATACAACTTCTATAGCGGTTTGATACCAAATCAGGAGGAACAATCAATATAAATCTGAACCGATATTCCCTGAATACTCATTCATGTAAAAAGACCTCCTTCTGTCGAATTTCGTACTGATCGCATATAAAATACAGTCTCTACAGCGCCTACATGTCAAATCGGGGGTAACGTATATATGGGGGCTATATCTAAATCTGAACCGATTTCTTCCAAAATTAACAGTGTTCATTCATATAATAAGAAACCTCTTTCTGCCGAATTTCATACTGATCGGATATAAAATAACATTTTTACAGCGCTTACAAGTCAAATCGGGGGTAACGTATATATGGGGGCTATATCTAAATCTGAACCGATTTCTTCCAAAATTAACAGTGTTCATTCATATAATAAGAAACCTCTTTCTGCCGAATTTCATACTGATCGGATATAAAATAACATTTTTACAGCGCTTACAAGTCAAATCGGGGGTAACGTATATATGGGGGCTATATCTAAATCTGAACCGATTTTCTCCAAATTTAGCAGTATTCCTTTATGTAATAAGAAACCTCTTTCTGCCAAATTTTGCACTGATCGGATATAAAATACAGTTTTTACAGCGCTTACATGTCAAATCGGGGGTAACATATATATGGGGGCTATATCTGAATCTGAACCGATTTTCTCCGAATTTAGCAGTATTCCTTCATGTAATAAGAAACCTCTCTTTGCCGAATTTCGCACTGATCGGATATAAAATAACATTTTTACAGCGCTTATATGTCAAATCGGTGGTAATGTATATATGGGGGCTATATCTAAATCTGAACCGATTTCTTCCAAATTTAACAGAGTTCATTCATGTAATAAGAAACCTTTTCCTGCCGAATTTCATACTGATCGGGTATAAAATAAAGTTTTTACAGCGCTTACATGTCAAATCGGGGCTAACATATATATGGGGGCTATATCTAAATCTGAACCGATTTTAACCAAATTCAATAGGGATCGTCCTTGGGCCAAAAACAAGATATGTGTAAAGTTTCGTCGAGATCGGACCATAATTGCGACCTGTACTTTGATTACAAGAATACATGCACAGACAGACAGACGGACAGACAGACAGACGGACAGACAGACAGACAGACGGACAGACGGACATAGCTAAATCGACTCAGAAAGTGATTCTAAGTCGATCGGTATAATAAACGATGGGTCTATTTCTTCTCCTTTTGGGTGTTACAAACAAATGCACAAAGTTATAATACCCTGTACCACAGTGTGGTGTAGGGTATAAATATCTATTTTTATAGAAATATAGCTATTTGATAGAAAAATAAAAGTTTTTATAGAAAAATTTGCTATTATTATAGACAAATTGCTATTTTTAAAGAAAAATTAGTTTTATAGAAAAATAAGTTTTATCAGCAACTGAGCCCAATTTTTATAGAAAAATTGCTCAGTTACAGAGCCCAATTTTTATAGAAAAATTGCTCAGTTACTGAGCCCAATTTTTATAGAAAAATTGCTCAGTTACTTAGCCCAATTTTTATAGAAAAATTGCTCAGTTACTGAGCCCAATTTTTATAGAAAAATTGCTCAGTTACTGAGCCCAATTTTTATAGAAAAATTGCTCAGTTACTGAGCCCAATTTTTATAGAAAAATTGCTCAGTTACTGAGCCCAATTTTTATAGAAAAATTGCTCAGTTACTGAGCCCAATTTTTATAGAAAAATTGCTCAGTTACTGAGCCCAATTTTTATAGAAAAATTGCTCAGTTACTGGGCCCAATTTTTATAGAAAAATTGCTCAGTTACTGGGCCCAATTTTTATAGAAAAATTTTCCAGTTACTGAGCCCAATTGATTACCTATCAATTATGTGGAGTGTCCCATATCTAGCATTACTTATACTCTTTTCATAAGTCCACATTTCACCCCCAACTCAACTTTTTTTCGATTTTACTTCCAGAATACGAGTAGAGTGGGTTCCTTGTGCCTTTGTTGATAACTTGGATGTGCTTAACAAATTTGTTGAACGCTTCAACAATGTTAAAAGATTTATTAACTATTTGGGCGTTTACAAAACTATAATCTATAATTCATCATTAGTTAACAATGAATGAACGAACGAAGGAATGAATGAATGAATGACATTGTAAGTAATAACTATATGGGATTATACTCTGAATGGCATAATTTCATGGTAGAAATCGGCTTAAAGGCAATTTTTATTTAAGGGGTGTCACGTCTCACAATAATATAATAGAGACAGCCAATTTTCGGCAATTGTTGACAAGGGGTGGAGAAATGACAAAATAAGCCAAACAATTTTCGGTTTGTATGAAAGAAAAAGTAAAGAGGTCAGCATTTATAGAACAGAAATTCGGTAAGTGAACATAGGATTTTTTTTCTTTTTTATTTTGGTTGTTATGGTTATTCCAGATGACGTGGTTTAGCGGTTAGAGGAAGGTTTCCTACAACAGGACCTTCATACCACCGCAAGATGGGCTTCCAACATGGCAGATCTATTTCTTTGCAGCATGAGGTATAACCTACCAACTTTTGCACCTGTCTCAATGACAATTATGGACTTAAGTTCGCACATTTCTCGCACCTACAAAAAATCTATTAAAATCCTTTATCAATTGTTCCGCGTCCAGTATTTTTTTTTACTAAGAAAAATATTCCGTTGTGATCTGATAAAAAAGTGAAATTATTTCAGCTTTTTCACTGGGGAATACGAATCGCATTCTCTGGTCCATTCGTTCACTCTGGATATTATTTTTTTCCTCACAAAAAAATCAAACACATTTTTGTTTTTATTTCATTTGCTGCAAATGTGGCGTTTTGCAGGCAAACAAACAGAAATGCAACGCAAAAAAACTCAACCACAATTAAGCCAAATGCAACAATAACCGTACAATTGCAAGGCTTAAATAATACAATTGCGGCTATATATATATATAGGACAGTGGGTGGAGTCAGTGACTATGAATTGCCACCGGCAAAACATACCCGCCCCATCCCATTAAATTGTTTTCGGGAAAAAATGTCAGAGTGTATGACAGACCGACGGATGTTGCAATGGACGGACGGCTCGACTATGATGCCAAGGGGAAACCACAAAAGTGAATATGTTTCTCTTGATTTCTGGTTAATTTATTTTTTGGGTAAAAATAAAAATATTTACGAATGATCTGGAGTGGCGTAGAGAGTTTATAAATAACGCACAATATTTGCATATCGACGGCGAACTAATTTTGTTGGGGAGTGGAATTAAATACATCACATTTTGCTGATTATAAATGTACAGAAATAAATATAGATTTAAACTAACAGAATAACATAAATTTTATTAATTGTAAGAGATGACCTTCTGCCAAGTAAAAATTAGCATAAACCATATTTTCCGAAGGAAAGTTGGATGAAACTGTGTTCTGTGTTGGAGACCTCCTCCTGCCCTTTTGGCAGACCACACTAATACTCTATTACATAGTAAGACCATACTCGACTCTATTACAAAGCAAGACCATACTCGATTCTAGTATAGCGGAAGACCACAGTGATCGTCGACTCTAGTATAGAGAAAGACAACAGTGATCGTCGACTCTAGTATAGAGGAAGACCTCAGTGATCGTTGACTCTAGTATAGAGGAAGACCCCAGTGATCTTCGACTCTAGTATAGAGGATGACCACAGAGTGATCGACACTAGTATTGAGGAAGACCACAGCGATCGTCGACTCTACTTATAGTATAGAAGAAGACCACAGGGATCGTCGACTCTAGTATAGAGGAAGACCACAGTGATCGTCGACTGTGGTAGAGAGGAAGACCACAGTCATCGTCGGCTTTAGTATAGAGAAAGATCACAGTGATCGTCGACTCTGGTATAGAGGAAGATCCCAGTGATCGACTCTAGTATAGAGGAAGACCACAGTGGTCGACTCTAGTATAGAGGAAGACCACAGTGGTCGACTCTAGTATAGAGGAAGACCACAGTGGTCGACTCTAGTATAGAGGAAGACCACAGTGATCGTCGGCTATAGTATAGATGAAGACACAGTGATCGTCGACTCTGGTATAGAGGAAGACCACAGCGATCGTCGAATCTACTTTGAATCTACTTATAGTATAGAGGAATACCACAGTGATCGTCGACTTTAGTACACAGGAAGACCTCAGTGATCGTTGACTCTAGTATAAAGGAAGACCTCAGTGATCGTCGACTCTAGTATAGAGGAAGACCACAGTGATCGTCGACTCTAGTATAGAGGAAGACCACCGGAAGACCGCAGTGATCATCGACTCTAGTATAGAGGAAGACCACCGGAAGACCGCAGCGATCATCGACTCTAGTATAGAGGAAGACCACCGGAAGACCGCAGTGATCATCGATTCTAGTATAGAGGAAGACCACAGTGGTCGACTCTAGTATAGAGGAAGACCACAGTGGTCGACTCTAGTATAGAGGAAGACCACAGTGGTCGACTCTAGTATAGAGGAAGACCACAGTGATCGTCGACTTTAGTATAGAGGAAGAGTACTGTTTTCCTAAGGAACAGTTTTTCATAATAAAGATATGTCATAGTGTAACGGACAAAATGTTGTTTTATCCGAACATAGTCATTTATTACCACTGTGCATTGGCATTCTCTCTAAGTTAGCCACTACGATCCCCCATTGACGTCATCAAACGCAAAAGCAAGAGCATCCACCATCACCACTGTGCTAAGCCATCACAGCGAACACACGCACGCACCCACATACAACCATTGACAGCCACTCAGAATGAATATATGGCTATGCTTATACTTTCTTGTTTCGGGTGTAACATGAAAGTAAATTAAAATACACGCTGTGCATATAATTCTCGTTGACTCTGTATAGCCAGTGGTATAAGGTGTTGACGTTTTTCAGTCAATGGTGTGGATCAACGGAGCTACCAACCTAGTTGAACGACAAGTGGCATAGTCCGCAGTCCGAATACTTAACCCAAAGCAACAGAGATCCTCCCCAATAGTCCTCTTCAGGGCTAGTAGTAGTAGAACAGTCCTCTTCAGGACTAGTAGTTGTAGAACGGTCCTTTTCAGGGCTTTAACGCGGTTCGCCCGCTTACGCGATTCGCTCGCATACGAGGTCCGCCCTCTTACGCGGTAAGACTGCACACGTGGTCAGCCCGCTTACGCGGTTCGCCCGCTTACGCGATTAGCTCGCTTACGAGGTTCGCCCTCTTACGCGGTTCGCCCGCTTCGCTCGGTTCGCTCGCTTACGCGATTAGCTCGCTTACGCGATTAGCTCGCTTACGCGATTTGCCCGCTTACGCGATTTGCCCGCCTACGCGGTTCGCCCGCTTCTCAATTAACTGTCTTTATGCCACTAAATAAAATCGTCTGTTCCATTCGCAGGTTGCCGTCGAAGATCAATCCTACTCCACTATACCGAGAACCAAGTCCAGGCCGCATAATCCGCCAACCGCCTGTGCGTCAGAACTGGGTCATTTACCGAAATCCAAGACGACACGCCGCATAATCCGCCAACCGCCTGTGCGTCATAAAATCAACACACCGCATAATCCGATAACAGCCAGTACGTCGGGTCATCAACCGCCACCGAAACCCGCCACGCCCCTATGTGGGGCGCCCATCAAGCATCTGTATGAGGCGTCCGTCAAGCGCCACGATAATTTACATACCACCATCTTATTGAAGGATAGGCTTCCCTACAATCTTCATCAACCATTATTCTGCAATCTACATCTGGAACAGGCAAAACCAATGCATTAGAAACGTATATCCATACTCCTGCGTATAGAGCGAAACTCCGTTCATGCAACGAACAATCCTATATAGAGCGACTCATTATTTGAATAGAATAAAATATTACTTGTTGTACAAAGAAACACGATAAATAAAACCTGAATTTCGTTGCCCTAAAAAGGGAAAATAGTGTGTTCTTATTTAAGGTTTTTGTGGGTCCTTGAATTGATCCTGGAGGCGGCTGAACTACCTCAGCCTATGAATAAAACCCCGTTACAATAGTTGTCGGAGACTTTATGGAAAAGTTATCAGAGTCCACCTTTTCCTGCGGACAAGTTGGTGGAGTCCGCAATATTAAAGATTTCTTAAGAGTACATTAGGTCGAATAATTGCTGCTAAATAATGAATATTAATTATGCAGCCCATGGTACTATATGTACAACGAATTCTTGAGCCTTTTAAATGATTTTAAGGCAAGGCGATCTACGACAACTTTTCCTTAGGAAAAGGAGATCCCGGATATCTTTTCCTTTAGGGAAAACACTTTTTCCTAGAGCCTTCTTTTTCCTAAAGAACAGTTACAACAGACTACTGCTTCCTAAAGAAAAATGATCATATACTACATTTCCCGATAGACCACATAGGCCATATTTTTCACAGGGAAAGTTGTTACAGACCATTATTTCCTAGGGAAACATTGTCATAGTCCAAATTTTCCTTGGGCAAAGTTGACACAGACCACCATTTTCCTAAAGAAAAGATATAATAGGCCTCATTTTCCCAAAGAAAAGTTGTCTAAGACCACCTTTTCATGAGGAAAAGTTGTCGTAGACCACTTTTTTCTGAGGAAAAGTTGTCATTGTCCATCTTTTTCTAAGTACAAGTTCTTGTATGAATTTACTATTATAAAATTATTTATTAAGAGTACATTAGGTCGTATAATTGTTGCTAATTAATTAATGTTACTCATGCAACCTATGGTACCATGGTAAACACCAGAAATACACACAACGTTGTCCCCTTCGCCATTCCACAAGGAAACATCAGACCTTTTAGAAGATACAAGGATAGAAGGCCCATCGAACATGATTGTATTTCAAAATGCCTCGGTATGCGTGTGTAAACGATGTCAAACCTATTTCCAATACCAATTATAAGTATACGAAGTGAAAGAGAGAACCAACCAAAAGTCAAGCATCAGTCGTTTACAGCAAAATTGTCTGTAAAAGTCATCATTCACATACTGCTTCATGACAAACTGCCTGTATAAAAGCTTGAGTAAATACAGCATTTAGCCAAGCTATTAAGACGGGTAATATAAATTAATCTAAAGACAATATTTTAAAGAACTGAGATTCGCAAATCTTTAAGAGTTATTTGTTCTGTCATCTCGACAACATTGAAATATTGGTCTACTCATACAGCGATAACAAACCTTCAAATTTTCAATCGCCACTCTCCAATCGACCGGCTATGAGTCTATTAATCCATCTGTCTATAAGCAGGCTAGCAAGAACAACAATTTCGAATTTAACATATAGCACGTATACCTTTAAATTTCGCCGATCTAGTAACTTTTCTCCAAACATAACTATGGGTAGTAATCCAACACCCTCTGAAATCAAACGCTAGTTCCGCAAAACACTCATTCTCTTTACAAACTAATTGCTTTGTCAAAGCAATGACTGTAAATGAAATGCTGTAAATCAGAGTAAGACAAGAACATTTTAAAACTTGCATAAAAACCAAGCAAAACAGGGCTGGACAAAAAAGGCAATCACAAAAAAAAAACTTACGCCTACCATAAGAACAAGAAAATGCGTTCGGTTGCAAATCTCCCCCAAAAAATGTTCTATAATGTTCTGAGAACAAAAAACATAACAAAAGACAAAACTACTGCCATGAATGGATCATCATCATTAGCATCCATTCACATTGGCATCATTCATTATCAACATCATCATTTCTAACTCAATATGAAGGAGAACCGAAAAAAAGAGGAAAAACTGTTGTCTACCAAAAAGAAGAAAAAACACTACTCGTTGACTAGAATTGTCTCATTGAATTGTAGGCATAGACGAATTGGCGGATTGTTAGGGCGATGAAGGGTTGCAACTTTTTTTTGTAACAAAATTCATTTTTTTTTTAATTTGTCACGTAAAACACTTGGCTTGGCATCTGTATTTGCAATTAATAGCAGCAGCTGCAGTTTTTTTTTTTGTGGAAAACAGTGAAGCCTATACATGACTAACTCATGCATATTGTTTGGGAGTAAGTAGAATCATAATAAACCTAATTTGAAAATACAAAGCAGGCAAATAATATTGACTTCGAAAGCCCTTAAATCCGGCAAAACTTTTGGATCTCATGTCAAAAGCTGTTGACCCCATGTCAAAAATCATTAGCCTCCTGCCAAAGATTCCTTGCCTTCTTTTAAACATCACAGGCTTAATATCAAAGGTACACGGGGCAAAATCGCCTTTTTTGATTTGTTTGAATCGAAAAAAAATATATTTGGAACACAAATTTTTAAATATTTTTTATTTCTTAGCAAATAAATTTTACTTGAAAATCAATAAAATATATTTGGAAAGCATATATTAATATATTACTACAAATTATATTTGCAAACTAAATTTCTCAAATAAAATATGTGTTTAAATACAAATAAAAGTATTATTTAGGAATTTTTCCAAATATATTTTATTTAAAAAGGTTTCGAATTGTGCCTCCCAGTTATGGTACTATATGCAGCATTACCTTCTGTTTTAAATCAGTAATTTAAAATTTCTGAGTATTCCAAGCCATCATTAGTTGTCAATTCTCTAAGTACTTTATAAATGTAGCTTTGTATTACTGAAAAATTTTACACAATTTACGTATTTTATGAATATTTAAATGCAAATAAATATTTGTTTCACAAATAGCAGTCACATTGGGATGTAAAGAAATATTCGTTTAGAACAATATCTTCTCAAATACCCAATTTTTGTATGTACCAAATATTACATGCTTAGAGTCTACCCTAAACATATATATGTTTGGGACAATATACTACAGAATCGATTTTTTTCAGCGTGTATTGCCAGAC
Source organism: Eudasyphora cyanicolor (assembly GCA_963930755.1). Classification (NCBI taxonomy): domain Eukaryota; kingdom Metazoa; phylum Arthropoda; class Insecta; order Diptera; family Muscidae; genus Eudasyphora; species Eudasyphora cyanicolor. The sequence continues at coordinate 23,720,771 of OZ005738.1, forward strand.
GTTCAGAGACTATCATTCAAACAATTTTGAAAGCTTTTCACAGTTTAACCTTTTCATAAAAGTTATTGATCCCTGTCAAATATTAATAATGACAGGCTTAATATTAAAGGTATTGGTAGACGTTTAAGACTATCATTCAAACGATTTTAAAAGCTTTTCACAGTTTAACCTTTTCACAAAGGTTATTGATCCCTGTCAAATGTTATTTATCCATTGACTCCCGTCAAAGTCTGCTAAGTTTGGTCAAAATCATCTTAAAAATTATATAATTAATTATCCTTCACCTATTCTTAAAAGATCTATGACCCGTGTTTGGCTTATATCAAAGATCAGTAACATATTTCAAAAGTAATTACCCTTCCTTTTGACTGTCAAATTGTTAAGCGTTCCGCAAATGTCATTATTCCAGTAAAATTTTATGGATCAATTGACCTTGCGAAAGACAACAGAACCTCCTGCTTAAGGTCATTGACCTCCTGATTCACTGACATCGGTAAAAAACATTATCTTATTATAAATTAACATTATCTTATTATCAATTAACATTATCTATATATCAATCGTATTATCTTATTATCAAAGATTAATGACCTACTATCAACGATTTGTTCTCTCTTCAATGTCATTTGATTATCATTCGAGGTCATTATCAGGGTCTAACCTTGACCTTGACCTTACCAAAGACAACTGAATCAATTACCTTTACCTCCTGCTAAAGGTCATTGACCTCCTGATTCACTGACATCTGTAAAGAATAACATTATCTTATTATCAAAGATTATTGACCTTTTACCAAAGATTTTTTCTCTCTTTAGTGTCATATGATTATCAATCAAAAGTAATTTTTGGGGTTTATCCATCGCACACCTGTCAAATGTCAATTAATCTTCGCCAAAAAACCTTCTCTAACGTCCTGCCAATGGTTCATTGCCAACTCATAAAGGTCATTGACCTCATTTGAAAGAAATTGATAAATATTTGGAGTTTTTCATAAAAAAAATATGAACCACTTGTTAAATTTTGGCTTTCCCGTAGAGATCACGGACTTCTGTTAAAAAATTATTGATCAATTGACCTCTGTCTGTAGCAATAGATATCGACAAAAAGCATTTAAAACATGTCAGAGAACATACACTTCTTCCCAGGGCAACTATGCCTATTCTTAACGGTCATAGACAACTGTCAAATGCTTTTAGTTATTAACCGCCGTCAATGACCAAAGGTCACTGGTTTTCTTTGACATTCTCTTTAATAAAATTTTTCATAGTCTTTTGACTGTCATTCAAAAGTCAATGGCCGTTTGTACAAGTTAAGCCTCCACGCAAAGCTTATGTTAAATTTTATTGATACATTGACCTTCAACAAAGCCCACTGAATCACTTTTTTCTTCAAAGGTAATTGAACTCCTGCCACAGATTATCTGCCTTCTCTTTAAGGTCAATGGCCAAGTCAAAGTCTTTTGACTGTCATTCAAAAGTCAATGGGAGTTTGTACAAGTTAAGCCTCCACCCAAAGTTTATTGTCAAATTTTATTGATACATTGACCTTCAACAAAGCCCACTGAATCACTTTTATCTTCGAAGGTCATTGAACTCCTGCCACAGATAATCTGCCTTTCCTTAAAGGTCAATGACCTGATATCAAAGGAAATGATAGACGTGCAGGATCTGTCAATGAAAAATAATTGACCGCTTCTGACAGTTTAAAATTTCCTCAGAGGTCATTGACCCTTATGAAAGATAATAAAGCCATGATCTACCTCAAAGACAATTGACTTTGATCAATAGCCTTTAGAAATCTATCAATGGTCATGTACCTCTCGCCAAAGTATCGTAAAGGATATATACTCCTGCAAATATTATAGATTCATTGACCTCCAAAAAGTACATTCTCTTTGAAGACATTGTTAAAAGTCATTTGGGAATTCAAAAGATACCATTTCATATTACTGATCCACTGACCTTCGCCAATGTCCCCTGAAATCGATACAAAAACCCAAAACGTCCTGTCGAGGATGACTGACCTCTTGCCTTAGGTTATGTGACTACTCCTTGAGATCATTGACCTAATATCAAGAGTATTTATAGGCGTTCAGAGACTTCCTTCCAAAAGTCATTGAGCCCTTTTCTAAGATTGACTATCCTGCATGTGACCCACATCACATATTACTGTTGCTTTGACATTAGTCAAAATCGATTGACATTGGCCAAAAGCCTCTAAAATCCTGTCAATTATCACAGTACAGTATTTTCCAGCTCATTGATTTGGGACTCAATTCTGAGAATTGGGCTTGAAAGTAGCCCCGAAAATAAGAACTTCAGCATCATTCGTTTAGCGATTTTTCGGGCACTGGATGCCCTGTTTTCTAATAGGTTTGATCCGCATTTTTTTCTCCTATTCAATATCTACAACTTTGATTCAGACACAAAGGAGATATTCCGTAAGGTATACTAAGAAAAAAATATAGAAAAAGTGCTAAAAATCCAGCTTGAGCACAAAAAAATCGTATGGCCATTAAATTATTAATTGAGCCAACTTGACTAAACGAATGATGCAGAAGTTCTTATTTTTGGGGCTACTTTCACTTGCAATTCTCAGAATTGAGTCCCATATTCCTCGACCTCAAGTTTGTAGATATCACATAAATTCAATTGATTCATTGACCTCCGTTAAAGTTGATTGACTTCGGCCAAAAGACTCTAATCTCCTATCAACGGCAACTGACAACGTACAGAAGTCATTGACTTCTGCCAAAATCTCTCAAAGTCCTTCAGCCTCATTTTAAGGAAATTTATAAACATTCAAGATTTATTGACCGCTTCTCACAATTTAATATTATCACAAAGGTCATTGTCCCTTATCAACTGTAATTAATGCATTGAGTTTCGTCAAACGCCATTGATATCGACCAAAAGAGTTACTGTTTATAAACACCAGAAAAATGCTTTTGATTCATTTATCTCACTGACCTTTTAACATATCTTATTGTCTTCCTGCCATTGCACTTAATGGTAGGTTAGGTTAGTTTAGGTTGAATAGAGGAGACGTTTAAACGTCTCACGTCCATGGACATACACGTCAGCCAGTGGTGCGGCCTGTTGTGCGCTCCTTATTTCTGATTTTTATGCCCACGGGTTACAGAAAATCGGTACTAGACATGAATGGTAAAGGTTTAACGTTATTTGACCACTCATCACAGTTTGACCTAACCCCAGAGGCCATTGACCCTGGTCAACTATCATTGATACATTTGTTTACATCAAGCGCCATTGACATCGACCAAAATATTTTAACATGCCTCTCGCTATTGATTCCCTGACATCGGTCAAAAGTGATCATCCTAGTACCAAAGGTCAATGACCCCCTACAAAGAGATTTTTCTTAATATTTAATGTAATTTTTAAAAGTCGTTTGATTAGCACACAAAAGTCATTCATAATTTGTCCAGGGTAGCTGACCTGTCAAATATAATTGATCAAAGACCACATAAATCGGCCTAAGGAACTTTAACTTCCTGCCGAGGGTTCATTGCCTAACTCCTAAAGGTTATTGACCTCCTATAAAATATATTGATAGACATTCAGAGTCTCTCATACGAATTTTATAGATCACTTATCATTGTTTGACCTGCCATCAACGATCATTGATACATTGACCTCCATCAAATACCAGTGATATCGGCCAAAAACCTTTAAAATCCTGCCTAAAGGGTTTTGAAAGATCATCTAATAACTCAGACAGGTCATAGAACTTTATCGTTAAATCAACGACCCCCACCAAGGACTACTGCCATTGGTCAAATGCCATTTAATTCCTATCAAAGGTCATTGACTTCCTACCAAATATTCTTGTCCGCCAAAGAACATGGAGCCCTCGCCAAAGAATATCTGTCTACTCATAAATACCTGACATATGCTATTGATTTATTGACCTCCGTCAATGACCTCCGTCGACAGTGAAACCTTCCTTTCAAATATTATCAATCTTCTTTTGCATTCGTTAAAGTATAATTATTCAAAGCCTTATGAATATCTTTCAAATTCGTCCGTGTTTAACCTTCCCGCAAAGATCATTGTCCAATTTATTATTGATCCATTGACATTGGCCACAGACAACTGAAATCAGTCTAAAGTACTTAAACGTCCTGTAGAGTATTATGAACGATTGTTCTTTGTCAACTGTTAACAGTAATTGATCAGTCAGATGCACTGTTAAAGATCACTGAACTTCTGCTAAGGGTTCTTTTAAATATCTAACCTGTTGATAGAGGTTCAGACTAGCATTCTAAAGTTTTTGACCACTTACCACAGTTTGAATGTTCCGTAAAGGTCATTGACCCCTGTCAAATATTTGTAATACATTGACCTCTGTCAAAGTCCATTGACTTCGGCCAAAAGCCTTCAAATTCCTGCAAGAAGGTCAGTCAACTCTCGCCAAAGATCCTGCGATAACTCTGAAAGGTCATAGAACCCTGTCGTTGATCCATTAAGTTCCATTAAAAAGTGGTACTTCTAATTTAATGGTTGGTCAAAGTCCATTAAATTCCTATCACAGGGTTTGTCTTCCTACCAAAGGAAAATGGCCATTAGCCACTGCCAAATGTTATTATTGCATTGACCTCCTTCAAAATCCATCGACTTTGGCCATAAGCCTTTAAAATTATGCCAGAAGGATACTGAACCCCAATGATTCTGCGATAACTGTGGATGGTCATAGAACCCTGTGGTTAATCCATTGACCTCCATCAAAAACGCCTCATCAAAGTTTACTGAACTATTATTCAATGTCACTGAAATCCCCCTAAAGGTTATTATATTATATATATCGTCGGCTTAATGCTATTTTGGTCCATACGCCATTTTTGTGTTTTTTGAGTTAGGAGTTGATACTATAGGTTCCAAGCATGCTCTTTCAGAATCTGCAATCATTTTTTTCCTATCTCGCCTAGTTTTCGAGATATTGGTAGGGTAAATTTGTTTTACTCTGAATAACGGGAAATAATTTCGATATTTTTGTTCTATGTATCAATTTTTCCATCGCCCTATATTTTTCACTCAGTATTTTAATTTCTTTCGATCACAATATGTAAATTAGTGTCCTTCCATATCGACCCTTTTTGTGGTCCATGTAATACAAATACGAAAAAATATTAAAACAAAAGTGGATATGGACCAAAATGCCAAGTACAAAAGTTGTTATAACTTGCTTATTTTCATATGTAATGGCATAGAAATGCATGAGAATCATACAAACACTGTTGGGAACCCTATGAAATAAAAAGTGTGTAACTCTTCAGTCCCGTTTTTACTCAAACAATAAATTGCGTTTTTCTCCGTTCATACAAAATGGCGTATGGAACAAAATAGCATTAAGCCGACGATATGTTTGAAATGATCAGTCATCTGTTGTAATTTATTGACTTTTTGGAGCATTAGTCTCTAATCAAAGCTTAATAAATCACTGTTAAAGGAGGTGATCGTTTGTCCATGTCTAGGTTTAGGTTAGGGTGGCAGCCGTATTTTTTTTACAAGCTCGAATATACCATATTAGGTTACCACGGGCTGAAATGCCCCTCATCGAAACCAACCTGTTTGATATACAAACTTATCGATAGTACGGATATCGGTCCTGGAAAGATCTGTAAGGCTGCCCAGTAAGGCCGATCCCAGTATGTCCATACGTCGTTTACTCAGAGCGGGGCAGTCGCATAGCAAGTGCTCAATGCTCTCTTAACTTCTTCATTATCTCCACAGCTTCTGCAGAAGTTATGGGAGTCAATACCCAATATTTTGGCGTGTTCGCCGATCAAACAGTATCCCGTCAGAACTGATACTAATGTAGACAATCTTTGCCTCTCTAGTGCGAGGAGATATTTTGATCTTCTCAGGTCATACCTGGCCAGATTTGTCTAGCTATCCTGCAGGTGCCGATTTCTGTCCATCTTTCGTTGGACTGCCTGATTGACTCTTGCCTAAGCCAAAGCTTGCACTTGGATAGTGGTGCACCAATATATGCATATTCTTCGAGAATTTGTAATGTCGTCGCTTTCCTAGCAAGTTCATTGGCTTTGCAGTTTCCTGGGATATCCCTATGCCCAGGCACCCATATGAGGTGTATATTAAACTGCTCTGCCATCTCGTTAAGAGATCTGCGGCAGTCGAGGGCTGTTTGTTAATTTAGGGAAGTTGCCTTCAGAGAATCGATGGCAGCCTGGCTGTCCGAGTAAATGACAACGCCAGTGTTGGTTACTATGTTGCGACTCAGCCACTTGGTGACTTCCCATATTGCCATTATGTCGGCTTGATAGACACTGCAGGTATCTGGTAGTCTGTGAGCTATATCCAAACTAAGATCTTCACAGTGCACTCCGAAGCCAACCTTTTCATCAAGCTTTGAACCATCCGTGTAAAAGCGGAGATGGTTTATATTACCTGGTACTCTGCCAACCCATTCATCTTTGGCGGGAATCATAGTGATGTAATTTCTCTCGAAGCTGTACACAGTTGATATATAGTCCACTCGGTCGATTACCATAGCACTACACATTGATATCCTCATGTGACCGTAGTTCTTGTACCTCCACATTGATAGGCAGTTTATGTTATTGCCGCTTTGGTTGCACCTTCTCTCGCCACAATTATAATCGGCAGTGTATGAAGTAAGGCTTGTAGAGACTCGGTCGCTGTAGTTCTTAAGGCTCCGCTTATGCTTAGGCAGGCTGTTCTCTGAACCTTTGTTAGTAGGTTGGTGATGGGTAGGTTGTCAGTTGCCGTCCACCATACCACAATGCCGTATAACAGTATTGGACGAACTGCTACTATATATATCCAGTGGACGATTTTAGGAGACAGGCGCCACCGCGACCCTACAGCCTTTTTGCAGGAATATAAGGCGATGTTGGTCTTCCTTACACGTTCCAATACGTTAAGTCTCAATAACAGAATTATTCCTAAAAATTTTGCACTTTTAAAAAAGACTAGATCTGTTATCCGAGGTGGAGGGTCCACATGTGGAACATTATTCATCCTAGTAAAGAGAATCAATTCTGTCTTGTTTGGGTTTACGCCTAAACCGCTGCTTCTGTCTATGTCTAACCTTCCCGTCACTACACCAGTCAAATATTATTTATCGATTTACCTTCGCCAACGCCTACTGATATCAGTTTAAAGAACTGCTGACGGTCATTGACCTCCTACCATGGGTTCTTTGATTTCAAATCCATTGATTCGAATGCATTAACTTCCTTTAAATTCCATTGACTTCGGCCAAAAGCCTTTAAATCTTACCAAAAAGTCACTGAACTTTCACCAAAGATCCTGTAATAACTGTGAAAGGTCATATAACCCTATCGCTAATTAACTGACCTCTCTCTGGTCAAAGGCCAAAGGATTTTCAATATTATTTTTCATAATTCATTGAACTTCTTCCAGTGATCGTCGACCTCTCAACAAACCTCAGATAACTTCTAATTAGGGTCATTGATCATCCGACAAACGCCATTCATTCTATATAAATTTTTGGTGCCACATTGACATATCATGACATAAATTTTTGTTAAAGGTCAGTGAAACCCCACCAAGGTCATTTATTGCATATCCTTTTGAAGTGATCGATCATCTGTTATAATTTAATAAACCACTGTTAAAGGGTATAGAAGAATCCACCGTAAAAAGCCATCGTATAGGTGATCGATTCTACAGATATATTTACATTAGAGTGGCTTCAATTGCACGAAAAAAAAGTTCGTTTTGTTCAAAGCTTATATGAAAATATGGTTTGTTTTAAGTATATTCGCAAAATATTTCGTTTCTGCAATCGCAAAATAAGGGGCCATTTGCGGTTTAAATAACCTCTAAAAATCAGGATTTCCTTCAAAGAAATTGTAAATTTTTATTACTTTACCATTGGACATTAAAATCTGGTCCATTAGTTACAGAGCGACTTGACTTCCTTTAAGGAAATTGCAATAAAAGTTAATTTTTAACACAAATTAAATCTAGAGATCAGCAGTTCTATAACGGGCCACGAAAAGAGAAAATCGGACCAAAATTGTAGAAGTTATTTGCGATTTTGTAAAAAATGCACTAAAAATTTCACTAAAATTGAGAAAAAGGCGATGTTACATTTCAATTTTTTCCGTCGCCCCTTAAATACTAGAACAGATTTTAATGTCCAGTGGTCGATTCCTAAAAGTAATAAAAATTGACAATTTTATTAAAGGAAATCCTGATTTTTAGAGGTTATTTAAACCGAAAATAGCCCCTAATTTCGCGATCGCAAAGACGAAATATTTTGCGAATATACTTAAAACGAACCAAATTTTCATATGAGCTTTAATCAACGGGAACTTTTTTTGACGTCACAAAGACGAAATATTTTGCGAATATACTTAAAACGAACCAAATAATTTATTGAACATTGGGCCGTTGATCTCAAAGCGTAGTAACAACTATTGTTAAAGGTCATTAAAAGACATATCGTCAAAGGGCATTGATTTCATATGCACACTCCTATAGGTGATCGATAACCACCATTTTCAGTGATTAAACGTTTTGACCATTCGTATCTTCTGAAGCTAATAAATCAAAGTTAAAGACAATTAAGATACACTGACTTCTCATCAAAGCTTATTGAACTACTGTTTAGTGTGACTAACCATCCGTCAAGGATCATTGATTTTATAAACCTTCGAGTAGATCGATCAGCAGTCACAGTTCATTTAATTTCGTTCACAGATCATTGACTCTCACCAAAGGTTTTTGGACTTCAGCTAATATTTGACCTCCGTCGAGCCTTCTTGCCTTTTTTTTCTATATTTTTCTACCTGGCAAACGATTATTGAATACTCAATGTTTTTCTGTTAGAGGTCATATACCTAGATCAATTTTCAAAAATTTCTTGTGAAATTGACCAACGATATCCGAACTCCTTTCAGGTTTTTTTTTACTCTCGCCTAATGGCAAATTTCGTTACACTGTTTCCTGGATTTTAAATGAATACCCCGAGATTGCGTCCCTATTTCTATGGAACTCTCTTTAACTTTATGCGTTTCGTTGAAATTTGCATATATTTGATGCAATTTTTTCGAGGAAAAATGTGAATGTCGCTGAGATGGTGGGCCTGCCTTTGGCCACCCCTCCATCATGCCCAATACTAAAATCGACGTCATTTCAGATTTGCCGTATGCGTCGCGTTATTCACTCCAGAGGCGACAGCAGAAGGCAACATTGAATTGAATAAAAGTGCCACACTTTGTTACTGTGTGTTTTCTTTTTGTTCTCCCGTCGTTGCATTCATGTAGTCGTCATCCATTCATCTAACATCAATTGTAATAAATTGGGCGAGCATTTGTTTCAAGGCTGCGATTCTAACGTATACACACACTCACAAAATCTCTCACACTCAAAGTTGGCAATTGAGCTTTGCATTTCATTTCGTGTTGTTTGTTGCAACAGTCCTTTTTTCACTAGTCTCCAGTTTGTTTCTTTCTAGCCGTTTCTCATAAAACATTGTATACTTTTTCTATAGTTTTCTATTTCGATGATATTAGGTTGAACATTGTTTAAAAGGTGTTAAAAATAAAAATTAAAAACAAATTAAAGTCTTTTCAAATCATTTGAGCCGTGTCCGTCTGTCTGTCTAGTTGGTGCGCACAATTAATCTCGAATGGAGTTACGAAATGATTTCCAATTTTGTATGTTTGTAACTGTGGACTTCCAACACAGTTAAATTTCGTAGTTGAGCAATTGTGGTATACCCCTTTTATTACCTGCTCCTATTTATTCGACTGAGACTTTTCTTTCTTCCTTTCTTGTTGCCAAACCTTATGGAAGAAAACTTCATTTCGTTACACCCTAATGTTCGTTCAAATATAGTGTATATGTGCCTGTACTTCGCTGCAAACATACTGTTTGGTAACACATTCTGAAGGGCCTTGAGCAATAGCTTTATTTCTTTTTTTTGTGAATATAACAAATACTAAAGGGATAACAAAAAAGTACTACACATCTATTGCTAATAAAACGTGTGGTCTTCCTCTATACTAGAGTCGACAACACTGTGTGGTCTTCCTCTATACTAGAGTCGACAACACTGTGTGGTCTTCCTCTATACTAGTGTCGACAATACTCTGTGGTCTTCCTCTATACTAGAGTCGAAAACACTGTGTGGTCTTCCTCTATACTAGAGTCAACCACACTGTGTGGTCTTCCTCTATACTAGAGTCGACCACAGTGTGTGGTCTTCCTCTATACTAGAGCCGAGTCGACCACACTAGAGTCGACCACACTGTGTGGTCTTCTTCTACACTACAGTCCACCACACCGAGTGGTCTTCCTCTACACTAGAGTCTATCATACTGTATGGTCTTCCATTATACTTGAGTCGACCACACTGTGGGATCTTTCATTATACTAGAGCCTATCACACTCTATGGTCTCCCTCTACACTAAAGTCGATCACACTGTGTGGACTTCCTCTATACTAGAGTCGACCACACTGTATGGTCTACCTCTACACTAGAGTCGACCACATAGTGTGGTCTTCTTCTACACTACAGTCCACCACACCGAGTGGTCCTCCTCTATACAAGAATCGATCATCGTGTGAGGTATTCCTCTCGTTAGAGTCGATAATACTGTGTGGTCTTCACTATACTAGAGTCGACCACACTGTGTGGTCTTCCTCTATAATAGAGTCGACCAAACTGTGTGGTCTTCCTCCATAATAGAGTCGACCAAACTGTGTGGTCTTCCTCTGTACTAGAATCGATCACAGTGTGAGGTCTTCCTCTATACTAGAGTCGATAACACAGTGTGGTCTTCCTCTATACTAAAGTCGGCCACACTGTGTGGCCTTCCTCTATAATAGAGTCGACCAAACTGTGTGGTTTTCCTCTATACTAGGGTCTACCACCCTGTGTGGTCTTCCTACTAAAGTTGATCACACCGTGTGGTCTTCCTCTTTACTAGTGTCGACTATACTGAATGGTCTTGATTTATACTAGTGATCTTCCTTATACTAGAGTCGATCACACTGTATGGTCTTCCTCTATACTAAAGCCGATCACACTGTGTGGTCTTCCTCTATACTATAGTCGATCACACTGTGTGATCTTCCTTTATACTAGAGTAGATCACACTGTGTAGTCTTCCTCTATACTAAAGTCGACCACACGGTGTGGTCTTCCTCTATAACAGAGTTGAACACCCTATGTTTCTTCCTCTATACTAGAGTCTACCACACTGTGTGATCTACCTCTATACTAGAGTCATTCAACCTGCGTTGTCTTCCTCTATGCGACGAAAGTCGACCGCTATAACAGAGTCGACCACACTGTGTGGTCTTCCTCTATAACAGAGTCGACCACCCTGTGTTGTCTTCCTCTATACTAGAGTCGACCACCCTGTGTGGTCTTCCTCTACACTAGAGTCGACCACATTGTGTGGTTTTCTTCTACAGTACAGTCCACCACAACGTGTGGTCTCCCTCTATACTAGAATCGATCACATTGTGAGGTCTTCCTCTGTACTGGGTCGATAACACTAGAGTCGACCACACTGTGGGACCTCCCTTAGACTAGAGTCGACCACACTGTGTGATCTTCCTTTATACTAGAGTCGATCACACTGTATGGTCTTCCTCTATACTAAAGTCGATCACACTGTGTGGACTTCCTCTATACTAGAGTCGACCACACATTTTGTGGTCTTGCCTAAAAGCTATCAATAAATTGGGATATCTTCCACAAAAATCCACTCTGCGGTAAACGAATTTTTCCGTATATCTGCCTTACCAACCTGCTGAATATGGAGCAGGTGTTTTTTTATTGCTTATAAACTTCAAATAGTAACTGAATAATGCCACGTTTATGGTTCCTATGAAAAATGTTTGAAACTAATATGCCGAAGCACCAATTCTTATAACCTCCTCTACTACGAAAATGTATTTTGTCACATGTTGTAGCGTAAAAGTTTCAAATAAAAAGCGAATGGGTAATATTGTCATTGGCAAAATCCTTTCACACACACAGGCACTCACGTACATGGCAATTCGTCAAATCGTCTATTGAAACTTGTAGCGAAATTCTAAAGAATTTTTTCGGTGACAATTTGTGCTAAATTCAAACAACATGCAATTCGCCAAATCCCATTTCCGCTGCCATTGGTCACAATAAAGTGGTCGAAAAAAATTCTATGACTGACAGTCTTGTGGTGCTGACAGAGTTAATTTAACTCTGGGTAAGGTTTGGTTGTTGGATTCTCACAATAGTGATTCCCATAAGTATTCAAGAATCAGTGCAGCCACAGGAACACAGTGGGCTATTATGTAAAATAGAAATTATTTAAATTTACTCCTAAATCAACTATAGTCAAATTAATAATAAAATTCAAACCGAATAAATCAACTAAAGTACATCATAATTTTGTGAGAAATTGCAATATGGAATTTGGCACTTTGAGCCAAAATGTTGAGGAGATTTTGCTTAGTCTTTGTCAGGCTACAACCATCGAAAATATTGTTCAAACTACCGAATCTGAAGTCATTTTATGTGAAACTTTCTATTCATAAATTTCCTACCCTTCCATGAAACGAGCAATATAATATTTCCCTGGTAAATTTTTGTAACGCCATATCATTCCCCAAAATTCCCCCCACTGTGTTTCCCACTCAGTGTGAAGAAAAAATTGATGCATGCAATTGCATGCCAATTGGAGGGTTTCTATGGAAATTTTTAGGCTACAAACATCATTTTGGCAGTAACATGTGGAAGCATTTAACAACGCGGCAACTGAAGTTACAGCAACAATGCAAGACGTGATTGACATCCGTCATTAATATTCAAAAGTTCAATGTGTGTTGCCGGTATGATTTCATTGATTTGTGAATGCCATAGAGCTATAATGACAAAGTGAAAGTAATAATTCAAACTAAATTCCATAAGACCAGTGAGTGACCTTGTAGTGGATTTAAAAATATACTGAAAAAATTTAAATTTCCGACAAGAGAGATTCTCGATATGGCTGTTATTCCTTAGGAATCATATATGAAGTACATTTAAGGGAGAAATTTGTGCAATTTTTCACTTCTAAAGAAGCTAGTTGGCAGAGGCCATGGAAATATTTATATTTATGGAAAAAATATTAAAATTGTGTTAAAATTTTATTTTTTAAACGTTTTTATTGCTGATTTTTTTTGACCGAAACAAGTAGGTCCTTTGTATGAGGGCTATGCCAATAAATGGACCTATGACGACCGCTGTTGGAGTTCAGGGCTTCGGGCATAAATATAACTACAGCTGTTTACGATTTAAACATCTGTTGCAGATTGCAGAGTAATTACAACAGACGGACTATGGAGTAGATGACCCAACTTGTCGTCTACTTTAAATTAGATGACCCATCTTGTAGTCTACTTTAAAGTAGATGATCTAACTGGACGTCTACCTCTATAGTAGACGACCATTTTGGTCACCTACTCTATAAAATACAACGATTTCGGTCACCTACCGTCTAGTAGACGACCATTTTGGTCATCTACTCTATAGTAGACGAACAATTTTATCAACGTCTACCTTAAAGTAGATAAACCAACATTCTGGTCATCTACTCTATAGTAGACGACCATTTTGGTCATCTACTCTATGGTAGACGGCTATTTTGGTCATCTAGTGTATAGTAGACGATTATTTTGGTCATCTAGTCTGTATTTTGGTCAACTGTTCTATAGTAGACGACCATTTTGGTAATCTACTCTATAGAATACGACCATTTTGGTCATATACTCTATAGAATACAACCATTTCGATCATCTACTCTCTAGTAGACGGCCATTTTGGTCATCTACTCTACAGTAGACGACCATTCTGGTCATTTACTCTATAGCAGACGACCATTCTGGTCATATAATCTATAGTAGACGACCATTCTAGTCATCTACGACCATTCTGGTCATCTACTCTTTAGTATGCGATCATTCTGCTAATCTCCTCTATAGCAGACGATCATTTTGGATCGAATACAACAATTTCGGTCATCTACTCTCTAGTAGACGGCAATTTTTGTCATCTACTCTATAGTAGACGACCATTCTGGTCATTTACTCTATAGTAGACGACCATTCTGGTCATCTAATCTATAGTAGACGACCATTCTGGCCATCTAATCTATAGTATGCGGTCATTCTGCTAATCTACTCTATAACAGATGATCATTTTGGTCATCTACATTAAATTAGACGGCAATTTTGGTCATCTACTCTACAGCTGACGCCCGTTTTGGACATCTGTTCCATAGTAGACGACCATTTTGATCATCTACTCCAGATTAGACGACTATTTTGGTCATCTACTCCATACTAGACGACCATTTTGGTCATCTACTCTATTGTAGACGACCATTTTAGGCATATACTCTATAGTGTACGATCCTTTTGGTCATATTTTCAATAGAAGATTACCATTTTGATCATTCTTGTCATCTACTCTATAGTAGACGACCATTCTGCCCATCTACTCTATAGTATGCGATCATTCTGCTAATCTACTCTATAGCAGACGACCATTGTGGTCATCTACTCTATAATAGACGACCATTGTGGTCATCTACTCTATAGTAGACGTCCATTGTGGTCATCTACTCTATAGTAGACGACCATTGTGGTCATCTACTCTATAGTAGACGACCATTGTGGTCATCTACTCTATAGTAGACGTCCATTGTGGTCATCTACTCTATAGTAGACGACAATTGTAGTCATCTACTCTATAGTAGACGACCATTTTAGTCATCTACGCTATAGTTGACGACCATTTTAGTCATCCGTAGGCTACCCTTAGTATAGAATTTTATGATGACGAAGAATATGCGGTCCCTGATCAATATTTCGAGGTGTTACAAATGGAGAGTGAAAATAAGTAAATTTTGTCTAATTTTTTTTTTGCAAAATTTTGCTGAAATTTCATTTTCCTACACAATTCTTTAAAATTACATTTTTCTAGAAAATGTTTTAACATCTCAAAGGTCAATGAGCGGATTAAGGACCTCTGAATGGATTAAAGATCACCGAGTCGTTAAAGGACGATGACTCCTGAATAGTAGCACATGCCCGGATTAAAGTTTGTTGACTTTATTAAAGGGAGATGAAGGAAATTTTCTGGAAAAATTCAATTTCAACAAAATTTTAAAGACAAATTAAATTTCGAAGAATTTTTTTAGAAAATTTTAGAAATTTTCTAGAGAAATTACATTACATTTTGAAGATTTTTTTTACAAAAATTTAATTTTGTAAGAAATTTTCTAAAACAAATTTACTTTCGAAGAAATGTGCCATATCAACAGGATTTTCTAGGAAAATCATTTTCTAAAAAACTAAATTTTCAAAAATTTAAATTTTGACGAAATTTTTTAGAAAAATTTAATTTTAAAGAAAAATTTATGAAATTTTAAACGAATATTGAAATTATTTTTTGTCGACCTATAGAGTTTTATTTAATTTTCGAATAGTTCGGCTTGCAGTGACAAAAGGAAAAATTAAAAAGAATTGTTGACGACATTATGCCGAAGTTATTCTTCAACTGTAGGAACAATTCAGTGAGAGTTGTCTATTTGTCTATTGCTCTGTTGCTGCGGCTGCTCTACTGGACGAACAGTCAAATATCAACTAAATCTAAAATTATATGGAAGAATATCGAACAATTGAAGGCCAAGATTTATTGTTTTTATATTAATGTTTTATTTGAAATCTTTCGTATTTATTAAAAAAAATTTGAAGCTTCATAACTAATCAACCAAAATGCAAAATGGAAGAGGATCAATAAGATTTATTCTTTTTGGAAAACAAATAAAATTTCTGAGGAACCAAAAAATTAATAAAAATCCAGGAAACTGTTTTTTAAATATATTTTTCCGAAAGAAACATTTCTTTACATTCAAAAAACTCGTTACTTGTTCTAAAAAAAGCATTAGCTAAAAAATACTAAAACATTCCATTGTATCAAAGTTCAATGCTTCGTTGTTTTAGTCCCCAAAATGTGCTCAGTGTAATCTCTGTCCTTCAAATCGCATTCACTAATATTTGCTTTAACACTTTGAGCAAACAGTATTTATATTGTTAGTCTAGAGATTTGCAGATGTCCGAAAGACAACAACGCTTTGCAATGTCGCTGAACAATTGAAAATCATTAATTAATCAAATATTTCAATAGGAATAAATATTTGCCACTACATTGGAAGTGTTTGCAACTATTTGAAATATTTGCTGCTTAAGTGTTGAATGTAGTTAAATAAATAAAATATCAAAGTCAGAAATCGAAATTAACAGATAAGCAAATGTCTAAAGAGTTGCAAGAGTTGCAGATTTGAAAATTGATTATTAACTGTGGTTTTCCTCTATACTAGAGTCGACCTCAGAGGTCTTCCTCTATACTAGAGTCGACCTCAGAGGTCTTCCTCTATACTAGAGTCGAACTCAGAGGTCTTCCTCTATACTAGAGTCGACCTCAGAGGTCTTCCTCTATACTAGAGTCGACCTCAGAGGTCTTCCTCTATACTAGAGTCGACCTCAGAGGTCTTCCTCTAAACTAGAGTCGACCTCAGAGGTCTTCCTCTATACTAGAGTCGACCTCAGAGGTCTTCCTCTATACTAGAGTCGACCTCAGAGGTCTTCCTCTATACTAGAGTCGACCTCAGAGGTCTTCCTCTATACTAGAGTCGACCTCAGAGGTCTTCCTCTATACTAAAGTCGATCTCAGAGGTCTCCTCTATACTAGATTCGAACACTGTCGACCTCAGAGGTCTTCCTCTATACTAAAGTCGACCTCAGAGGTCTTCCTCTATACTAAAGTCGACCTCAGATGTCTCATCTATACTAGAGTCGACCACTGTGGTCTTCCTCTATACTAGATTCGACCACTATGGTCTTCCTCTATACTAGATTCGAACACTGTGGTCTTCCTCTATACTAGAGCCGACCACTGTGGTCTCCCTCCAAACTAGAGTCGACCACTGTGGTCTCCCTCCAAACTAGGGTCGACGACTGTGGTCTTCCTCTATACTAGAGTTCGAAAATTTCTTACCTTTAATTGTTAATGATTGATGTTACTGCTGCCCTCGTGTCCTTTAAAGAGGTATGCGTTTTGAAAATCCTTTAATATTTCATATCTAAAAGTAAGAACAAAAAATATATATTTATAAAAGTTTATGACCACAATTGTCTTGTCTTTTTTAAATTTCTTTAAATGAAAGAATAAAATCATAATTTCAACTCCTTTTGTTTTGTAAATCTAATTTATTTCCTCCCCGACATCTAAAAGGCAATTAATGAGGCCACGGTAAATATATGTTTAGGACTTCTATTTGGTCTTTGAATAAAAAAAAGACATTTTAATTTCCTTTGACACCTTTCACTATTTCATTGAGGGCAAATAAAAGCAAAAGTGACCTTCTAGGAAAAGAGAAATGAAATGTCATCTCTAGAGGAAGATAAAATAAATATACAAGCACACAGGGTGGAACAAAAGATATACAAGCGGTGCACGCAGACGTTTGACATTCAATACAGGTCAATGCTTTTTCCGAGCCCAGTTCTATGGAAAATTGGCGTAATTGCTTTAATACTTTTTGGTTCATTTTGTTGGATTACACCAAAGGAGGCGTGGCCCTAATATGTCTATGTACAACTCTCTGCAAATGGTATACTTCACTTGGTTTACTATGTTGTAGTATTCTTACTTTATTGTTTTCCTTTCATTGGGAATTTATTAAGGCCATACATATATTGTCACAGTTTTTCCTATTTACTTTCCTTTCAGTTTCTGTTTGGTTACTTCTGACAATCTCTGTACAAATCTAAAATTAATGATTACACCAAATACGCGCATTTCTTTATATCTCTTGGCTACGGTTACATTGTCATTACTTCCTTTGTTGCACTTTCTGCGCTCGTCGTTCGTTGTTCATTGTTTGTGTTTTCTTTTTCGGTGAACTTTTTAATTTCCGCTTTTCCGTTTTCGTCTTTTGTTCCTTTGGCTGATATTTTGTTTTGTAGAACAGAAAACATCAACAGCAGAAGAAACTCTGGTAAGACCATACCAGAGAAATATCAGGGTAGCCCTTATGAAGATTTACAAAAATTATGATTAGGTTATTTTATTAATAAATTAAAGTTTTTCCGATTTTGAGAGTTGCATGGAACTGGTAGTTATTTTTTTTATTTTTTCGTGTATGATTATGTTTTTGTCTCAAATCTTGTTTTTCGAGTCACCCTTATATACATACAAAGAAATATTTGTTGTCTTGGGACAATGGAAAACCCGGGTTAGTATTGCGGTTGAATGAAGGAAAGTATGACGTCGATGGAAAAATAAGAAAAACTTATTTACAATGTTTTTTTTTTTATTTCTTCCTAACAGTAACTGTCAACAGTACTCGTCAGATAAATGACGAGAATTGAATAATTTCCTTCTTGACAAAACAATCAGTATAATACTGGACCAAGGCTAGAAATTAAGCACCGCGTTCCTAGTATTTGTGATTTCTCACATCTTCTGTTATCATTTCCATAAAACAAAATTCCCAAGAACTTTTTCCAAATTATCAAAGAAGTTTTTTTACGAAATAGAAAAACAGTAAGTAAACCAATTGAAATAATTGGTTTCGTTTCAGTTAACAAAGTATTTAGGCCCACCTCCTCAGCAAGGCTTATTCCCAGGAGGAGTTGAAGATGTTGATCATAACAAACTAGATCTGAAATGATAACCTTAAAATGCGCGGTATTCCTTCATAGATCAAGAATCGTAAGGCACAACTAAATGGAACTATACATAATCTAAACAGATTTTCATAAACTTCTATCAAATGTCTGCAAAATTATATAAAGATCGGACACAAAAGCGCTTAAGTACTAAGAAGGCAAGAACATATTAATGGGGGCAATATCTAAATCTGAACAGATTTTCCCAAAATTTAGCTATATTCTTTCCTAAATTAAGAAACTCATTTCTGCCAAATTTTGTTATGTTTGGAATTAAAGTAAAATTTTCTATAACGCTTTGATACCAAATCGGGAGGAATACATACGAGGTATGTTCAAAAAATATCGGAAATTTTTCATTTCCGCGGGCTACGTGTATTTGATTTTTGTCATTTTTGTAGCGTTATATTGGTACTCATGTCCCTTACTTATGCTGACAAGGTTGGCCATTTTGAATGTTTAGTTAATTATACCCTACACCACACTGTGGTACAGGGTATTATAAGTTTGTTTCACGGCAGATGTTTGTAACACCTTAAAATAACACAGCTAGACCCACCTTAAAGTATACCGATCGACTCAGAATCACTAGCTGAGTCGATTTAACGATGTCTGTCCGTCCGTCTGTCCGTCTGTCCATGTAAAGTTGTTCGTCGACTACAGGTCGCAATTTCACTCCGATCGTTCTGAAATTTTGCAGTTTAGAGTATTTCGCGGCTGTTAAGATCGCTATTGAATTTGGTTGAAATCGGTTCAGATTTGGATATAGCTCCCATATATATCTTTCGTCCGATTTGGCCCTTTAGTCCTATAGAAGCTGTATTTTACATCCGATCGTTTTGAAATTTAGAATGGTAGAGTTTCTTTATCCATGAACCAACATTGCTGAATTTAAAGAAAATCGGTTAAGATTTAGCTATAGCTCCCATATATATGTTTCGTCCGATTTGGCCCTTTAGTCCTATAGAAGCTATATTTTACATCCGATCGTTTTGAAATTTAAAATGGTAGAGTTTCTTTATCCATGAACCAACATTGCTGAATTTGAAGAAAATCGGTTAAGATTTAGCTATAGCTCCCATATATATGTTTCGTCCGATTTGGCCCTTTAGTCCTATAGAAGCTGTATTTTACACCCGATCGTTTTGAAATTTAGAATGGTAGAGTTTCTTGATCCATGAACCAAGATTGCCGAATTTGAAGAAAATCAGTTCAGATTTAGATATAGCTCCCATATATATCTTTCGTCCGAGTTGGTCCTTTAGTCCTATAGAAGCTGTATTTTACATCCGATCGTTTTGAAATTTAGAATGGTAGAGTTTCTTGATCCATGAACCAACATTGCCGAATTTGAAGAAAATCGGTTAAGATTTAGCTATAGCTCCCATATATATGTTTCGTCCGATTTGGCCCTTTAGTCCTATAGAAGCTATATTTTACATCCGATCGTTTTGAAATTTAGAATGGTAGAGTTTCTTGATCCATGAACCAACATTGCCGAATTTGAAGAAAATCGGTTATGATTTAGCTGTAGCTCCCATATATATGTTTCGTCCGATTTGGCCCTTTAGTCCTATAAAAGCTGTATTTTACATCCAATCGTGTTGACATTTAGAATGGTAGAGTTTCTTGATCCATGAACCAACATTGCCGAATTTGAAGAAAATCGGTTAAGATTTAGCTATAGCTCCCATATATATGTTTCATCCGATTTGGCTCTTTAGATCCAATCGTTTTTATACCCTACACCACATTGTGGTACAGGGTATTATTTAAGTATAAAATGTCCCAAAAGTAAATTTATGTAAACAATTTATACATGAATTACAAAATGTATATATCAGAGTTATTCAATATTACGAGAGTGGTGTAGGGTATTATATGGTCGGCACCGCCCGACTTTAGCCTTTCCTTACTGGTTTTTGACAGCTGTTGTGCTTGGATATGTTTTAACTTGTCTTCGATTTTTATCTATTTCAGAAAATGGAATCTGCATCAAATTTTGTGTGAAAAACAAAATAAAGTGCGCTGACGCATTCCGAATGTTGACTGTGGCATATGGTGAAGCTACCTTGGACCAAAGCAACGTTTATAGGTGGTACAAAATGTTCTTAGAGGGCCGAGAAGATGCGAAGGACGAACAGCGTGCCGGACGCCCGAGCACGTAAACAACAGACGAAAACATTGATAAAGTGAATAAAATAATATTGGCCAATCGACGAATTACCATTAGAGAAGTTGCTGAGGATCTAAACATATCGATTGGCTCGTGCCATTCGATTTTAACCAATGATTTGGGCATGAGTCGGTTCGCTTTTGCACCATGATAACGCCCCTGCACACACATCGTTGCTTGTGAGCGAATATTTGGCCACAAATAACACATGACTGGTGCCGCAGCCACCGTTCTCCCCCCACCTAGCCACCGGTGACTTTTTTGTTCCCAAAACTGAAAAGGCCCATGAAAGGACGGTGCTACGCCACGATTGAGGAGATAAAGACGGCATCAAAGGAGCTGAACAAGATCACAAAAAATGATTATTTGAAGTGCTTCGAGGATTGGAAAAAACGTTGGCAGAAGTGTATTATATCCGAGGGGAATTACTTTGAAGGGGACAAAATAGATATTCATGAATAAAGAAATACTTTTTGAAAAAATAAAAAAATTCACGATATTTTTGAACAGACCGAGTATATGCGGGATAAACCTAAATCAGAATCGATTTTCCCCAAATTTGGCAGTGTTCATTCATGTAATAAGAAACTTCTTTCTGCCGAATTTGGTACTGATCGGATACACAATACAGTTTCTATAGCGCTTAAATATGGGTCAGAATATTTAATATCGACCTATGTATAGGGTGATCGATTTCGAGGATCCCTACTTTTTTAAATATTATGTCTATCAAATGTTGCCTGCGGTAACGTCTCTGATGGTCCATCCGTTGAGTCCCATTTTCGATGACTAGTTCCAGCATTTCGACTGGTAACTGGCGAATGACACGCGTGATGTTCCCATAAATTTTAGACTTTACATATTCCAACAGCAAAAACTCTAACGGTGTGATATCACACGATCTTGGTGGCCAATCGACCGGCCCAAAACGTGAAATTATCTGCTCACCGAAGTGCTCTCTCAATAAATCCATTAAAGATAAACACGAGTTACACGCGCTTGAACATTTACTTCACCCGATGTGGCCAACTTTGAGGACCTCTAGCTCCGCCCCTGTCTGACATAGTGGACCCAAATATAGAAATTAACTTCTCTAACACCTCTTCATCCATTATGCCAAGTTTGGTCGTAATCGGTTGTTTATTAAGAAAGGTCCAATTATTACCCCTTTTTGAATTCGTACCACTGTGCGGTGTTTTGCAAAAACAGACGAAAAATTTCTTGGTATTTCGTCCATAACTTTTACAAATATTGGGTATCATATTATTTATATAAATATTTACTTTTCTGTATTTGTGTGAGTGCGACGAATATTCTGTGAAAATTTGAAGAAAATCAATGTAAGGCATTTTTTTCAACAAAGTTTTAAAAAAAAAAATGGAAAAAATTGGCTCATTGTGTCCTCTTTAAAAAAAGTAAACTTTGCAAAAATCGGTTCAGCCGTTCGAGAGCAATTACAAATTTCGTAAAACACAAAAACTATTTTTTTAATTTTTTCAAAAATTAAAATGTCCATAAAATTTATTTTTTTTTTTTTTTTTTTTTTGGATTATAGCGTGATCTTATTTCAACAATTTGTAACTACTTATAAACAATTTAGCCAAAATGAGCTACATCGGTCGTCGATATTAAATATTCTGCCCCGTATACATTTTAGAATGTCAAGGACCAAAAGCTAGAAATTTCATTAAAATAAACTGTTCCCACTCATAAAAAGTATAACAGTGCTTGAATTTTGCATTTAATACGAAAGGACACTATATAATGAGCTAGATATTGGAAATTTTGTAGTTTTGAGAACTGTTCCTACTTCATAAAAACTGTTCCCAACCCCTCGAAAAATTTCAAAAAGTTAGCTTCACCGAAGAACAAAAAAACCATCAATGCTATGAAAATTGTTTTGGATTTCGAGGGCATAAAACTCGAAATTGCACTGAAAATTAATTTTTTTCCAATCTTTAAAATAATAAAAGTACGTAAATTTTTCCTTCTGACTGAACGAATGATTTATAATAAGCAAAATATTGGAATTTTTGTTGGTCTTGAGAACTGTTTCCAGTCCAGAAAAAATTGTTCCCACCTTTAAAAAAATCTCATAAAAGTAGTGATTTCTAAACATAATCGTAAAACAAATAAAAATATTTATTTAATCTTTGTTTTTGTTTTTCAATCTGTTATGACTTTTCATAGTTTTGTTTTTGAATATAGAGTTCGAGATAGTTGTTTAGGTTTTCTGTACAACAGAAAAACAAACCTTCTTTGAAAAAGAAGAATAAGAAAATCATTTTGAATATACCCTTTTATGCTTTCAAACAATTAAAGCTACAAATTACATCAAAAATTAAACTGTTCCCAATCTTTAAAATAAAAAGCTACTTACATTTTGCCTTCTGAATGGATGAAAAATTTATAATGAGCAAAACATTTGGATTTTTGAAGTTTTGAGAACTGTTCCCAACACAGAAAAAACTGTTCTCATCTTTAAAAAAAGTCATAAAAGTATTTTTTCTATTCACAAATAAAAATATTTGATAGCTGTCAAAAAATGGTACAAACTTTTTTTAATTTTTTTTCGTGCCAGTAAAAAACGATTTTTTTAAATTCCATTTTTTTCTAATTGTTTTAACGACATTTACTAGACATCTGTTTCTACGTGAAAGTGGTGTTATCAGCATTTGTAGCAAATGTGGCATAATGGGGCTAATAGGGATGAATATGGTACCACCGCCACATTTGCACATAACAAGAGCTAGAACATTATAAATTTTGATGGCGATTTTTACAGTTAACGGTACGAGCTAAAGTGCCAACTTCTTTCTCTAAATTCCTCTAAATTTCTTTCTCTCACATGAAAAGTGAATTTCAAATATTTTCGTAGTAAATCCACTCCTGAAGTTATTTTTGGTTTCCCAGCAAACTTTGTAAGCAAATATCTCCGAAACTGGATGTGCTATAGAAAAACGGTTAATGTCATTGGACAAATCGAAATTGTGAAACCACATTTTGGTGTACAGATAGTGTTATTATCACCACTCATTGTGATGAATGGCGTCGCATTTATTTACGATAGCACTGTTCTCGGTTTGTGAAGACATAAAAAGAGTTTCACTTCTATTGTCTTTCTGTAGCCTTAACGGGATGTTGACGATGTTATTTTTGTTGCTGTTGGATCTTCTGATGTTTGCATGCAAGAAGAAACAACAAAAGTTTTCTCATTAAAAAAAGTCCTGACTATTTCCTTGAAAAACACAGCCGAACAACACAAACACGAAAAAACAAAATGCTAAAGACAAATAGAGGAAATGAAATTTTTGGAAAATGAAACTTGTGCGTTTTTCTTGAAGTTCCTTTGGCTTTCGGCGTTTGCTAAAGAAAATTCAACTTGAAATTACAAATGATCATTAACTTTCTGCACTTTCTGTTGGGGCGCAAAGATTGCATGACGTTTTTAATGATTTTGGGGGTTATGTGAACGTGAACATGCTCATACATGGTTACGCATGAATGAATGATGATGTTGCTGAGAAAAACACAAAAAAAAACTGTGTGTAATGGAAAACTCATTAAATGTCATTGTCACATGTAATAGTAAATGTATGTCAATGTATGTCAATGTCATTTATATGATGGAAAGAACGGTTGTTTGGGGTATGCTAGAATCAAAGTTGCAATGCAGTTTTTTATACCCTAACTTTAGTGGAGGAGGGTATATATTAATTGATTTAAAAACTTCATCAACGATGAACTTTTCTATACGAAAAGTCCACAACGATGAACTTTTCTATACGAAAAGTCCACAACTATGAACTTTTCTATACGAAAAGTCCACAACGATGAACTTTTCTATACGAAAAGTCATCAACGATTAATTTTTCTATACGAAAAGTCATCAACGATGAATTTTTCTATACGAAAAGTCTTAAACGATCAACTTTTCTATACGAAAACTCATCAACGATGAACTTTTCTATACGAAAATTCCACAACGTTGAACTTTCCTATACGAAAATTCCACAACGTTGAACTTTCCTATACGAAAATTCCACAACGTTGAACTTTTCTATACGAAAAGTCATCAAAGATGAACGTTTCTATACGAAAAGTCATCAAAGATGAACGTTTCTATACGAAAAGTCATCAAAGATGAACTTTTCTATACGAAAAGTCATCAACGATAAACTTTTCCATGCGAAAAGTCATCAACGATAAACTTTTCCATGCGAAAAGTCATCAACGATAAACTTTTCCATGCGAAAAGTCATCAACGATGAACTTTTCTATACGAAAAGTCATCAACGATGAACTTTTCTATACGAAAAGTCATCAACGATGAACTTTTCTATACGAAAAGTCATCAACGATGAACTTTTCTATACGAAAAGTCATCAACGATGAACTTTTCTATACGAAAAGTCATCAACGATGAACTTTTCTATACGAAAAGTTATCAACGATGAACTTTTCTATACGAAAAGTCATCAACGATGAACTTTTCTATACGAAAAGTCATCAACGATGAACTTTTCTATACGAAAAGTCATCAACGATGAACTTTTCTATACGAAAAGTATATACGAAAAGTCATCAACAATGAACTTTTCTATACGAAAAGTCATCAACGATGAACTTTTCTATACGAAAAGTCATCAACGATGAACTTTTCTACCCGAAAAGTCATCAACGATGAACTTTTCTATACGAAAAGTCATCAACGATGAACTTTTCTATACGAAAAGTCATCAACGATGAAATTTTCTATACGAAAAGTCATCAACGATGAACTTTTCTATACGAAAAGTCATCAACGATGAACTTTTCTATGCGAAAAGTCATCAACGATGAACTTTTCTATGCGAAAAGTCATCAACGATGAACTTTTCTATACGAAAAGTCATCAACGATGAACTTTTCTATACGAAAAGTCATCAACGATGAACTTTTCTATACGAAAAGTCATCAACGATGAACTTTTCTATACGAAAAGTCATCAACGATGAATTTTAGTGAATCGCCCTTTAAAAATGTTCCAAATAACTTATGTTTGACGTATGATTCACAATAAATGACTTATAACACTCATACGCCCCCATGATCCGTTTTCTTATACTTTTATCATCACTTTATTGTGCGTACTTTAATTTCTCTTGAGAAAAGAATATATATATATAACTATAGCAATTCCACAACATTTTGTTGTATATTTGCTTTGCATGTGTTGGAGGCATAAATCATTTGGCATATAATGTTAATGTCCAGAATAATCGCATTAACAAATTACTATAGTAAAGAGCTACAATGCCAAACATTAAACTACAAAATATCCGAAATAAACCAAACAAAAACCACAACAAATGTCTAGTGGAAACAATGTACTCAATTAAGGGAATGGGAAGGTAATATCTATACATGGACACATTTTGTTGATTATATAGTTGATGAATCCTTGACAGAAACACAGTTTGATGCTTTGGCAAGTAACCGGCTCGTTTGGCTTACTCAGAAGAGGAACAATTTTAGATATCTACCATTAAGCGGGAGTATAATTTTTATGGCTGATGTACTTTGCTTTATGAGGCGTGCAAATGATATTTATTAAAGAAAGCTCATTATGGTTTGCTTGACAAATATTCAAGGATAAATATGGTATTTTATACACTTACTTTAATGGAGGTATCATTAACTGAGTACGGAAAAAAGTGTAACATATCGAAATAGTGCCCACGACTCATCAAATTTTTGGCGGAAATTCATTTCAGTATATTTCTATCCTCCACGACCGTCCGTCTGGCTGATATTACTGTCTGACTCTTCTACAACATTACTCTTTTACAAAATACTCTTTACTGTGTGTGTGGCAAAATCCATGCACACACTACTGCATCGAATCACTGATATTCGCCCCACATTTATACTGTCGCATACACAGACAATTGTACACTATCATGTCGTATCGTGCTTATGATTATAACATGACAGTCTGACATGTCAGTGCAAAGAGTCACAGCGACAAGACAGACAGATGCAGACGCAGTAGCAATTGCCACAGATCCAATATTGTATTACTCATCTATGGGGGTATTGTTTTAATTCCCCGGAGCGTTCCCTTACCCTTTCTCAATATTTCGTTTTCGTTCTCTTGCTCTTTCTCCATCTGCCAATATTGGTCGATTGAACAACAAACGTTTTCGGTTCGACAACACAAACATAGACGGGCGGACAGTGCACTGAGTAGCAGTAGTATATGAGTGCAGTAACAACAACAAAAAGTTGACGACTTGTTTTTCATTTAACCACATGATGACGGCAGGGTTGATAATTATGATGTGGGCTATAAATTGGCAAATGGGACATTTGTGCTTTTCATTCATATAAAAAAACAAAACTCCACAAAAATACAGTGGGCGCAAACAACCTCTCCAAACTAAATTTGTTCCAGCAAAAACTTTTCCATAGAAGAGTTGCCTCAGCAATAAATGTTCCAGTGACAACTTGTCTCAGTAACAACATTTCTAAACAAAAGTTGTCTCAGCAACTATTTTTATATATAAAAGTTTTCTCAGCAACAACTTTTCTAAAGAAAGTTTTCTCAGCAACAACTTTTCTAAAGAAAAGTTGTCTACAGAAAAGTTGTCTCAGCAACAACTTTTCTAAAGAAAACTTGTCTCAGCAGCAACTTTTCTAAGGAAACTTGTTTCAGCAACAACTTTTCTAAAGAAAACTTGTCTCAGCAACAAATTTTCTAAGGAAAAATTGTCTCAGCAACAACTTTCTAAAGAATATTTGTCTCAGCAACAACTTTTCTAAATCTAAGTTGTCTCAGCAACAACTTTTCTAAGGAAAATTTGTCTCAGCAACAACTTTTCTAAAGAAAAGTTGTCTCAGCAACAACTTTTTTAAAGAAAAGTTGTCTCAGCAACAACTTTTTTAAAGAAAAGTGGTCTCAGCAACAACTTTTCTAAAGAAAATTTGCCTCAGCAAACACTTTCCTAAAGAAAAGTTGTCTCAGCAACACTTTCCTAAAGAAAAGTTGTCTCAGCAACAACTTTTCTAAAGAATAGTTGTCTCAGCAACAATTTTTCTAAAGAAAAGTTGTCTCAGCAAACACTTTCCTAAAGAAAAGTTGTCTCAACAACACTTTCCTAAAGAAAAGTTGTCTCAGCAACAATTTTTCTAAAGAATAGTTGTCTCAGCTACAATTTTTCAAAGAAAAGTTGTCTCAGCAGCAATTTTCTAAAGAAAAGTTATCTCAGAAACAACTTTTCTAGTTGTCTCCGCAACAACTTTTGTTGTCTCCGCACCAACTTTTCTAAAGAAAAGTTGTCTTAGCAACAACTTTTCCCAAGAAAAGTTGTATCAGCAACAACTTCTCCAAGGAAAACTTGTATCAGCAACAACTTCTCCAAGGAAAAGTTGTCTCAGCAACAACTTTTCTAAGGAAAAGTTGTCTCAGCAACAACTTTTCTAAAGAAAAGATGTCTCAGCAACAACTTTTCTAAATAAAAGTTGTCTCAGCAAACACTTTCCTAAAGAATAGTTGTCTCAGCAACAACTTTTCTAAAGAAAAGTAATCTCAGCAACATCTTTGTTAAAGAAAAGTTGTCGCAGCAACAATTTTCTGAAAGTTGTTTCAGTGGATCTCTCAGACCACTTTTCTTTAGAAAAGTTGTTGCTGAGATAGGTTTTCTGAAGTTGTCTCAGTGTTCCTCTCAGACCACTTTTCTTTAGAAAAGTTGTTTGCTGAAACAACTTTTCTTTAGAAAATTTGTTGTCGAGACAACTTTTCTTTTGTTGCTGAGACAAGTTTTCTTAAGAAAAGTTGTTGTAGAGATAAATTTTCTTTAGAAAAGTTTTTTATGTTTTTCTTTCAAAAGTATTCTTGGGAAAAAATTCTGGGACTACTGTTTATGTGAACTACTGTTTATGTGTCCTCACATATTGACAAAGTCAGGCAATAATGCTGAACATTGAAACATTTTATGATAGCCGTACTTACAACTGCTAACATTGACATGTGGGCAATTTCATTGATGGCAATTTCCAGACACAACCAATAGTAACATTTGCGCTTGAACATGCGCCGACTGGCAGATTGGTTTTCGATTTCAATGCAATGCAACTTGAGCGAAGTCAATCATATGCAGACATTTCATATAAATTTATCTGTTAGTACCGATATACATTTTTTTTAACAGTATTAAAGATAAGAATTTTCCACGAATAATAAGAAATCAATAAAAAATATAGTCGATTGTTAGCAAGGTCAATACGGAATGATTAATTTTTATTTAATTTTATTTTGTATAAGTTTTATTTCAACTGAAATTTTTTTTCGAGAGTCTTAGCCAAAGTGTTTTTCTTTTTTTTCAAAAAGGCCATCGTTACCCAAATATATTTATTTTTTTTTAAACTCTGAAATGACAACCAATTGACAAACTCCAGTCGTATGCCTGAGGTATAATAGCGAACGAAATGCCAAAGGCTACGCAATGATAAAATGAAAACATTTTCATGGTAACGCCAAAAATAAAAAGGTTGCTGATTTTCCAGCGGCGTATAGGTCAAACAAAATATTGTTATTTAATTAAAAAAATCAACAATTCTATGAAGAACAGTCGCGTTTCAAGGATACGACATTGACATTTCATTATCCAAGGAATATTGTACTACATATATGGACACATATAAGTATAAAAAATATTACAACTGATTTAAAAACAAAATATATTAATAGAAATACGGTACCAGCTAGGAGACGTTTGCAATTTTTGCTTTAAAGTTGCGAATTAGTTGAGATATATTTAATATTTAAACAAAGAGTAGAAAAAGTAGTTTTTGGGGCAAAAGGAACAAAAAGAGTTAGCTATAACGGATATTCCGAAATCTTACTTTGAGTATTTAGATAAAAAGCGTCTCGCCCCGGGAGAAGATGATTAAGTTAGGTTTACTGAGGAATACGCCTGCTAATAAAACCAAGCGTCCACTGAGACCATATTGATCCATTTTTGCAGAGACAACTTTTCTTTAGAAAAGTTTTTGCTGAGACACCTTTTCTTTAAAAAAGTTGTTGCTGAAAAAAATTTTCTTTAAAAATGTTTTTGCTGAGACAACTTTTCTTTAGAAAAGTTATTGCTGAGACAGCTTTTCTTTAGAAAAGTTGTTGCTGAGACAACTTTTCTTTAGAAAAGATGTTGCTGAGACAACTTTTCTTTAAAAAAGTTGCTGCTGAGACAACATTTCTTTAGAAAAGTTGCTGCTGAGACAACTTTTCTTTAGAAAAGTTTCTGCTGAGACAACTTTTCTTTAGAAATGTCGCTGAGACAACTTTTCTTTAGAAAAGTTGCTGCTGAGACAACTTTTCTTTAGGAAAGTTGTTGCTGAGACAACTTTTGTTTAGGAAAGTTGTTGCTGAGACACCGTTTCTTTAGAAAAGTTGTTGCTTTTCTTTAGAAAAGTTGTTGCTGAGACAACTTTTCTTTAGAGAACTTTTGAAACAAGAAGATCACAATGTTTATTTATTTTTGCAACGAGCGAATAATAATGGATTGTCAAAATAAGTATTTTTTGGGATTTTCTAAGCGTTTTTTCAAAATCCTACTATACTATAAACTAGTACATTCTCCCTATGATCAAATAATATTGACCAAATAATATATTTTTAAATAAAATTGAAACCAAAAAGGTACTATTTCCAGAATTTATGATAGGGAATTTTTAATAATTGTACTTTTTGACATAACAAGGGCACAATGTTGATTTATTTTCGCCACGATCGAATAACAATGGATTGCTAAAATTATTACTTTTTTGGAGTTTTTCTAAAGGATTTACCAAAATCTAACGTTCTGGGTAAAATGAGTACAAATATAATACCAAAGATGAAACTATTGCTGACCCCTGAAATGCCTACATTTTGTGGTAAAACTGGGTCCAAAATGACGCAAATAAGGACCAATTTGAACTTTTTGAGATTTACAGGAAATAATAATGGGTCCTAATACAAATATATCCAATGAAAATGGTACAAAGAGCGCAAATATGGCAGAGTTATTTGAACTTGACATTTAAAAACAAATAAATGGCTACAAATATGGCAAATTTAATTATTCATAAGATTTATGGGGGAAACAAATCATTTGTGTCAGTGATCAATTTAATGGAAAGCTGCGCTTGTTTCAAATGCAAAGAAAACGTTCCGATGGGCAAATGCCCCTGTTTTATAGAAGAGTGCGTTTAAAGCAATGGAATTGTTTAATGCACATTTTAATTCCTCAGAAAAAGTAAATCTGCCAATGATATTTTTTAAAGAAAAAGTGAGTTTGAACCAGGTAATTTTTTTAAAAAAATTTATTGAGCCAATTAATTACCTTTTTTAAAGAAAAATTGTCTTTGGACCATGATTTTTTATTAAGGAAAAATTGTAATTGGACCAAAAAGTAATTTTATAGACTAAAGACATTTTTTATGGAAATGTGTCTCTGGATCAAAGAACTTTTTTATGGGAAAAAGTCATTTTCTACAGAAACAGTTCATTTGGACCAAACGTTATATTTTAATAGAAAATATTATTTGTACCAAAACCCTAAATACTATTTGCTTACAGCAAAAATGTTTTTAATAGAAACAAGTAAAAGCGTTAAGTTCGGCTATGCCGAATCTTATATACCCTCCAACATGGATCGCACGTGAATGGTTATGGGTACTAATAAACTCATTATTCCAAATTCCAGCCCATTTCGTTAAAATTTGAGGTCTTTGTGGCGTTAAGAAGTCAAATCTAGAGGGACATTTGTATGGGAACTACATCAAGAGCTACATCATCATCTATATCAAAACATGGACCTATGACTACCGTTGCTTGTGTGAAAGATACCGGGAATTAATAAACCACAGTTACCAACTTTCAGCCCGTTCAGTTGACATTTGTGGTCTCTATGACGTAAATAAGTAAAATCGGGGAGATGCCATATATGGGTGCTATATCCAAAATTGGACCGATATTGCCCATTTGCAACCCTAACATACCTGCTGATACAAGAAGTATATGTACCAAATTTTAGCCACCTAGCTCAAGAATTTTAGATTGTAGCGTGATTACAACAGACGGACAGACAGACATGGCTAAATCGTCTTAGAATTTTACGACGATTAATAATATATATACTTTATGGGGTCTCAGATCAATATTTAGTGATGTTACAAACGGAGTGACGAAATAAATATACCCCCCATTCTATGGTGGAGGGTATAAAAATATAACATAGATCGTTAGATGATGATTAGGTAAATACATATATATACAAAAATCCCAAAATCGAAAATTTCTGACATAGGCGGTTATTCCAGAAAACCACAGAGATACATATGTCCAGTTAAATATGAGAATAATTATCGCTTCGCCATTTGAAAATATTTTGCAAAATGCCTTTAAAATTCCTCATATAACGTTAATTTATAAATTAACATTTTTAATATTATTATGTTATTAATGTTGTCTATTTTAAAGCAATCTTAAAACGGTTAAAAAAACTGAAGCAGCATTTATCTAATATCATCTAATTAAAATGTACTATTTGTGTTTAATCTAATAATAATTATGTGTCATTTCAATCGTAAATTTATGTACAAAAATCTTATTAATTTTCAATTGTTTATAAAAGTATAGTTTTTCCATTTATTTCACACCAGTTATTGGTCACATTGCATAATTATATTTAATTAGTTTTGTTTTTTCATTCTATCGAAGGGATATTAAAAATACATATATATTAAACGATAGCTTTTTTATGCGAATATAATAATTTTTGCGATACAGTGAGACTCATAAATAGGTATTACAATGAAGTAGAACATAAAAGAAAAGAAAACCGAAAAAAAAATGTAACGTTTGGCCTATAAATGAATATAAAAATTTAAATTAATAAGTATTAAATGTTTAAGTATTTTAACATATCTTTGGTTAGCGAAACACTGGTTGATTTTTGGTATTTTTCTTATATTGTCTTTTTAATTTTTTTTCAACAATATTAACTTCAGCTAAATTTTCAAAATTTCATAGCACATTAGCAAACTAATACATTAATTTATACCTATAACATTAATTTATCCTATTTTATTTATTCTTAAAAAAATTTATATTTTACATTTTTTCCATTTCCTTTTTTCTGTACCTATCCATATTCGCTATGCAAATATATTTGCCAATTTTAATATTAAATTCAATTTCAAACATTGTCCCATATCAAATTATAAAAAGTTAAAACTAAACAAATATATTAAACACACAAACAAAATGCGATGTGTTAACTTAGTGGAATTATTATTAGAATTATGAATTTTAATGAAATGGAAAATAATATAAATATTCCAATTACATTGCAAGTGATGACACAGTTGTGTTTAGGGAGAAATATAGCCACAACACGAAAAAAAAAACAATTATTGGAAAAATATTTAAATTGCATAATAATATCATTAAATATTATAGGCTATAATAAAACAAATTATTTTCATGAAACAACTTTAAACAACAACCAAATACTTTTTAATAGAAAAAGTGTCATTGGGCCCAATGACTTTCTAATAGAAAAAGTGTCATTGGACCCAATGACTTTTTTTCATAGAAAAAAGTGTCACTGGACCCAATGACTTTTTTCATAGAAAAAAGTGTCACTGGACCCAATGACTTTTTTTCATAGAAAAAAGTGTCACTGGACCCAATGACTTTTTTTCATAGGAAAAAGTGTCATTGGGCCCAATGACTTTTTTTCATAGGAAAAAGTGTCATTGGGCCCAATGACTTTTTTTCATAGGAAAAAGTGTCATTGGGCCCAATGACTTTTTTTCATAGGAAAAAGTGTCATTGGGCCCAATGACTTTTTTTCATAGGAAAAAGTGTCATTGGGCCCAATGACTTTTTTTCATAGGAAAAAGTGTCATTGGGCCCAATGACTTTTTTTCATAGGAAAAAGTGTCATTGGGTCCAATGACTTTTTTTCATAGGAAAAAGTGTCATTGGGTCCAATGACTTTTTTTCATAGGAAAAAGTGTCATTGGCCCCAATGACTTTTTTTTTCATAGGAAAAAGTGTCATTGGGTCCAATGACTTTTTTTCATAGGAAAAAGTGTCATTGGGTCCAATGACTTTTTTCATAGGAAAAAGTGTCATTGGGTCCAATGACATTTTTTCGTAGGAAAAAGTGTCATTGGGTCCAATGACTTTTTTTCGTAGGAAAAAGTGTCATTTGGTCCAATGACTTTTTTTCATAGGAAACAGTGTCATTGGACCCAATGACTTTTTTTCATAGGAAAAAGTGTCATTGGACCCAATGACTTTTTTTCACAGGAAAAAGTGTCATTGGACCCAATGACTTTTTTTCATAGGAAAAAGTGTCATTGGCCCCAATGACTTTTTTTCATAGGAAAAAGTGTCATTGGGCCCAATGACTTTTTTTCATAGAAAAAAGTGACATTGAACCCAATGACTTTTTATCATAGGAAAAAGTGTCATTGGACCCAATGACTTTTTTTCATAGGAAAAAGTGTCATTGGCCCCAATGGCTTTTTCTCATAGAAAAAAGTGTCATTGGCCCCAATGGCTTTTTCTCATAGAAAAAAGTGTCATTGGCCCCAATGGCTTTTTCTCATAGAAAAAAGTGTCATTGGCCCCAATGGCTTTTTCTCATAGAAAAAAGTGTCATTGGCCCCAATGGCTTTTTCTCATAGAAAAAAGTGTCATTGGCCCCAATGACTTTTTTTCATAGAAAAAAGTGTCATTGGCCCCAATGACTTTTTTTCATAGGGAAAAAGTGTCATTGGCCCCAATGGCTTTTTCTCATAGAAAAAAGTGTCATTGGCCCCAATGACTTTTTTTCATAGAAAAAAGTGTCATTGGCCCCAATGACTTTTTTTCATAGGGAAAAAGTGTCATTGGCCCCAATGACTTTTTTTCATAGGGAAAAAGTGTCATTGGACCCAATGACTTTTTTTCATAGGGAAAAAGTGTCATTGGGCCCAATGACTTTTTTTCATAGGGAAAAAGTGTCATTGGGCCCAATGACTTTTTTCATAGGGAAAAAGTGTCATTGGGCCCAATGACTTTTTTTCATAGGGAAAAAGTGTCATTGGACCCAATGACTTTTTTTCATAGGGAAAAAGTGTCATTGGACCCAATGACTTTTTTTCATAGGGAAAAAGTGTCATTGGACCCAATGACTTTTTTTCATAGGGAAAAAGTGTCATTGGGCCCAATGACTTTTTTTCATAGGGAAAAAGTGTCATTGGGCCCAATGACTTTTTTTCATAGGGGAAAGTGCCATTGGGCCCAATGACTTTTTTTCATAGGGAAAAAGTGTCATTGGGCCCAATGACTTTTTTTCATAGGGAAAAGGTGTCGTTGGGCACAATGACTTTTTTTCATAGGGAAAATGTGACTTTTTTCATAGGGAAAAAGTGTCATTGGGCCCAATGACTTTTTTTCATAGAAAAGAGTGTCATTGGGACAATGACTTTTTTTCGTAGAAAAAAGTGTCATTATGCCAATGACTTTTTTTCGTAGAAAAAAGTGTCATTATGCCAATGATTTTTTTTTCATAGAAAAATGTGTCATTATGCCTATGACTTTTTTTCGTAGAAAAAGTGTCATTGGGCCCAATGACTTTTTTTCATAGGAAAAAGTGTCATTGGCCCCAATGGCTTTTTCTCATAGAAAAAAGTGTCATTGGCCCCAATGGCTTTTTCTCATAGAAAAAAGTGTCATTGGCCCCAATGGCTTTTTCTCATAGAAAAAAGTGTCATTGGCCCCAATGGCTTTTTCTCATAGAAAAAGTGTCATTGGCCCCAATGGCTTTTTCTCATAGAAAAAAGTGTCATTGGCCCCAATGGCTTTTTCTCATAGAAAAAAGTGTCATTGGCCCCAATGGCTTTTTCTCATAGAAAAAAGTGTCATTGGCCCCAATGGCTTTTTCTCATAGAAAAAAGTGTCATTGGCCCAATGGCTTTTTCTCATAGAAAAAAGTGTCATTGGCCCCAATGGCTTTTTCTCATAGAAAAAAGTGTCATTGGCCCCAATGACTTTTTTTCATAGAAAAAAGTGTCATTGGCCCCAATGACTTTTTTTCATAGGGAAAAAGTGTCATTGGCCCCAATGACTTTTTTTCATAGGGAAAAAGTGTCATTGGACCCAATGACTTTTTTTCATAGGGAAAAAGTGTCATTGGGCCCAATGACTTTTTTTCATAGGGAAAAAGTGTCATTGGGCCCAATGACTTTTTTCATAGGGAAAAAGTGTCATTGGGCCCAATGACTTTTTTCATAGGGAAAAAGTGTCATTGGGCCCAATGACTTTTTTTCATAGGGAAAAAGTGTCATTGGACCCAATGACTTTTTTTCATAGGGAAAAAGTGTCATTGGACCCAATGACTTTTTTTCATAGGGAAAAAGTGTCATTGGACCCAATGACTTTTTTTCATAGGGAAAAAGTGTCATTGGGCCCAATGACTTTTTTTCATAGGGGAAAGTGCCATTGGGCCCAATGACTTTTTTTCATAGGGAAAAAGTGTCATTGGGCCCAATGACTTTTTTTCATAGGGAAAAGGTGTCGTTGGGCACAATGACTTTTTTTCATAGGGAAAATGTGACTTTTTTCATAGGGAAAAAGTGTCATTGGGCCCAATGACTTTTTTTCATAGAAAAGAGTGTCATTGGGACAATGACTTTTTTTCGTAGAAAAAAGTGTCATTATGCCAATGACTTTTTTTCGTAGAAAAAAGTGTCATTATGCCAATGATTTTTTTTTCATAGAAAAATGTGTCATTATGCCTATGACTTTTTTTCGTAGAAAAAGTGTCATTGGGCCCAATGACTTTTTTTCATAGGAAAAAGTATCATTGGCCCAATGACTTATTTTCGTCATTGGGTCATTGGAACAATGACTTTTTCATAGAGAAAGGCCTTTTTGACAGAATAGGTGTCTTTGCCTTTGTCCTCTTTAGTTATCACTTTTTTTAACATTCCATCTCAGCATTCCTCCAAATTTCGCAATTCTTCACAAATTTCTGTTCCACTTTGTTCTTAAGTTTAAGAGACTTCTGCGTCAATGGACTCAACTTTAAATCCGTAATCAATAAAAGAGGATTTTCGCAGACATTTTCACAGCTCCAGTGTAAACATTGCCATTAGGTAATTGTGAAAATGTCTTAGTAGTTGTCTTATTTAAAATATCGATTTTTTCCGCGGCTCTTTGCGGATGACAAAGCCCGTCTCTTACTATAATGGAAATTAGCATTGTTTTAAAGCATTTTATGGCCATCCGAGAGTGCCGTCTTTTTTTTGGCTTTTATTGTTATTTTACTTTCCCTTTGCACAGTGAAAGGGAGGAGGAGAGATGTTAGAGCCCAGCGAAGATCCTTCACGTCTACTCTTAGGGTTTTTTCTTTTGTTCTTAACGACTTCAGCATTGAAATAAATTAAACGCTTTAAATCCCAACAAAAGTGCAAAGACCATGAACATCATCTTAACAGCATTGTTTCCTCTTAAGCTAATTTTGGGGTTTTGACTCTTCTCTACAGCTTCATCCGTTCGCTGTCCTTGCCCATTTTGGCTCTCCACCACTGGGGTTTTCTTTTTCTCGGCGTTGGTGATGGGTTCTTAGTTAGTCGTCTATAAATGAAGTGCTAAGAAATGTAGGAAGAGCAGCGCAAAATAAGAAGGAATATCCCTTGACAAAAAGGATATGCAAAAAAGAAGAAATATGAAGGACACTATGAGTAAAGAGTAATAATCCAGCTCGAAGACGTAGACACATACTACGGCCTTCTATTAGACCATAATAATACCATGCCAAATTTAATGTCTTCTCAGCGCAGAGCAAAGGCCGGGCATAGAAATTGTCCTGAAACAAAAAGCTAAGCCCTGGAAAAATGGCAAAGGCTAAGTGCCGTAATAAAAGCTATGAATTAACACTTAGACAAAAAAGAGAGGAAAAAATAGAAGAATGCAAAAGAAATCATAGACAGACGCACTAATGAAAGTCAAAAGGAATTAAATGAATCTTCTGCTTTGGAATTAATTTTCCTAGAAATCAAATGCAAGTTTTTCATTACAAAGATTTTTCTGATTGAGTTTTTCTTCTCTTGGCAGGATTTAACGATGTCTGTCGACATTCTGATTTAATCAGCTTTGAAGAAAAATAATTAGTTTGGAAATTTCTTAAGTTAAATATTTTTTCCATCAAAAAATTTCATTTATACAGTGACACCTTTTTTCCCGATTTTTTCACAAAAGACAGATTTTCTGTAAAAAAAAAATTGTTCATTGCTGCAATGAGTCTTCTTTTGTATAAAAAAAAGGTCATTGGTCCAGTTACACAATAAAAAAAAGTCCAATCACTGTTTTTCTATACAAAAAGGCATTGATTCAATGACACTTTTTCCTATAAAAAAGGTCATTGTTACAATGATACATTTTCTCTAAAAAGAAAAATATTTTCTATTAAAAAGGGCCATTGATCTAAAACTAAAATAACTATTCTATACCTCCTTCATTAAAAAATGCTTTCCCTGCAAGAAAGGTATCCTTTACTCTTTTCGTGTCCTTCGTGTTAGTAACTAATTTGTAAAATACATATATAGCCACGTCTGTGCCATTTTTGCTTTTGTTCGACGTACAGGCTAACACAATTCATTTTCTCCAGTAATTTGTTTAATGTTTATTTACAACACAATTTGTTCGGCAATTTCCAAAAACACGCCTTTCCACTTCTGCTGTTTACGGACGGAGCCATGGCTGCTGTCCTTTGGAAAATGTCTTGTGGGGAAATTACAACTTGTTGTCTTTATTAAAAATACATTTATCATGAATTTATTGGCCAGAACAACATACAATTGTTGCTGCGAAAGACTATAAGTTATAATGAAGGTAGTTGGGGCGTATTAGGATGTAACGAATCCTTTGCCCAGAGAGAGAAAAGTGAATCACTAGACGGTAGATAAAATATAAATAAAATAAAAACAGAAATAATTTTTTTAATTTTGCAAATAAAACTACAGAAATTTAACTTGATTATAGGAACTCTATGTGGAGCCTCAAATGTGAAGCTTTAGATTAATTTTATTTATTAACGTATAATTAATATTAATCGAAAATCTCTATTACTTCTTTGTTCCTTTACTGTTTCGGAAGTATTTAAAATTACTTAAAAGTTTTAATAGAGGAATTTTAAAAATTGTCATCTTTGTACATCTGTGCGTATTAGTATTATTAACTAAAAATATATTTTGGTTATTTCAAATAACCAAAAATATAATAGATAAAATATAAATAAAAACAGAAATATTTTTTTTAATTGGGCTCGAATCTTATTTTTTCTATTTATTTATTTATTTTTGCAAATAAAACTACAGAAATTTAACTTGATTTTAGGAACTCTACGTAAATGTCCTCAGAAGTGGAGCTTTAGATTACTTTCATTTATCTACGTATAATTAATATTAATCGAAAATCTCTTTTGATTTTTATTAACTAGAAAATATTACTTCTTTGTTCCTTTACTGTTTCGGAAGTATTTGATACTCGTATTACTTAAAAGTTTTAATAGAGGAATTTTAAAAATTGTCAACTTTGTTCATCTGTGCGTACAAGTATTATTAATTAAAACTATATTTTGGTCATTTCAAACAAGTAGCCACAACATTTTTAGTTATTTAAGGACTTCTTTATAACAAGTATTGATATAAGATCTGGCTTTATTTATTGTATCCATTTATTTACGTATAATTAATATTAATTGAAAATCTTTTTTGATTTTTATTAACTGGAAAATATTACTTCCTTGTTCCTTTTCTGTTTCGGAAGTATTTGATATTATTTAAAAGTTTTAATAGAGTAATTTTAAAAATTTTCAATTTTGTACATCTGTGCGTATAAGTATTATTAACTAAATTTGTTCGAAATTTGGTTATTTCAAACAAATAGCCACAACATTTTTATTTATTTAAGGACTTCTTTATAACAAGTATTGATATCTTAGCCAAAGATCTGGCTTTTTTAGTGTATGCATTTATTTACGTATAATTAATATTAATTGAAAATCTTTTTTTATTTTTATTAACTGGAAAATATTACTTCCTTGTTCCTTTTCTGTTTCGGATGTATTTGATATTATTTAAAAGTTTTAATAGA
Organism: Eudasyphora cyanicolor; assembly: GCA_963930755.1. NCBI lineage: Eukaryota > Metazoa > Arthropoda > Insecta > Diptera > Muscidae > Eudasyphora > Eudasyphora cyanicolor. The sequence continues at coordinate 23,760,874 of OZ005738.1, forward strand.
AGAATTTTAAAAATTTTAAATTTTGTACATCTATGCGTATAAGTACTATTAATTAAAAATGCATTTCAGTTATTTCATTCAAATAGCCATAACTTTGATAGTACTGGCTTTATGAGAAAAATAAAATTCACAGACTTTTCTAAACACATTCAAAGTTTTTGATCGAGAGTTTAAGGAAGATTTCTGATTCATAGTTTTTTGAACAAATTAAGCCGAAGGTTTATTTTACTTCGCTTAGTTAATTAATCTAACAATCTCCTACTTACCAATTTGTTTATCTATAATCTCATAATTTCACTATCTAATATTCAAAAATGGTAATAAAATTACCTTTTGCAATGACCAAATTCTCAAAGAAGCATAACATTATATCACAGCATCATCTTCTACGTAAAGTAGCAAATTTCATTTATACTCACAAGGTGAAGAAATACCTAATTCGTAAAAATTTCCAAAAAAAATGTATTAAAAACTGTTACTAAAGGAATCCGTAGAGTTATACGTTATAGATTGACGAGCCGCTGAAACACTGGATCAACCATATGCTATGGATTATTTGTGGATCATTTGATGCCATATTTAGAGACAGGACCATAACCCGTATGTGAACTATCTCAGTACAATCACACAGTCTAAAGATGTTAACATTTTCACAGATGATCAGTGCCGATCAAGAAATAATGTTCAAAAGGTCCAAATCCAGAACAGTGTTGGACTGTTAAAGAACGACAAAAGATTACTCAGCCCTTGGCCGATTCACAGGCTTAAGAGTATGTCCATGGGCATGAGACGTAGAAACGAATCCTCAGTTTAACCTCACCTAACCTAACCTGAAGAAATCATTCACTTTTATTGTAGGTCTTTATTCAAGAATAAATAATAATAATTCCAAGACAATTTTAGTTTATTCAAAAAATAAAATATACTCGTAGCTTATTACGTATTTTATTGTCTCTGAATCAAAGTTATAAATATTATGTAAACGTTCCAATAAAACAACTGTATAAAAACAATTTTGTACATCAGCGCGTATAAGTATTATTAATTGGAATTAAAATAGGTTTGTCTTAGAAAAATTGTCATAACATTGATATTTTCCCATGGATTTCTTTCAAAAAAATTTTAATTTCTTTACCAAAGTCTTGAAAATGTGATAATGTATGTGACTTTGCTTTATCTTCCAACAAATTTTCCCAAATATTCTAAAGAAATTCTATAATTCTGATTTTTATTAGAAAACGTTAGTACGAAATATTATTTTATTACGGCCTAAAGATTTTACCTACTAGTTTTAAATGATTTTCTTTAATGGTACATTTTAATACACTCTTCCTATACTATTTGTATTTCTAGATTCCAATAATTGTATTACCTTCTATTATGTTTTCGGAAGTCCTTTAGTATTAGGATAATATTATTATCCCCTCACCTTACAGAGAAGGGTTTATATCATTTATTATGAGCTAAAAGTGTAACACATCGAAGGAGTGACCTAATACTATACTTATTATACCCCCACTTTAGTAAAAGGAGCCCAAGTATGTTTGGTGAGATTTGGGTCTTTTTAAGGGATTTAAGCAATCTCCGTCTATCCGTCCGTCTGTCTGCTGGCTTGTTTGCACGACAACTCATGAAAGGAGTAACCGACTGCCTTCAAATTTTCTATGTAGTTATACTTTTCTCCATCTCAGGCTAAGTTGGAAGATGTGCCAATTGGTACACTCCTTCTACAACATACCTAACATTTATTGAAATATTGATTCTTTAATAACTACTATACGACTTATGCGAATCTTCAGGAATTCCACATGTAGTACTAGTTCATTAGTCGCTATCACCTCGTTAAAACTGGGTGATGTTGTCACGCCCCTTTTGGTACCTCCCACACAAAAGGACAATTTTGAAATTTCTTACAGGGAATTATCCAAGATTGCAGGCACGACAAACATTTTTTTAAATTCTATTTTGTTAACGATTTTTACGTGGAAGTCGTAGTTTCAACACTTGTAGAACTTCCTCATAATTTTCTTAAATTTAACTCATATCCCGGCACAATCAGGCTTCGAGTAGTCCAAATAATAAAGGTACTGAAATTTTAAATTAGAAAATACTATATTTTGTATACAGTGTGGTTTAGGTAGAGGATATTATAAGTCTGTTTCATGGCAGATGTCTGTTACACCTACAAATACTACAGCTAGGCCCATCATAAAGTCTACCGACTCAGAACCACATGCCTGTCCGTCCGTCAGTCCATCTAAAGTTGTCCATTGAGGACAGGTCGCAATTTTACTGAATCGTGCTGAAATTTTGCGGTTAGGAGTCCTTCGTACCTGGAAGGAGCCTATTGAATGGAAATCGGTAAAAATGTAGATACAATGTAGATAAAAATGGACCATTATCCCAATAGAAGCTGTAGTTTACATCCAATCGTTTTGATATTCAGCACGGTAGAACTTCTTGATCCCTGGACCAACATAGCCGAATTTTGCAAATCGGTTTAGATTTAGATATAGCTCCCATATATATGTTTCGTCCTAATTGTCCCATTAGCCCTATAGATGCTGTATTTTGCATCCTACTGTTTTATTAACTAAAAAATAGTACTTCTTTGTTCCTTTACTGTTTCGGATATTAAAAGTTTTAATAGAGGAATTTTAAAAATTGTCAAATTTGTACATCTGTGCGTATAAGTATTATTAATTAAAAATATATTATGGTTATTTCAAACAAATAGCCACAAAATTTTTATTTATTTAAGGACTTCTTTACAGCAAGTTTTGATATCTTAGCCAAAGATCTGGCATTTTTAGTGTATTCATTTATTTACGTATAATTAATAATAATTGCAAATCTTTTTTTGATTTTTATTAACTGGAAAATATTACTTCCTTGTTCTTTTTCTGTTTCGGAAGTATTTGATATTATTTAAAAGTTTTAATAGACGAATTTTAAAAATGTTCAACTTGGTACATGTGTGCGTATAAGTATGATTAATTAAAAATATATTTTGGTTATTTCACACAAATCGTATCAAACTTTGGTATTTATTTAAAGATTTCTTTAAAACTAGTTTTGATATCTAAGCCGAAGTACTGGCTTTATGAGCAAAATAAAATTCAGTGACTTTTCTCAACTTATTTAAAGTTTTTGATCGATAGTTTGAGGAAGATATCGCATTCAGTTTTTTTTTTTGTGGAATATCACCTTTTATAACCGATGTCCCAGATTTTGAAAATCTTTTTTGATTTTTATTAACTGGAAAATATTACTTCCTTGTTCTTTTTCTATTTAAAGATTTCTTTAAAACTAGTTTTGATATCTAAGCGAAGTACTGGCTTTATGAGCAAAATAAAATTCAGTGACTTTTCTCAACTTATTTAAAGTTTTTGATCGATAGTTTGAGGAAGACATCGCATTCAGTTTTTTTTTGTGGAATATCACCATTTATAACCGATGTCCCAGATTTTGAAAATCTTTTTTGATTTTTATTAACTGGAAAATATTACTTCCTTGTTCTTTTTCTGTTTCGGAAGTATTTGATATTATTTAAAAGTTTTAATAGACGAATTTTAAAAATGTTCAACTTGGTACATGTGTGCGTATAAGTATGATTAATTAAAAATATATTTTGGTTATTTCACACAAATCGTATCAAACTTTGGTATTTATTTAAAGATTTCTTTAAAACTAGTTTTGATATCTAAGCCGAAGTACTGGCTTTATGAGAAAAATAAAATTCACTGACTTTTCTCAACTTATTTAAAGTTTTTGATCGAGAGTTTGAGGAAGATATCGCATTCAGTTTTTTTTGTGGAATATCACCTTTTATAACCGATGTCCCAGATTTTGAAAATCTTTTTTGATTTTTATTAACTGGAAAATATTACTTCCTTGTTCTTTTTCTGTTTCGGAAGTATTTGATATTGTAGAATTATTTCTGCCTTTCTTATTAAAAGTCGGTTGAAATTTCTACATAAACGTTATAAAATTTATTTAGTTAATTTTAAAATAATACTATTACAACTTAAGTAAAGGTTTATGGTTTAATGGGGTACAACAATAACACCACACAAGCATCGTCGAAGACGCCAATAACCTGTGTGAGTGGTTGCTGTACTCCATTAAAGAAAACAGACTGTAAAGACACCGTCGAAGAAAACCCGACAAGCGCCTTTACGACCTGCTGCCACCACGTACCAAAAGAAATGAGACCGATTGCCACTGATGCATCGGCTTTTATAACATTCAATCGCCACTCAAAGATCATAAGCCTATTCTCATCATCCCTCTCAACTCTCACATGTCCATGTGTTGATTAACAGAAAAACACTCAACTCTCAACAAACAAAAGTAACGACGAACAAGTATTTGTGAGTGAGTGAGTGGATGGTGAGAATAGCTTGTACATTAATAACTCTAAACTGGTTTATTTTACACTCAAATGGAAATAAACAAATGAACGAAACCATTGAAGCAAAGAATAGGAAAACATTAATAAAGAAATGAATGCAAGTCCCATGGACGGTTACACTATTGAACAATATAATATGAACTTATAAGTATAAAATGGTAGCATCGCTACAGTCTCCCCCTTTGGAGGGCAGCATCGACCAGATGGCACGACAACATCAATTCTTCCTTGGTCTTCCTCGCTTCTTAATGGGATGAACCGGCTTTGGCACGACTTCAGAGTTTGTGTTTCTATAGATGGTCAGGGCAGATGCATGGTATGTTCCTAATGGCATCTCTAGGTTGTCAGGTGAAGCAATTACATAAGATGTGGCACCAAGTTTCTTAATAATAACATAGGGACCATCCCGCTTTGGCACAAATTTGGCTGTAAGTCCCTTTGAGGCTTGGGACAAAACATGGGTGTTCACCATTACTTTGGTTCCCACATCAAGGATTGGTTGTGGTCTATGGCGGACGTCATAGATCTTTTTTATTCACATCCTGTCTGTGATTTTCTACTTCTTTTGCATCCTTCAAAATTGTTGAAAACTTTTGCAAGTAGGGAGTGATTTGTGGTATGAAGTTTTCATTTTCAATTATAGATCGAAGATCGTGGTTGACATCATCGATAGTACGCAACTCACGACCAAATGTGAGATATGCGGCCGAAAATCCAGTAGACTAACATACTCTGTGGGATGTTCATCCACTCCCTCCCCCTGGATCAGAACTGCCCCTATGGCAAAAGAGCTGGCATCCGTACGAATTATGAAGGGCAAACCATCCATTCTGGGCAGTGGGTACCTATCGGGTGTGGTAATCGAATTTAATTTGCGGTAGTCTACATAGACCCGTATATCACCATCACGCTTTGGGACCATAACAACTGGTGAAGCCCATGCGGACTCACATTCTTCCACTATTCCCATGTTCATCATTTTCCTTGGCTTTCGGCGTATCTTTATCGTTCTCTGGCAAAGCATCTTTAAAAATAGCCTGGATTGAATGGGGCGAATAATCATTCGAAGGAATATCCGGTCCAAAGTATTCGAATTCCGACATGTAGACTTCTCGTCGATACTGTTTTGGTTCTTTTTGCGGTACCTCGATTGATTTTCGTTTTACCGGTTCCATGGGATTACCGATGGATTCCGGATTTATTGTTTTCTTCGCCACAACGATCGTTTCCAGTAGATTCAATTCCAGGGGCCACATGGTTGCAAAATCAAAATGGACACTTGGATCGGATTCAAAGTACCAATACCTTTGGCCCATATTGAGAACCATTTCTGCGTGCTCCAGGAAATCGGATCCCAAAAGAGTGCGGTTATGTGGGGCATTAGGCAAAATGACAAATTTAATGTCAAAACTCTTGCCACCAATTTCGATTTTGCACACAGTGGTCAAACATTGCTGGATCGATCTGCTGCCATCAGCTAATGCGATTTCCATGCGGACTTCACTGTAAATGCAGTTGTGAAAGTCAAGAATTTTGTTTAAATTTGCACTGGCGACACTTGTACGGGCTCCGGTATCGATATATGCTTGACCTGGCACACCGAACATTTGCACATTTACCAGAGGAACGCTGCCAACTGGATTTGCCGAAATTGTGTTAAAATTTACGTAACCTTCACCACTGGTTTTCTTTTGGCCTCCACTACAATTCGGACAATTCGAACGAACGAACCCCGGTGCGTTACAACCGTAACAAGCTAATTTTGCCTTCGCACCCGTTGCCTGTACTGACGCCATTGCAGATTGTTTTGCTTGGGTTTCCATTTTCTCGCGTTTGAAACATTTCTCTTTTGTGTGACCTTTCATACGGCAATAAGAACATCTGACTGGACCACTAGCTGAGGGATTATTATCCGTGTTCACAGTCATGCGCTCCTTCATATTATCTTCCACCTCGCGAGCATCCTTTATAAGTTCGTCAAAATTTTTCACCTTATGACGTAACACACGATCTCGAATCTGCATATGAAGAAAACCAAATATTATGTCGATTTGATCACTTTCCGCCGGGGGTTTTTCCAATTTCGCAAACAGCGCACGTTTTCTTCTTATAAAAGAATCGGTCGGCTCATCTTTCTGCTGCTTATTGTCAAAAATTTCGGCATATATTCGCCATGCAGGCTTAGGAGGACAAAAAGCATCACGGATCGTCTTCACCAAAATCTCGAACGTTGCAACCTTGTCCTTCACTCCTGTCCACCATTCCGCAGCTTCTCCACGCAGTAGCATCGGCATACCAACAATGACGTTCTTGTCAGTAATGTTTTCCACAGCTTTGAACGTGGTTATTGCGGCAATAAATTCCTCCACCGCTGCCGAATCGCGTTCACCACCATACCGTGCCGTACAATTAGCCATAGAACCAACCTTTTCATTCCCGGAGTTTTTCACTTCCCGCAAAAGCTCCTTAAATTGTTTCGCGTTCAACTCTGGCATCTTCTTTTCGAACCTTGGACTCCTTCTTGGTGTTGAAATTCCAGCGATCAAATTCATAAACTTCAAAATTATTTGTTAGCGGCTTTTAGGTCGTCTCGAGCCTCTAAGATGGGCGCCAATTATGTAGAATTATTTCTGCCTTTCTTATTAAAAGTCGGTTGAAATTTCTACATAAACGTTATAAAATTTATTTAGTTAATTTTAAAATAATACTATTACAACTTAAGTAAAGGTTTATGGTTTAATGGGGTACAACAATAACACCACACAAGCATCGTCGAAGACGCCAATAACCTGTGTGAGTGGTTGCTGTACTCCATTAAAGAAAACAGACTGTAAAGACACCGTCGAAGAAAACCCGACAAGCGCCTTTACGACCTGCTGCCACCACGTACCAAAAGAAATGAGACCGATTGCCACTGATGCATCGGCTTTTATAACATTCAATCGCCACTCAAAGATCATAAGCCTATTCTCATCATCCCTCTCAACTCTCACATGTCCATGTGTTGATTAACAGAAAAACACTCAACTCTCAACAAACAAAAGTAACGACGAACAAGTATTTGTCAGTGAGTGAGTGGATGGTGAGAATAGCTTGTACATTAATAACTCTAAACTGGTTTATTTTACACTCAAATGGAAATAAACAAATGAACGAAACCATTGAAGCAAAGAATAGGAAAACATTAATAAAGAAATGAATGCAAGTCCCATGGACGGTTACACTATTGAACAATATAATATGAACTTATAAGTATAAAATGGTAGCATCGCTACAATATTATTTAAAAGTTTTAATAGACGAATTTTAAAAATGTTCAACTTGGTACATGTGTGCGTATAAGTATGATTAATTAAAAATATATTTTGGTTATTTCACACAAATCGTATCAAACTTTGGTATTTATTTAAAGATTTCTTTAAAACTAGTTTTGATATCTAAGCCGAAGTACTGGCTTTATGAGCAAAATAAAATTCAGTGACTTTTCTCAACTTATTTAAAGTTTTTGATCGATAGTTTGAGGAAGATATCACATTCAGTTTTTTTGTGGAATATCACCTTTTATAACCGTTCTAGATTTTATAAATTTACTACATTTAACCTGCCCCAATTAACATTAAAAATGTTTTGATATAGACCCTATCTTTTTCTCTATTGTTTGAATATGTTGGCAAACAATAGAGGAGGGAATTAAACAGTTGGGCCCGCCCGACTGTACTTGTAGAATCCAATAATTATATTCTATTAAGTTTTTACTGCAAATAGGTATTGAAGAGCCTTAATGAGTCTTACATATGGATCAAAACCAGTGCCTATTCCCAGAAATAACTTTCGAAAATGGGACAGAAAAAGACTCAAATATTGTGTCCTCATCCAGATGTTAAATATTAATATTACTTTTGTAAAATCATATCGAAATATGTGCTTTTTGCCAATGTTAATCATATGAAATGTTGCAGTATAGACCAGTATATCCAATAAGACTCCAAATATTCTCCCAGATATTATAGAGTAAATAATTTTCCAAATTTTCACATTCAATTTTTTCTACACACTCTAATATAAAAGTGAGTTTGTTTACGAACAGGGTACGTCAGCGTATGTACTTATGTGTGCGTTTATAGTGGTACTTACAAATGCATTCACACTATAATAGTCTAGGCAATTGCGAGTGCGACTCTGTACTAATGTGGCTAATAATGTTTTTACTTGTATTTGTAATATAGGAAGGTCTATGTGTATATGCCTCTGTGTTATTTTAACCGCAACTCTGCTAGTCTATTTCATCATTTATGCCCTCCTTATTGTTGTTGTTGCTGTTGCCATTGCTGCCGTTGTAGATGTTATCTGTGGGCCAGATAGGCGCTGAATTTTCAATTTCCCATTCTGTTTTGCAATTCAGAGCCGCGCTGTCTATGTTCAGACATTATTGCTAATGTTTATTATTTAATGTCATAATCTCCTTTATTAGACTGGTGATAATTTTTAGCCTCTGGTATTGAATTAAATTATATTCAGAATTATGTTCTTTAACAACAACAACAACAGCCCCAAGGCTACTAAAAAAAATAACAAAAATTGTTAACACAAATTAACTAATTAATGATATTTCGCGGTTTTCGGGGATACAAAAAAGATTTTGTTTTGACATGAAATTTGTGAAAACTGAAAAGGAGGGTGATTTAATGTCTTAAATGATGCACCATAGAGCTGCACGTCTGTAAATAAAATTACTAAATTAATAAGTCAGAATTTTATATTCCCTTTATCAGAGATAGCATTCCGCAGAAAAAGAACGAAAATAGATATATTTTATTTACAAAATCAATTCAGAGAGCTATATCAAGACCCAAATGTACCCAAAAACCCCTTTTTATACCCTCCATCATAGGGTGGGGGATATTTTCATTTTGTCACCCCGTTTGTAACACCTCTAAATATTATTTTGAGACCCCATAAAGTCTGTCCGTCCGTCTGGTGTATTCACGCTACAGTCCGTTATAATGGATACCGCCAATCGAAGGGTTCAAAAGGCTTTTTGTTTTGATTTCCCCATTTTTTCTATTTTTTAGTACACCTGAGGAAAGGCTTTGTGGAGATTTTTCTGATAACTCGTTCAGAAGATACCGATATTTAAAAATTAGTTAAGATATCACTCATTGTATCGGGTTTTTGGTCATAACTTCTTAAGTTGTTGTATGATTTGAAAAATCTTTCTATTTAAATGATTGTATTTTTCGGTACATTTCAGAAAAATTTAAAAAAAAAAATTATATTATATAATAATTATACATAATTACTAGCTTTAACCCGGTGAGCTTCGCAGCCCCATCATTTATTTATTTTCTTTTTAGGGTACTGTAGAATAGAATATACATGACTATTCCATATGGGGAAAATTTATATTGTTTAGGTTCCTGGCATCAAGGTACAATATTTATCCCTTTTCCCTTCTGTGCCTCTAAACGTCTTTAACTATTTTTTGGGCCATATTTTACCTTTTCTCCCTAGATTATGCTACATTTACACCCTGATACAATATAAAATAATGTTTGCCCCACCGTGTCTATAAAAGTGTTAACTAAAAAAATGGGTAAAATGAATGCCTAGTTTAAGTTGCAAGACTAACAATTGCCATTGGGATCATATTTAATCCGTTTCGCTCTATTCATTCAACCCAATGTGTCATAATTTACCATTTTTGCACCACTACAACATTTAATCGTTTTTGCCCCAACAGTGCCACTGAAAGTGTGCATGTAGAGAAATCAAAGTTTATATTCCAAGAGCCATATTCGCAACTGTAGGCCGACATAAAGACCCCTATCTGTGACACGTTTAACTTTTACCATACCATGCCTTATTTTCCCACGGTTTACATGGAAGCATCGCACTCTGGTTATGAATCACTGCACTACTTAACTTAATTCGATATTTTATTATTCCACTGTTCCTCTAAAGTACGAAATTGTATACATATCTGGGACTATGTATAACACTTTTTCCCCACTTACACATTTACCATTTTGCCACACTTTACCGTATTTAAAAATTGTTTACCCCACTGTACCATTTTTAAACCTTCTTGCTTCACTGTACCACATTTAACTCTTTTTGCTATATTCAACCCTATTTAACATTTATTAAAATTTAACTAAAATCGTAACATTTTAAAAAAAAAAGGACTTTTTATCTCATATTTATTTTCCAGATGTTGCCCTCTCTCCCTAGATCCATGATTTTGTCCATATTTAGCACCTTTTTGTAGTACAGTACCATATTTAATCATTTTTGTCCTACTGTAGCATTTTTAACCATTTTTTCCCACTGTACCATATTTAACCCTCTTTGACCCACTGTACAATAGTCAATCATTTTTGTCACACTGCACCATAGTTAACCATTTTTGTCCCTCTGTACCTTAGTTAACACATTTTTGCCTCACTATTTCCCAGGTAACGATTTTTGACCCACTGTACCATATTTAACCCATTTTGTCTCACTTTACCATTTTTAACTATATTTTCCCCGCTGTACTATGGTACTTTTGTCCCATTGTGCAATATTAAACCCTTTGTCTCCCTGTAACATATTTAACACTTTTTGCCCCACTGTACCATATTTAATCCTATTTGCTCCACTGTACCATATTTTTGCTCATTTTTGACCCAGTGTACCACAGTTAACCATTTTTGTCACACTGTACAATATTTTATCCTTTTTGCCCCACTGTATCATATTTAAAAAATGTTTGCCGCACTGTACCATATTTAATCCATTTTGTCCTACTTTACCATATTTAACTATTTTTATACAAATCTACCATATTAAACCCTTTCTGCCTCACTGTACAATATTTAACACTTTTTGTCTCACTGTACCATATTTAAAAATGTTCACCACTCTAGCATACTTAACCACCTTTTCGCCGCTTTTTGACCCACTGTACCATAGCTAACCATTTTTTGCACACTGTACCATATTTAATCCATTTTGTCCTACTTTACCATAATTAACTATTTTTGCCCCACTGTACCATATTTAACCATTTCTGTCTCACTGTACCATATTTAAAAATGTTCACCACTCTAACATACTTAACCCCCTTTTTGCCCCTTTTTGACCAATGTACCATAGCTAACCTTTTTTGTCACACTGTACCATATTTAATCCTTTTTGCCCCACTGTATCATAGTTAATACATTTTTGCCCCACTCTACCGTATCTAACCCTTTTTGTCTCACTGTACCATATTTAAAATTTGTCCCCACTATACCATACTTAACCTTTAACCCTTAACTGTACCATATTTAATCACATTTAACCACTGTACCATTTTTGCCCCCTATACATTATTTAATGTGCTGTTCACATCTCAAAATTTAGTTCCAATTTTGCCAGACTGATTCATTGTTGCCCCAAAGCACCATAATTAACCCGTTTTGCCCCACTGCGCCTCATAAAGTTTGAAATTCCAAAAAACACTTCCGATCTCTAGTTTATGTTACAAAATCTACCGTAGCACCATGGGACCATATTTAACATTTTTAAAACCACTGTACCCTATTTTACACGTTTTGCCCCACTGTATCCCGAAAAGTACGATTAAAAAAAACTGACTACCCCGATCCGTTGTCCTAAGGACATCCCACGCTTCAATTTTCACTATTCTAATTCTAGACGTTAAAAGTTGGCGGTGGTACCATATTTATCACTTTATGCCCCACTGTGCCCCTAAAATTTTCAAAACAAAAAAAATAGCTCCTTGTTCTAGTTTACGTACCAAGAGCTACCCTCACAGGAAATTTCACGATTCTAGCTCTTACCATTTGGATTTGGCCGATGTACCACATTTATCCCTATTTACCCCAAAGCGCGCGTAAATGTTCGGATTTAAAAAAAAATTCAGTTAATTTCTGGGTCTACCTCATAAGGGCTACACTCACACCAAATTTTACGATTCTAGCATCAGCCGTTTAGCCTGGGCGATCATCAGTCAGTCAATCAGCCAGTCACGCAACAATTTTATATATGGGTGATTCCAACGGAACGGGTGTGACATTGTTACTGAGTATTTTCCCGATTTTGATCTATATAATTTATAACGACAACTCACAATGGGTGGTTTATGTAGATATTCATAAGTGCTACCTACTGACATGCAAAGAAATTAAATAATATTTTTTATAAAAAAATATGGTTGATATATTACCGTAACGGGTGTGACCTTAGGTTTTGATAAAAACTTGATCAGCCACTTTCTTTATTGCATACTGTAAAATTCTTCTATGCACTGCCAACAAAAAAAATTTTTCGGTATCTCGAGAGTATAGTGTACATTGTAGACTTCATTCCAAATAATTTAAATTGTTATTCCATTTGTAGTAAATATTTTAAAATGTAACGGGTGTGACAAGCCAATGTAACGGGTGTGACATAGTCTCAATCTGGAGGAGTAATAAGTAGATCGAAATATTGTCCAGGATCTATTAGCCAACATGCATCTATTAAACTAGTTTTTTTCTGCGAAAAACAAAATCAAAGTCGTTTTATTCACTAAATCATACTCGTATTCATATTGCGACTTCCTTAACACAAAGAGTAAAAACTTACAAATACAGAATTCGTTGCCAAAAACAAGTTTTGACATCTTAAAAACTCTTTCTCTTTTGTATCAATGTCTATGACAATGCTATTTTTTTCATTTTCTACAAATAATTAGTTTCTGAATTAGAATACGCTGTTTGTCCTGCTAGACTATTATAAGCAGATATCTTATCAAAATAATGTTTAGGTCGGTTAGGCTTGATTTTTTAGTTTTCCACCTATTTTCTAAAATATATTAATATTTTTAACTCCGTTTGAGAAGTATTCTTATGCCTTTTATTCCAGAACCAATCAAAACCTTTTATAATTGAATGGGCTGATTTAAAATGACCTTATGGACCTTCACTGCCGCATACGTACTTCTCTTAATGATTGCCCCTATACCATCTATTTATTTTTTCAATTTATACCGAAATTTCTGCTTTATATTATTTAATTTCATACTTGACATAAAATTATACAATATTTTTAAGTCGGTTAAAAATAATTTACGGTCTTTGCGTAACCGTTGTGACAAATGTTAGAATGCAAATTCTACCGTAAATACTGCTATGATACTGAAACATTTTGATTCACTTTATACTATATAACCTTGACATAACTTACACAAAAGATGATATATGCATATCTACATAAAATGTATTAAATTTAACTTTTTTTATATTTTCGGTATCGGGTGTGACAAACAACACACCAAGATACAAACCCGTTTGCGGGCACTGAATATTTTCCAAAAGTTACGAATTTTACACTAAACTACACTTAAGGATGCGTACTTTCTTGTAGTCAAAAGAAAAATTTCAGAAAATAAACCAGTAAGGAAAGACAGAAAGTCGGGCGGGGCCGACTATATAATACCCTACACCTACATACCAATGCGAAAATGGGCATTGCGATAAGAATTTGGCAGTGTTCATACATGTAATAAGCAAACTCTCTGCCGATTTTCGCACTGATCGGATATAAAACACGGTTTCTACAGTGCTTACATGTCAAATCGGGTGTAACACATATATTGGGACTATGTTTAAATCTCAACCGATTTTCCCCGAATTTGGCAGTGTTCATACATGTAATAAGAAAACTCTCTCTGTTAAATTTCGTACTGATCGGATATAAAACACGATTTCTACAGCGCTTAAATGTTAAATCGGGTGGAACATATATATGGGGGCTATATCTAAATCTGAACCGAATTTCCCCGAATTTGGCAGTGTTTATTCATGTAATAAGAGAACTCTCTCTGCCAAATTTCTTACTGATCTGATTTAAAATACAGTTCCTACAGCGCTTACATGTCAAATCGGGTGAAACATATATATGGGGGCTATATCTAAATCTGAACGGATTTTCTCCGAATTTGGTAGTGTTCATTCACGTAATAATAAAACTCTCTCTGCCGAATTTCATAAAGATCGGATGTAAAATGTGGTTTCTACAGCGCTTACATGTCAAATCGGGTGAAACATATATATGGGGACTATATCCAAATCTGTCCGATTTTAACCAATTTCAATAGGGATCGTCCTTGGGCCAAAAAAGAGCACTATGCTAAATTTCATCACAATCGGACCATAAATACGACCTGCACTTTGATTACAAGAATACATGGACAGACAGACAGACAGACAGACGGACAGACGGACATGGCTAAATCGACTCAGAAAGTGATTCTGAGTCGATCGGTATAATAAACAATGGGTCTATCTCTTCTCCTTTTAGGTGTTACAAACAAATGCACAAAGTCATAATACCCTGTACCACAGTGTGGTGTAGGGTATAAAAATATGTCAAAAAATAGCTCATGTCAGTTCAACAGTAAAATTAGTGCATCCGACAATTTTATAATAACCTATAGAAAACTCATTGCTAGGAAAAAAAACTATTCCTAAATTTCATCAACTCTTCATGAATTTCTAAAATTCAATTGTTCGTGATGTCCGTTATGGTATTTTTTTTGCAAAAATCTGATTTAGTTTTTTATGTGTGATGGGGTCAGTTTACGTGGAATCACCCATATATAGATTTTTGTAGGGGTTTATCAGGGCTTAGGGGACCAGCGGTGATGGCAGGTGTTTTGGAAGAAGTACCTCCTGAAGTGTCTCCTTTATTTTGTTCTTTAACGTGGCACATCTAGAACAAATACTTCCCGAAGTGTCTCCTGCAACAAATATTCAAAAAATTGTTGAACATTTTATTCTGGACATTTTTTCCGATCTTACTTCTTTTTTAATTTAAAAAATATCAAATCTCTTATGTATGAATTACACCACAAAAACTGAAAAAATAATAATGAAATTTCACAATGTTATGTTGCGATTGTTATATACTTATGTATGGACTACGTACACACCATTCCTTTATATATATGCTAGTACTTATATTGTTGGCTATATTATAAAATGACATGCCACATAAAAAAGTCTAATTTTTCGCCATTTTTGCTGTTTAGTTACAGCGTTAATTAAGTCTTTCTCTAACATGTGTGATGTACAAAACAATTTCCCTTTTATGTGCGAACATATACACGTTTTATGAGTTGTTATATGAGCTGTTGTATTTCTGTGTAAGCGTATTTGTGTGTGTGTGCGTAACCTCATGCAAGTATGTGGCAAATATTTATATGTAATACACATCTATACATACTCGTATATACAAATGTAGGTTTACATGTACTCGTGGCAAGTCCTGTAAATTGTTGGACTATTAAACCGCATAATACAACTACAGAATTGTGGTGAGCGCACTACTTTTTGCACTTTCTCTGCTCTGATAAAAAGTTATTATTGTTGTTGTAATTGTTGTTTTTTCGTTGTTGTTGCTCCCACCACAGAGAAAAATTTATAAAAATTGTTGATCTCATTCGTTTGCTAGCCAAGCTACACAGAAACAAATAATCACTAGGATTAAGAAAAACTAAAACCAATAGCAAAATCAAAGCATCATTGATTTAACATGTTGGTCATCTTCATGTCTACAATGCTCTCTCTTTGTTGTTCTTAATTAAACAGACATCCTAATATTTAACATAACTACATTTTGTACTAAAAATTAGGATAATTTATAGTTATATCGAAAATAATATCAATTCAAAGAAAAATATGTAAAAAAAATCTGCAGTTGAAGACAAATAGCAAACTTGATTTAAAGATAAGATAATTTTTAATTTTACCACGCCTGTTTTTGTTCAGTGTGGGTGTGCAGAAAAGTAATATGTATAAGTACAACCTTAAATATGCATATATATATATATATGTATGCGGTTGGGTTAATTGTACAAAGGGTGTGTGAGAGGGGGGATGGTTGTATAAGGTTTATAGCGTCGTGTTTGTACTATACTCAGCGCTGTGCTTCGTTGTGATAAAGGGTTTTTGTTGTAATATTATAAGTGGTAACAGTTCCGTGATTACTTGTTTCATATTTGCGGTTGCGGCTAGAGACTAAGCATATGTATGTGTGTGTGCATATGAGTAAAAGTATGCGTGTATTCGAGAGTGTTGCAAAAGTGTCCTTCTCATACATCGACAGACCGTTTTAATTACTTTTTACATTTAACCACTCGTAATTGTTGAAGGAACTCTCATGGCGTTCATGAATGGCAACTAAATAATCACAAGCGGCGGTTTAATAGTTTATTGGCGCGACCAAAAATATGTGGTTAAATATTGTTGAGGAATAATTCCCAAGGCTAATGATTATTACGGTAAAACCGCGACATCAAGTGGGGCGAGTGTTAATTATTTTTCACTTCAAATTTAGTGCATAGAAATTGAAAATAATTAATTGTTGAGAATATAGGTGCATGCAAGTATAGAAGTTGTAGTAAAAGTAGAAGCAGATGTAGAAGTAGAAGTCCAAGTCCAAGTCCAAGTCCAAGTCCAAGTCCAAGTCCAAGTCCAAGTCCAAGTCCAAGTCCAAGTCCAAGTCCAAGTCCAAGTCCAAGTCCAAGTCCAAGTCCAAGTCCAAGTCCAAGTCCAAGTCCAAGTCCAAGTCCAAGTCCAAGTCCAAGTCCAAGTCCAAGTCCAAGTCCAAGTCCAAGTCCAAGTCCAAGTCCAAGTCCAAGTCCAAGTCCAAGTCCAAGTCCAAGTCCAAGTCCAAGTCCAAGTCCAAGTCCAAGTCCAAGTCCAAGTCCAAGTCCAAGTCCAAGTCCAAGTCCAAGTCCAAGTCCAAGTCCAAGTCCAAGTCCAAGTCCAAGTCCAAGTCCAAGTCCAAGTCCAAGTCCAAGTCCAAGTCCAAGTCCAAGTCCAAGTCCAAGTCCAAGTCCAAGGTCCAAGTCCAAGTCCAAGTCCAAGTCCAAGTCCAAGTCCAAGTCCAAGTCCAAGTCCAAGTCCAAGTCCAAGTCCAAGTCCAAGTCCAAGTCCAAGTCCAAGTCCAAGTCCAAGTCCAAGTCCAAGTCCAAGTCCAAGTCCAAGTCCAAGTCCAAGTCCAAGTCCAAGTCCAAGTCCAAGTCCAAGTCCAAGTCCAAGTCCAAGTCCAAGTCCAAGTCCAAGTCCAAGTCCAAGTCCAAGTCCAAGTCCAAGTCCAAGTCCAAGTCCAAGTCCAAGTCCAAGTCCAAGTCCAAGTCCAAGTCCAAGTCCAAGTCCAAGTCCAAGTCCAAGTCCAAGTCCAAGTCCAAGTCCAAGTCCAAGTCCAAGTCCAAGTCCAAGTCCAAGTCCAAGTCCAAGTCCAAGTCCAAGTCCAAGTCCAAGTCCAAGTCCAAGTCCAAGTCCAAGTCCAAGTCCAAGTCCAAGTCCAAGTCCAAGTCCAAGTCCAAGTCCAAGTCCAAGTCCAAGTCCAAGTCCAAGTCCAAGTCCAAGTCCAAGTCCAAGTCCAAGTCCAAGTCCAAGTCCAAGTCCAAGTCCAAGTCCAAGTCCAAGTCCAAGTCCAAGTCCAAGTCCAAGTCCAAGTCCAAGTCCAAGTCCAAGTCCAAGTCCAAGTCCAAGTCCAAGTCCAAGTCCAAGTCCAAGTCCAAGTCCAAGTCCAAGTCCAAGTCCAAGTCCAAGTCCAAGTCCAAGTCCAAGTCCAAGTCCAAGTCCAAGTCCAAGTCCAAGTCCAAGTCCAAGTCCAAGTCCAAGTCCAAGTCCAAGTCCAAGTCCAAGTCCAAGTCCAAGTCCAAGTCCAAGTCCAAGTCCAAGTCCAAGTCCAAGTCCAAGTCCAAGTCCAAGTCCAAGTCCAAGTCCAAGTCCAAGTCCAAGTCCAAGTCCAAGTCCAAGTCCAAGTCCAAGTCCAAGTCCAAGTCCAAGTCCAAGTCCAAGTCCAAGTCCAAGTCCAAGTCCAAGTCCAAGTCCAAGTCCAAGTCCAAGTCCAAGTCCAAGTCCAAGTCCAAGTCCAAGTCCAAGTCCAAGTCCAAGTCCAAGTCCAAGTCCAAGTCCAAGTCCAAGTCCAAGTCCAAGTCCAAGTCCAAGTCCAAGTCCAAGTCCAAGTCCAAGTCCAAGTCCAAGTCCAAGTCCAAGTCCAAGTCCAAGTCCAAGTCCAAGTCCAAGTCCAAGTCCAAGTCCAAGTCCAAGTCCAAGTCCAAGTCCAAGTCCAAGTCCAAGTCCAAGTCCAAGTCCAAGTCCAAGTCCAAGTCCAAGTCCAAGTCCAAGTCCAAGTCCAAGTCCAAGTCCAAGTCCAAGTCCAAGTCCAAGTCCAAGTCCAAGTCCAAGTCCAAGTCCAAGTCCAAGTCCAAGTCCAAGTCCAAGTCCAAGTCCAAGTCCAAGTCCAAGTCCAAGTCCAAGTCCAAGTCCAAGTCCAAGTCCAAGTCCAAGTCCAAGTCCAAGTCCAAGTCCAAGTCCAAGTCCAAGTCCAAGTCCAAGTCCAAGTCCAAGTCCAAGTCCAAGTCCAAGTCCAAGTCCAAGTCCAAGTCCAAGTCCAAGTCCAAGTCCAAGTCCAAGTCCAAGTCCAAGTCCAAGTCCAAGTCCAAGTCCAAGTCCAAGTCCAAGTCCAAGTCCAAGTCCAAGTCCAAGTCCAAGTCCAAGTCCAAGTCCAAGTCCAAGTCCAAGTCCAAGTCCAAGTCCAAGTCCAAGTCCAAGTCCAAGTCCAAGTCCAAGTCCAAGTCCAAGTCCAAGTCCAAGTCCAAGTCCAAGTCCAAGTCCAAGTCCAAGTCCAAGTCCAAGTCCAAGTCCAAGTCCAAGTCCAAGTCCAAGTCCAAGTCCAAGTCCAAGTCCAAGTCCAAGTCCAAGTCCAAGTCCAAGTCCAAGTCCAAGTCCAAGTCCAAGTCCAAGTCCAAGTCCAAGTCCAAGTCCAAGTCCAAGTCCAAGTCCAAGTCCAAGTCCAAGTCCAAGTCCAAGTCCAAGTCCAAGTCCAAGTCCAAGTCCAAGTCCAAGTCCAAGTCCAAGTCCAAGTCCAAGTCCAAGTCCAAGTCCAAGTCCAAGTCCAAGTCCAAGTCCAAGTCCAAGTCCAAGTCCAAGTCCAAGTCCAAGTCCAAGTCCAAGTCCAAGTCCAAGTCCAAGTCCAAGTCCAAGTCCAAGTCCAAGTCCAAGTCCAAGTCCAAGTCCAAGTCCAAGTCCAAGTCCAAGTCCAAGTCCAAGTCCAAGTCCAAGTCCAAGTCCAAGTCCAAGTCCAAGTCCAAGTCCAAGTCCAAGTCCAAGTCCAAGTCCAAGTCCAAGTCCAAGTCCAAGTCCAAGTCCAAGTCCAAGTCCAAGTCCAAGTCCAAGTCCAAGTCCAAGTCCAAGTCCAAGTCCAAGTCCAAGTCCAAGTCCAAGTCCAAGTCCAAGTCCAAGTCCAAGTCCAAGTCCAAGTCCAAGTCCAAGTCCAAGTCCAAGTCCAAGTCCAAGTCCAAGTCCAAGTCCAAGTCCAAGTCCAAGTCCAAGTCCAAGTCCAAGTCCAAGTCCAAGTCCAAGT